>JACEFZ010027983.1:0-202500 GCA_014155875.1 Cepaea nemoralis | reverse complement strand
ATATGCCGATGATGTTTTAGTGTATCGTCAGGGTAAGGATAGAGAGGAGGTTGCTGTGGAACTACAAACCGAACTCAATCGCATAAGTACTTGGTGTGATGAAGCTGGGGCAATGGTCAACCCAACAAAGGCAACAGTGACTTGGTTCTCTTTGAATAATCATATTGTCAACAATCCAACACCAACTGTAATGCTGTGTTCAGAGACGGTGGAAAGAACGCAGGCAATGAATTACCTGGGGATACGGTTTGATCGAAGCCTTGCTTATAATGTGCACATAGACCAGGTGATAACAAAGGCCAAGCGGGGTTTGGCAGCGATGCGGGTGATGGCGGCAGCAAACTGTGAGCAGCGCCATCTATGTCTTCTGTACGAGGGGCTGGTCATGTCTGTTTTAGAGTATGCAATGGCAATCCTTACTCTCAGCCATAAGCAGATAGAAAGGATGGAAAGGATACAGAATGAAGCTATGCGCATTATTCTTGGATGTACAAGAGATACAGCATGCAGGGCGATGCGCTACCTTCTTGATTTTCCAACCATTGAAGAGAGAATACAAGTTTGCAGGGCACGCGACTACCTCAGAATTAACGCAAACACACAACATCCACTGCATAGTGAAATTAGGAAGGTGATGGGCAGCAGGTTAAAAAGAGGACGGTCGTGGATGGGTCAAGCCGAAGACATTCTTCAACAGGTGTGTTCACTTGAGGACTTAGAACCTGGCGAGGAGTGGGTGCAAGTGCCAACAGACTTCTGCACATCCTTTTCAGTTTGCATCGAACTAGATAGAAAATGCAGACAAGAAAATCCGGCTGCTGTTGAGGCTGAAGTACAAGCGTTGATTTTCGAGAATTCGCTAGACGGTGACGCGGTCATCTACACAGATGGGTCGGTTGTCCGACATGTGAGAAGCTCATGGGCCTTTACAGCTCGGGCCGGAGGGAGAATTGTGAAGGAGGACTCTGGTGCTTTCACTGAAACCACAAGTAGCCTGACCATGGAAGTCATGGCAGTAAGTAAAGCAATAACATGGCTCGAGACACAGACATTCACTAGGGCTTGTTTCCTTAGCGACTCAATGAACATGATCAAGAGGATAGAGGAGGGGTCGATCCGAAGAGAATGGTTGCTGCCTCTGAAGCGGTCTCGGCTGGCAAAGATTAGTTTCATCTTCGTGCCAGGGCATGCGGGAGTACAAGGAAATGAGCGGGCTGACAAGCTCGCAGGTGAGTCTACTGTGGAGGGCGGACGCGCCATAGACCAGGCTGACATTCTGAATGCTCTACGAGAAGTGAGACTTTTGCGAGAACCAAGTGATGACTGTGAATCTACAACAATGGCCAGACTGCGAGAGCAGCAAATTAAAAGAGGGGTGGCCAAACAAGAACACTACGCAGGTAGCCAAAGAAGATTGATAAACCAACACAGAACTGGCGTCGTTAGCCGCTACACGCTGCGGGATTTGCTGAGGAGGGGATCCGAGCACTTATGGATTGAATGGTTCGATGTGCAACGAGGATGATCTGTCGACTAACTAACTAACTAACTAACGACCACTGAGCTGATCCACGATTCTGGTGATCGAGTGAAATGGCGAGTCATAACCGCTCACGCTTTCCGGCACGGCACATGATTGATTAATAAAAACGAATCAGCATACCGTGCACATTTTTGTCTACACACTGATGTGACCATAAATGGTTCGGTTTCCTCTTGTATCTATTGCACACCTCGTCAATGTAACCCCAGTCGCCATCTCAAATCAAACACAAAAGCCCGCAGGATGTATCAGATATAATACATACCAAATGGAGGCCACGAATCCCAACACATGACCTCGGTTTCGCTCTCATACTTTACTTTTCTTGGCCTCCATTTGATAAGAACTTTATTTGAAACATGGTTCGAAAAATTGTAATGACTGAAGAATTGGAGCTTGGCCAAGCGTGACAGGAATACGGTGATGAGGTATCTCAATCAAGAGCGACAGTATGGCAAACGTGCCCGCATTCATTGATTCAATGCCAAGCCAAAAAGCAGGTTTGGACCGAACATGGTGCAGAATCAATTGAACAAGTATTATAATGTAAATTTCCATCCATTGAGCATTACACTTGCGAATGATACCGCGAAACGAAACAAATAACACGGTGACCTTAGTATGGAGATATATAACCCTTCTTTCTAAATAGGAGGTGACATTTGACGATATATAGGGTGTATTTTTAATTACTGTGTAGTTTTTGAAAATATTGCCGTTCCATGTTTTGTATTTACCTAGTGTGGAGTTAATGCAACACACTGCAACATGATAGGTTTATAGGTAAATACAAATTTAGAACGGCAATATTTTCAAAACCACATGACCCACCGATGATCATTTGGTCTATACAAATATAGATCTAACGCCCAATGCGCCCAGTCATTAAAAATACACTCTGTATTATCCTTCGGCACCGAATCAGTTAAATTAACTGTACAGCACCTTGTTGCAGGTTTCACAAATACCTGAAGTATTAGTCCATTCACAATGGTATTCCTCTCTCTTCTTCTTTGTTTCTATTTCGATGGGAGTATGTCCCACAAAGCTATACATTTCTTAGGTCAGGGTGTGCACATGTTTAAGGTTTGCTTCCTCTAGACAAATTCATTCTAAGGTAACGGGCTCTAAAATTATTCTTTAGTTGCGGTTACAACTTCGGTTACAAAAGGTCATTGCATAATGCTCCCTTCCTATGTCATTAAATATCGAATAAAATGCTCCTCACTGTCTCATGTAAACAGTGGAACAAACAGCGGTGCAAACAAACCAACAGCACGCACCGGCATACATGCATAAGGCTGCTGACTGAATGCCAAGACACCAGTCAAAATTAGAGTTCATCGTCGATGGAAGCGGCTGTCACTAGAAAATCAGAAAGTGCGCACATGTTACTGCACAAGGCAAAACCAGCTAGTTCAGCAACCGGTCATTTTTCTGAACATGCAGTTCACAATACAAACAACTGCGGACAGTGCTGCACGCACTTAACTCAGTAGCTTGGCGACGGAACCATGTACTACCACGCCAACATGAGGAAAATGCTTAAGCAAATCGTAGCAGACACAAAAATATCCTGAGGCCTTGGCACAACGGCCTATCAGCCACACCCGTTTGTTGGGTTTTCTTTCCCAACAGATTTGCCGCCACATGTGTTTTGCGGCCTACTCTTTATGATATCCTAGTGGCATTGAATTGTTAACTTGCACACGTTGTGCAAGGAACTCCCGTTTTTCATCATTCTCCGAGAAGGTTATCTATCCTACCTCATTACCAAGACGTGTGATGTCATTAGGTGCCAATAGTCCTTGGACAGATCCCCCCCCCCCCCTATCTGGGATAGAACTCGGTGGTATAATTAGAACTCGATAGAACTATAGATAGAACTGGATGGTATAATTTCTGGTATAATTAGTATGATTTCTGGTATGATGAGTATGATTTCTGGTAAGATGAGTATGATTTATGGTATGACGAGTATGATTTATGGTATGATGAGTATGATGTCTTGCATTATGAGTATGATTTCTGGTATGATAAGTATGATTTCTTGTACGATTAGTATGACTTCTGGTATGATGAGTATGATTTATGGAATGATGAGTATGATGTCTCGTAATTAGAGTATGATTTCTGGTAAGCTGAGTATAATTCCTTGTATGATGAGTATGATTTCTGGTAAATTGAGTATGATTTATGCTATGATTAATATGATTTCTGGTATGATGAGTATGATTTTTGGTATTATGAGTATGATTTCTGATATGATTAGTAAGATTTACGGTATGATGAATATAATTTCTGGTAAGTTGAGTAAGATTTCAGGTAAGTTGAGTATGATTTCTTGTATGTTGAGCATGATTTCTGGTAGGATGAGTATGATTTCCAGTTGTACAGTCTTGACCATTCATAAATTAGACACGATTACACAGTCACTCCCATCCATATTATGAGCACAATTCATATCAATGTGATTCTCCGCAGACATCAAGTTTCAGTACGGGTCTTTCACAATCCACGGGGTTCTGAGCTTGGAGAAGGTAAGGAAAGCTCTACATCATATCCCCCACGGAGATGGTACGTTGGTAATGGGCCCGGAGACAAAAATCTCTAAACCAACCTCACATTGACATATTCAAGCCATGTTCAGTGATCTGGAGACCTGAAAGCCAATGCAGCGAAATAAAGAGTTTCTTTGTATTTGATTTTTTGTGTGCTTTCGCTCGCTTTGAAATCAAGCGTAGTCCATACACGAGCCTCTACTTCCAGTAGCACTGGGCTGATTTTTGCGTGTAGATTAGCGTTCCCAATTGCCATTGTCCCTCGCCATCAGGCGAGCCCATTCCCACTTCAGGGGTACTTGCAATTTGCGTCCCCAAGTCAAGGACGAAAAGTCAACATTTTAGTCCATCTGACCATCGTATGGGGTTGAAGCTGCTACGTCGCCAACAGCACACCGGATGTTCAAGAACGGGTGCTCTATTCCATTCGGCAATGCTGACTGCCAATTAAAGAGTTAAAATTCGGACTTTCAGAAAATCTAAAACACCTAACAACCATAGTTGGATGCTTAGAGCAAGGCAGTGCTAATATCCTTCTTTCTTTCCAATGCAGAGATGCCGATAGCTACATCGCATGTATTATAAACAACAGAGCTAGTCGCCTTACAACACTCCCCTTTGAGGTTCAACCGTTTGAGAGATTTTTCCCCAGTGAAAATGACTTGGCGGTGGCAACGTACATGTTGTGTTCACAAAATCTCCTTCAATGTAAGTCTCTAGTTGTCTGTTTCATGCTCATTATAGTTCGGAAGGTTGGTCTATTAAAGTAAGTTAACGACTCATTTACATGTCTTAGGCGCATGGACGATATGCAGACTTGGCCATGGGAATCCCATGGGACAAAAGGGTGATTTTTTGAATAGTGTAGGGATGGGATGGGACAGGCATAAATTACCATTGGATGGGACAGAAAAACATGTCCCATGGACAAGCCTGCCTGGGACATGCATGAATTACGACGCAATGTAAATTATGTCCCATGGACAACCCTAACGATATGGTAAAGTGAGTACAGGCAAATTACCCATTTAACACGTCTTATGCGTATTGACGATATGGTAAAGTGAGTAAACGTAAATTACCCTTTTACACACATTAAGGCGCCCATGGCCGATATGGTAAAGTGAGTAAAACTAAATTACACTTTTACACACCCTAAGGAGGCACATGGGTTATTTTTTTAAATGTTGCATATCCCTTACAGGACGTTGCAGTCGACACCAGCAATTTTCAGCTGCTGTTGGTGTAGTAGGGAAGTTTTTACGTTCAGTAGTTTGCCATTGCTTTCTGAACGACCGGCTCCCATACCAACGCGTTATAATACAAGGCGACACGGTCTGCTGCACAAGTCAGTCGTGACTGCGTTTTGAACGCCAGGCAAGCGGCTCACGAACCGCGTTCGCAAGCCTTTGGCCATGGAGCACTATGGTGGGTATATGGTGCTAGACCCAAATGTTTAGAGACAGTCGGCGATGGTAGGGTGGATATTGTTACTATCCCACTGCCCGTATTTACTTCCCAAGACATTTCCTGATACCCACTTCAGACTGGGTCCAGCCAAAAGCCCCGGTCAATTGTAAAAATCTTCACCGTTGCAGATTCGAACCCATTATCAGCAGGCCGACATACGAGCGTCTAGCCATAAGTTTATCGCGACTGCAGACTGGTCTATCACGTATGAATAATAATTCCATAATTGACAATTTAATCATGACAACCATATTGCTCAGTATGATAGACACTGATACTAATCAGGCAGCTGTGATGATGCTACAACATAAACTAGCGTGGCCGAGAGGTTAAACGCGTTCGCGCTTATACTTTCTCTGTTGAATGAGCGAAGATGGTTCACTTCACACGCTTGTTCGGGTTGAACTTAAATGTTGACTTCTAGTTTAGAAAACAATTGTGACCTGTTGAACACAAAATTGCTTGTAACTCATGAACAGCCTATAAAAGCTGGGGTTGAGTGCAACGTACTTTTAAAGAAGAATACAATCGCCACAAGAATTTTGAAATACAAGGGTATAGAAATAAGAACCGTCATGGCAAAAGTAATAAGGGGAGCTTTCAAAGATATTAAAGCAAAACCAATGCGAAACATTGGAGTGCACAACATTTATAATTTCAGATGTGCAGATATCTTAAATATCAAAAGCCAAGACAAAATAACGATACAAAAGTCAAATGAAACTTTTACAGTACTTGGAAATGAGTGAATGTATAAAGACAACAAAAGTGGCACAAAACTTAGAATATTAAACCCAATGTAGAATATGTACTACTTTATACATTAGAGAACAGGAGAACAACTAAAACTATTTGTGCAAAATAGAAGGACTGAAACTGTATGACGGAATAACCAATGTGAAGCTCATAGAGTGAACTAGAGAAATAGCCGAGAATCAACAGGTGAAGAAATGACGTTGACGCTGGGTAGAACATACACTGAGAAAACACGAGAACAGCATAACTAGAAACGCCTTTGTCTGAAAACCACAAGGCAAAAGAAATATAGGAAAATGCAAAAGCAGATGGAGAAGAGAAGTATAGACAGAAGTGAATGCCATGGGGACGACATGGAGAGAGCTCCATGGGATTGCTGGGGATAGGGCAACTTGAAGTGAGCTGGCTGAGGGCCTATGCCTCAATAGGAGACCAAGGGTGAAAGAAGAAAAAGAGTAGTGTAGAAGTTAACACACACAAGGCCAAGTTATTATTTTCACTAATAGGAAAGAAGATCCAACAGATGATATTCGTTTAAATATTGAAAGGTTGGGACAGGTAGAATGCTGAACCGATCTTTTTTTTTTTTTTTTTTTTTTTTTTGGGGGGGGGGGGGGGGATGACCAATGACAGCACAGTAATTAAATAAAGTAAAAGACCCTTATTATACGAGGGTAAGTTAATAAGTAAGTAGTAAGTCACAAATGGCTGTAGAAAAATAACCAAATATGATAACAACTTGAAACCAGTTTATTTGTATACAAACATTGTCGCTTTATTTCTCAACATAATTTCCACCAACGTTGATGCACTTATCCTATCGTTTTATCAGTCCTCTTAAACCGGCTGCATAGAACTGCGTGGTTTATTTTCATTTACCTGCCATCCTACAGAACTGTGTGACTTACTTATTGACTAGCCCTCGTAACTTTGTCTACCCAGCTATGCACAGCTTTACGGGATAAACATTTGTCAGCATAAACACTGAAAACTCACCTTGGCGGGAGACATTTCGCGAATGACGCCGAAGTTGAATGTGAAGTGAAAACGTGGTTTAGAAAATTTACGTTAGTTGTTTGTGTTTGAAGCTTTTGATTTATGATGTTTCAAAAATTAACTTAAGTTAGCTGTTTATGTTTCAAGGTTTTGATCTTTAGTGTTTCAGAAATTAACTTATGTTATTTGTTTATGTTTGAAGCTTTTGATGCATAGTCCTTAAAATATTAACTTAAGTTAGTTGATTGACCTTTACAGGACGTAGAAATACAGAAGCATTTGTTGGCTGTTCGACTTTCTTGGGTAATTTCACGTTCAATAGTTTACCTTTGCTTTCTGAAAGGCCGACGCTCATAATGTTGTGAAAATCAACACAAAGCCATACGCTTTCAAATACCTGCGGCTGACTACGAACCCGGTATGTCGGGAGTGTGAAATTGAGTTCACTAAAGTATCAGACACCGACACGCACACACACGCACACACACACACTAACTCACACTAACTCACACACACGCACTCTCACTCACACACACGCACACACATACACATAAATATATGTTTGTGTGTTTGTTTGTTTGCTTGTTTGTTTGTATACAAAAAGAGCAAAAATCGTATCTTGTTAATGTCATCGTAACTGGACTTTCAATATCCCCCTTTTGCATTTCTCATTATCCGTCTCTGCTTCAGTACAGGTCATTTTTGACAAAGACGCTTTAAACTGTGAGCGCCAGTGTGATACTACTCTTTGCATGGGCAGGTCCAGAGAAGACATCTTTTTGTTGGAAGACGCAATTAACATATTTCCTATGAATATGGACCGAATCAGAAATTTATCTTGCAAGTATGTGATGTAATAGTTACAGTATTTCTAAGTCGATTAACACGATATTTGTAATAAGTTGTCTTTGCTACTTAACTTCTCTCAAAATGTCCATATTGCTCGTTTTGGCTGTCCAATAAATTGTCAGCATTCTTTCCTGGGAGCTTAAGTCAAATGAAATCAAAACCCCTGCATTGATGGGGATTCGACTACGCGCCTACTGGATTGGCCTGCAAGCGTGCTAGTCACTTCGCCACCGCGACTTCCCAGGTATCATCGTTGGTTAACAACTTTACTACATACGCTATCGCGTGCCTGCCAAAACAGTGTTCCGGGTTCAAACCCTAGATCAGTGGTTCTCAACCGGTGAGGAATCCCCCCCCCCCCCACCCCCAGGGGGAATTTTAGGGTTTCCATGGGGGAATTAAGATTGTTTCAAGATCGCATTAATACAAGAACCAGTTACTTGATATTGTTTTTCCCTCTAAATTTTACAGTTCTGTACTTCTGGTCCTAATGAAATTCGTTTTATAACGTAAGTAGACCCGCAAATCACGTTTTATGTAGACGTCTATACTTGTTCTAGTATGTGTTATTAAATTTAGCTTCCATTGTTATGTATACTGTGTAAGGGGGGGGGGGGGATTTATAGGGAGGACATTTCAAAGGGTGGGAATGACGTTCTGAACATACAGTAACGGGGGGGGGGGGGGGGGGGAATTGGCCAAAAAGGTTGAGAACCACTGCCTTAGATAGACAGGTTTAGTTTGTCCAACTAATAAAGCTCGGGGGTAAACAGTCCGATATAAATGGGCACAAGACTATGTTCAGAATTGTCTTGGGAAGTAAACAGTCGACAAAAGTTCCTTTTCTACGCTTTGTGACACATGAATGGCGTAATCCGATATATTTATAGACCAAACGGCATTCGACGGGTGATATGGTCAAAATCACACTGTCCGCGTTTTGTTTCCATAACCTTTTCATGTTAAATGTGGAGATCAGTATAAACACAAAAGTCACAAACAATATGTTACACGATTTATTGCCTGGCATATTTCGCTGCATCTCATCATGGGCATACTGCAGAGTTATATATCATATGAAGAGAATACATGAATTTATTAAGCTGAGATAATTAAAAGACATAGTCACAGGTATTGTCCCAATGGGGAACAATTTCAAGTTTATAAAGAACTCAATGAAGATCAGTTTTACGCACACAAAATTGACATGTCCGAGTACCATGAAATTTTTATACCTGAGTGTTATGAAGGAATTAAAGGCAAAACGAAAACACATCACCTATATATATATATATATATATATATATATATATATATATATATATATATATATATATATATATATATATATATATATATACATACTAGCTGACCCGGCCCGGCTTCGCCGAGACCCTGGAGGGGATCTATCTATCTATCAGTCTGTCTGTCTGCTTTTTTGTCTGTCTGTCTATCTGTCTGTCTGACCCGGCCCGACTTCACCCAGTCCCCGGTGGGGAGCATCTCATTTAATTCATATACGTAGTCATATAAGCTCCCGTTCCCGACTATCTGTCTGTCTGTCTGTCTGTCTGTCTGACCCGGCCCGGCTTCACCCAGTCCCCGGTGGGGAGCATCTCATTTAATTCATATACGTAGTCATATAAGCTCCCGTTCCCGACTATCTGTCTGTCTGTCTGTCTGTCTGAGCCGGCCTGGCTTCACCCAGTCCCTGGTGGGGAGCATGTCATTTAATTCATATAAGTAGTCAAATAAGCTCCCGTTCCCGACTATATGTCTGTCTGTCTATCTATCTGACCTGGCGTGGTTTCGCCCAGCTCCTGGCGCACAGCAACTTAAAAGAATGTCCTTCCACACACCATCCATTATTTTTAATGAAAACTGTTTTTAATCACCGACATGACAGTTGATAACTTCTTTAAGCAGAAAAAGATGGGTTACAATGTTATGCATTATGCATTATTTTTATGAAAACTTTGAAATTGCCTTAAAGATTATATCATTATTTATTATAACTCATATGCCTCTAAATAACTATAGACAAAGAGTTTAACAATGGTGCAAGTAAGTCCAACAATATGACTATAAAGTATATAGAAATGATATTAAATGTTATGCCCCTTGAAATAACTTTTCTAGAGTGAAGTCCCCTTGCTATATAGAAATTATATAATGAAAAATGAAATCTTAAATGTTATTAAGTAAGTAGCCGATTTTACACTAAGAAACTATTACAGTCGGTTGCACAGGAATGAAAGGAAGACGTGTAGAAAATTTCATCTCAATCGGATGTACCGTTATCGAACGCATCCAATACATAGCCAACTACACACACACATACACTCTGTTTTATATATATATATATATATATATATATATATATATATATATATATATATATATATATATATATATATATATATATACACTAGCTGACCCGGCCCGGCTTCGCCCAGGCCCTGGCGGAGATTTATCTATCTATCTATCTGTCTGTCTGTCTGTCTGTCTGTCTGCTTGTCTGTCTGTCTGTCTGTCTGCTTGTCTGTCTGTCTGTCCCGGCCCGGCTTCGCCCAGCTCTTGGTGGGGAGCATCTCATTTAATTCATATAAGTAGTCATACGAGATCCCGTTCCCGTTCCCGAGAATCTGTCTGTCTGTCTGTCTGTCTGTCTATCTGTCTGTCTGTCTGTCTGACCCGGCCCGGCTTCACCCAGTCCCTGGTCAGCTAGTTTAATTCATATAAGTAGTCATATAAGCTTCCGTTCCCCACTATCTGTCTGTCTGTCTGTCTGTCTATTTGTCTGTCTGTCTGATCGATCTGTCTGTCTGTCTGTCTGTCTGTCTGTCTGTCTGTCTGACCCGGCCCGGCTTCACCAAGTCCCTGGTGGGGAGCATCTCATTTAATTCATATAAGTAGTCATATAAGCTCCCATTCCCGACTATCTATCTATCTATCTATCTATCTATCTATCTATCTATCTATCTATCTGTGTTCGGCCCGGTAAAACATAGATAGAATAGAAGAATAGATAGATTGATAGTAGAAAATATGATTGGAAGAGATCTATCTAAAGAAAACTTACCAAGATATCACGAACAGCCAATAAATGGTGCGCGGTGGGTTGACTGCAAACGATATGCAACTAACTTTCTCTCACAAAAAATTACTTTTTTTTTTTTTACGAACGAAAATCTTTCGCAGGCCCGTCCTACATTCTGCCCATCTTCTCTATTTCCTCTCATACATTCTTTCATTCAACATCTCTTTTGAAGCAATTCTTTGACAACAAAAGAACAATAAGCATTAAAATGCATGAAAAGTAACTCGTTGAGGAAATGTTTAACATACCCAACGTGGGTGTACGCGCCATACATATGAGAAAGTTAAAAAAAAAATTAATGTGCTGTTGACGCAAAATAAAAAGATGAGTTAGAAAATTTTCACTATTTAAATAGATGCATTATTTTTATGAAAACTATGAAAATGCCTTAAAGATTATATCATTATTTATTATAACTCATATGTTTGTAAATAACTATAGACAAAGAGTTTATAAATCTTTGAAAACAATGCAACAATCTATATATAAAATAATAGCAATGTTATTAAATGTTATGCCCCTTGAAATAACTTTTCTTATGTTAAGTCCCCTTGCTATATAGAAATGATAATGTAAATTTAATTATTAAATTTTAGTACGTAAGTAGCTGATTGTACACTTCAAAACTATGGCAGAAGGTTGCACGGGAATGAAAAGAAGACGTGTAGAAAATTTCATCTCAATCGGAACGCATAAAGAACCGACATACATACATACATACACACATATATACATACATTGTCTTTATATATATATATATATATATATATATATATATATATATATATATATATATATGTGTGTGTGTGTGTGTGTGTGTGTGTGTGTGTGTGTGTGTGTGTGTGTGTGTGTTTGTGTGTATGTGTGTATGTGTGTATCTGCATGTGAGTGTGTGTGGTGTATGTGTGTGGTTGTGATTGTTAGTGAGCGCGATCGATGTGTGGATATGAGTATGATCTGAGTGCTAAAGTGTGTTTTATGTGAGTGAAGGTGTTTTATGTCTGTTTGGTGTGTCTGCGTGTAAATATAGATACATAGATAGACAGAAAAGCAGACAGTCAGATAGATAGTATATGTCCCATAATAACCTTCATCTGGAAACTGTAGACTATACGATCCGCTCTGTTGCTTGCATATATTCCACAGAATAGCGGCGCCTCTAACAAACTGTATAGAGATGCAGTACGTTCGGTGCGATAGCAAGTATCAGCAGCTTAAGGACTACGAACTAGGGAAGCTTGGAGGGTAGGTAAGATAATACTATAGCTTATGGAAGCTTGGGGGGTAGATAAGATAAGATTATAGACTAAGGGAGCTTGGGGGTAGATAAGATAAGATTATAGACTAAGGGAGCTTGGAGGGTAGGTAAGATAAGATTATAGGCTAAAGGAGCTTGGAGGGTGGGTAAGATAAGATTATAGACTATTTAAGCTTGGAGGGTAGTTAAGATTACATACTATGGAATCTTGGAGGGTAGATAAGAAACGAATGTAGACTATGGGAGCTTGGAGGATGGGTAAGATAAGATTATAGACTATGGGAGATTGGAGGGTAGATAAGATTATATACTATGGAATCTTGGAGGGTAGATAAGATAAGATTAAAGACTATGGAAGCTTGGAGGATAAATATAATAAGATTATAGACCACGGAGGAACAAGATGAAGGCAGAGAAGTAAATGTCTGGATGGCTTGGCCACGTGGGCACAGTCGATAAAAGAATACGGAGCTGATCTACGACTCTGGTGATCGTGTGAGATTGCACGGCAGGTATATTAGGATAAAAATAAGACTAGAGTAGGGAAGATTAGAAGGCAGGTAAAATAAGACTGTGGGATATGGAAGCATGGAAAAGAGGTAAGATAATATCTGATTAGAAATGTAGGATGGAAGGTAAGATCAGACTGTGAAAACAGTGAGGCTTGGGAGAGAGTAAGTTAAGACTACGGACTAGTGAGGCTTGGAAAGGAGGTAAGATAAAGCTGTGGACAAAAGACGTTTGGAGGGGAGGTAAGATAAGACTACGGAATAGTGAGGCTTGGAAGGGAGGTAAGATAAGACTACACACAAGTGAGGCTTGGGAGAGGGGAGGGGGGGGGGGGTAAGATAAGACTATGGACTAGGAAACAAGGAAAGGAGGTAAAATAAGACTACGGATTAGTGAGGCTTGGAAAGAAGGTAAGATAAGGCTGTGGACAAAGAACGTTTGGGTGGGAGGTTACATGGTCTAGGCTGATAAGTTGATAAGACTATTGACTAGTGAGGCTTTGAAGGGAGTACACTAATACTACGGACTAGTGAGGCTTGGAAGGGAGGTAAGATAAGGTTTTGAACAAAGGAAGTTTGGAGGGGGAGCTAAGGTAAGACTATGAACTTGGTAAGGCTTGGAAAGAAAGCATGACAGGACTGTGAACTTGGAAACTAAAAAGAGAGGTATGATAAGACTATGGACTAGGAAACGATGAAGGGAGATTTGTAAGATAAGGTTGTGGCTAAGGGACGTTTGGGGGAGAGGTTACATAAAACAATGGATTAGTCAAGCTTCGAGGATTGGTAAGATCTAACTTAAGATTATTTGGGCATGGTAAGGGTGTATCGGTAGTGCTACGGCTAGCGTGTTTGCATGCCGGCCCCGTAGGCATGTGTTTGAATCCCTCTCAAAAAGGACATTTTGTTTTCATTAATGGCCAATGACCAAACAACCCCGCCTGACATGTGTCACAGTCTTGTGTTTACTCACAATCAGGCAACGTCATCCGTACTTCAAATAACTTCAGCTCGTACAGATGTTTGTATACGGAGTTTATTTCAGGCAAGCCTGACAATCAAACAAGGCGTTATCTGCCTGACACATCAATATAATAATCGCCACTCGTCACACAATATATAGATCCACATCATCAAACATGATCACTCTTTCGTTAACATCGCATGCATTCACAATAATAGATAATGGCTTCAGAACAACACTACGTCCAGTCGGAAGGCCGTCCTGTCCCTGTCTGAAGCAGCTCAGGTTGTCGCTTGCCTACGTGGTCAAAACTCCCTCGTGGGGTTCGCAACTCTGCGTGCCGTTCTCTTTGCACGCAGCACTATCGTCTCAGCACTCGTTACCCTCTAAAGCTCTATTCTAGTTTACGTCGTCACGGTATTCCCAGTCACCTATTGTACCTGCCCCTGTTCTCGGGTCGGTCCCTCTGTTGTCCTAACTATAACACATTGGTGTCCCCACCCGAGTCTAGTCTTATTACTTTTCTTATGTCCTAGCTTGGGTGCTGTCTATACCTTTATAGAGGTCCTGTCTCTATGTCCTATTAGTCCTTGCCCCTCTTCTGTCACTAGTCGGTCCTACTATAATCCAACACCTTGACAACATGTGTGCCAGGAAATTTTCTGGAGGATAGAGACGGTTGGCGCGATATGGACCAGATCACCCAGCGAGTGCTGATTTGTCTATAAAAACATGTAGTTAGCACCATAGACACACTCAGCATAACATCTGTTGTGCTAGTAATATTTACAAGAGAAATAAGTTTTGGTTTAAACGACTGCTTACAAATCGCCTTTTACCAAGCACATTTTAAAAAGTATTATTATTGTGTAAAGATTGATTCGTTATTCACATTAGTGAAGGGAAAGTTCTTAACCAAGTGGATAATATTAAATACCTAGGGGCACTTTATAACATTAAAATGGAAGTTGCACAACAGAAATTAAGAGCAGAACGGGCAAGCAAAAGCTGCATTTCAGAAAATGAAAACTGTCTTATGCAATGAGTCTCTATTATTGAATGCAAGAAAGAGAGTGCTGAATGGCAGTGAATCATGAACAAATTAGAAAGAGCTTGGAAGCAGCAGAGATGTGGTTCCTGATACGATTGTTGAGAATTCTTTGGACTGTCAAAGTTGCTAACAACGATTGCCTGAAAGAAACTAATGAACCTTACATACAACCTTACATACAACAATAAGAAAGAGACAAACAGCTTTCTTTGATCATGTGATGAGAAGAGGGGTATTGGAGAACATCTGGAAAGATCGAGGGGAAGAGAGGCAGAGGCAGACCAAGAGAAACGATGCTGGATGGATTGAGACGGTGGCATAGAGGAATATAATCAGCAGAGTTGATAAAAAAAAAAAAAAACAGAGACCGAGATCTGTGGAAAGTAATGAACGCCTAAGCCAGCTGGCAGGGCACATGATGATGATGAATTTGAAACTTGCTGGTGTTTCGCAGAATAGATGGACTATAATGGTGTGAGACAATCCGTAACATAGATCTCATGGAGAGAACTAAAACAAATATCAGTAAATCAAGATGTGAGGAAAAGACGCTGGCACAGGGTGGGAAACACGTTGAGAAATCCTGGTAATGGTATACCCTGAAAGTCCTTTCTCTGCGACACACAGGGTAAATGAAATAGAGGAATGTCTAAAAATACACGGAGTAGATATTTGGTTGACAAAGATGATTAATATGGAGTGAACATGAATGAAGCTTAAGGAATAGCACAAGGTAGGATTGCTTGGTGTGTGTAAGCTGGAGGAATATGCTCCAACGTAGGGTAAGGAATGCAGAAGAATAGGAAGAATTCGAAAATAGACGCTTTAAATAGAGTTCTCGTATAACTAAATAATCTACAAATTGTCAACACTGAGATTAATAGAAGAGGTGTGTGGAATATATGGGGTTGAATACGAGCCATGTACGTCAGCTTCAGATGGACTTACTCGATTAACTGAAAAGTCTGCAAATCGTCAACACAGAGATTACCAGTATAGGCGCATAGACTGTGTGGGGTCTACAAGTTGTCTACACAGAGATTACCAGTAGAGGCGTGTAAACTGTATGGGGTTGCATACAAGCTATATTTGTCAACATACAGATTACCAGTAACGGTTTATAAGATGTATGGGATTGAATACGAGCCGTGTGTGTTACTTATTCTGGACTAGAAGGGTCTCGACCTCTGAAGCCACTATACGTGGTGTTTGGTAAGTTAAGGAAGATATATCAGCCACTTAAAATGACGCATGGTAGACTCTAATCTAATGTTTGTGTATCCTTTACAGGACATCGCTGTCAACATCAGGATCTTTCAGCTGATTGTTGATTTCTTGGCAAGATTACGCTCAGTAGTTTGCCATTGCTTTCTGAGCGGCCGGCTCACATACCCCTAAGTTACCGCCGCGATTCGAACCACTGCTGATTCTCACCGTCGTCACGTTACTTACGAGAGTATACGAGATTACGGAGAAAAGTCGTTAACCTCTAGGCCAGGAAGCCGGCCATGGTAGACTAAGATTTTCAATATCAGACAAACAAAATTGTAAACTTTTATACGCCATGCTGCGTATTGTGTATATATTGTACTAGCCCCACATTTGTATATATCAATCAGCTCTCAGTGGATGATATGGTTCACATCTCGCAAGCCGCATTTACTTCCCAATACATTTTCTGATAGCCATTGTAGACTGACTCGATCTTGGAGCCCAGGTCTTTGTTTGTTTTTTAAAGCTGCTACGGTGCGAATTCGAACCCATGCTCACCAGGCCGACAGGCATGCATGCAATGTGCTTAGTTACAACGGCACTCTAAGAATGTACGATTTATTGCCTGGCATATTTCGCTGCATCTCGTCAGGTACATTCTGCAGATGTCACGCAACGTAGAGTAAAATAACTAGATACATCGTTCAAACTGAAATATACACATGTTCGCACAGTAATATCAATTGTTTTCCATGGTAATTGTAAATTGACTACTAAATCTTTCTGTTTGCACAAAATTGGCTTATGCAGATGAATCATTAGGGCTTCTGCAAACTGTAACAAACGACTATTTTGTGTATGAAACAACACGCGAAAAGCGCTGTCTCTATCAACTACATGACAATTATGTGACATCTGCAGTATGTACCTGACGAGATGCAGCGAAAAATACCAGGCAAAAAATCGTATATTCTATGGTTTGTGTCTTCATTATTCAAATTCACTACCGGAAAACATTGTTTTGACACACTAAGAGTTTTGTGTGTGTGTGTGTGTGTGTGTGTGTGTGTGTGTGTGTGTGTGTGTGTGCGCGCGCGCGTGCATGTTTTCTGTGTTCAATGAGCAACTGACGAAGAATATCCCAGTTTGGACGATATGTTTGGCTGTCTGTGCAGCAATTTTCAGAATTTTTCTGATGAGGTCAGCATGGCTGAATGGATAAGAATGCTCGCTCTTAAACTTTCTTTGTTCTGATGTCAAGGTAGCGGGTTCAACCCAATATACCGGCAGTTGGACAAACATGTTGACTTCTCGTCCTTGACACGGGAACATATATTACAATTACCTCAGAAGTCGGAGTGGGTTTGCCATTGATGGCAAGGGACACTGCTAACGGGGAATTCTAATCCACAAGCAAATATGCAGTCCATATACGGTGGTAATGGAGATGTGTTGCTTTCTGAGATGAATGTCGCGAATACCTTGGACGACGAATACCTTGGCAGGTGAATACCTTTGATGGCGAATACTTTACACGGGCGAATATCTTGCACAGTGAATACCTTTCACGGCTAATACCTTGCACAGCGAATATTATTACAGTGTAGAGGTGTTACACATACTCTGTTACAATATCTTGATGGAACCAAACTTAGTCAGTGAGGAGATGTGTTGCTCTCTGAGATGAATGTTGGGAATATTTTGGAAGGCGAATACCTTGCATGACGAATATATTAAACGGCGAATACCTTGCACGGCGAATACTTTGGCAGCGTATACATTGCAGGGCGAATACCTTGCACGGTAAATATCTTGCACGGTAAATATCTTGCACGGTAAATATTTTGGACGACGAATACCATGCACGGTGAAAACCTTGGACAGCCAGAATAACTAACAACAAACGAATGGAAGCGAACGATGACAACAGAAGATTATACACAACTATAAGTAAGATATAAATAGTGTTCTTTCGTCATACAATGAGAAGGCAGGACTGGCAAATTCAGCGGGATAAGAGGAAGTGGCAGACCCAGCCCAATGATGGGCTGTGATCTAAGGCCTTTCCATGGAGATGTTTCATTAACAGAATGATTTAGAACAGCAATTACCAAGATCTGTGTAGTGAAATTAACTCCCTTGCTACATTGCAAGGTACTCGATGATCATGATGATGTAAGGGGATGTAAGATGTGACCAACAATTTAAATATTTCTAAACTCTTCTTTCTTCGCCGCCTCATCAAATAATATAAATCTCTTATTTTTAGCTTTAACAATAGACGTTTTTTTTTTTCCTGTGGACATTTGAGTTCTAATTTGCTGAGTACAACGCAATACCTGTTGACACAATCTCTCAGAGTAGTCAACAATTAACACAACATACAACGCTTATAAACAATACTGGTATCAGCATTACAAGATTACTCTTCAGAGGTACACAAGAAACAAGTTACTGATATCAACTTTACACGATTACACATTCAGAGATACACAAGATACAAAAATACTGATATCAACATTATAAGATTACACCTTCAGAGATGCACAAGATAAAACAATATTGATATCAACATTATAAGAGACACTTTCAGAGATGCACAAGATACAATAGTACTGTTATCAACATTGCAAGAGTAAACCTTCAGAGATACTCAAGATACAACACAACTGAAATCAAAATTACAAATGCACAAGATACAACAATACTGATATCAACATTACATTGCAGTCAACCCCAGCGATCTGCGATCTGCTTTATCTCTTAGACTGCTAATAAATTTTGACACCGATGTACCTCCATGCCTTGATGTCAAACTGTCCAGCATCCTCTCTCTTTTGGCAGTAATCGGAATCGGCGAAATCCACCTATGGCTTCTTCTGTTGGAAAGCGGAGGAAAGTGCGCGAATATTTCATTCTCCTCACTCCATGCAAGGCACTCTTTCACCTCTCTCTCTCTCTCTCTCTCTCTCTCTCTCTCTCTCTCTCTCTCTCTCTCTCTCTCTCTCTCTCTCTCTCTCTCTCTCTCTCTCTCTCTCTCTCTCTCTCTGGTACGCATGTCATGTAACATGCTATTCCATATTTTTATGTATTCTCATCTTTCTTATTACGAGGTATCGTTTTGTATGCCACTTGATTGTCCTGTAACATGCCATTCCATATTTTCGTTTGTTTGTTTGTTTTTTGTTTGTTTATTCTCATCTTATCACTTTGTATGCCACTTGATTTTATCATGTATAATATAACATTACTGTGATGTGAGTGAGAGAGTTAGTGAGTGGGGGAGAGAGAGAGAGAGAGAGAGAGAGAGAGAGAGAGAGAGAGAGAGAGAGAGAGAGAGAGCAAGAGAGAGAGAGAGAGAGAGAGAGAGAGGAAGAGAGAGAGAGAGAGAGCAAGGGAGAGAGAGAAAAAAGAGAGAGTTGAATTGCATCACTAATTTTTACGCTACATAATATATATGTACAATTTTTTCTCCACTTCTTGCAATTGCGAGAATTCTCACGACAATCGTCAGTGTGTCAATTGTGTGTAAAGTGTGGGAGTTTGTTCTTATTAGTTTCAGTGATCATGTGAGGTATCATGTATGTGTCTAGATGTGAGGATGTGTGTATGGGTGTGTATTCGAGGGATATGTGTGTGTGGGGGGATGTGGGGAATGTATGTGAGGGGGGGTTGTGTGTGGGGGATGTGTATGCGTTAATGGGCGATGTGTAGATGTGTGAAGGGATGTGTAGTCGGTAGTGGATGTATGTGTGTGTGAGGGATATGTGTGTGTGGGGGGAGGGGGGATATTTGAGAGGATAGTTGGAAGTATGTGGGTGTTGGTGGGTTGGGAGGGGGTGTGGGTAGGAAGTGTGTGTTTGGGTGGGTGAATGGGTGTGTAGGAGATTGTGTGGGTTGGGGGATGGGTTTGTAATGGGTGGGGGGTGTCTGTGAATGGGATATGTCTATGTGGGTGGGAGTGTGTGAGTGTGGATGGGGTAAATGTGAGTGGGTGGAGGATGTATGTGTGGGTGGTGATGATGTTTGTAGGTGGAGGATGTGTGAGTGGGTGGGGAGATGTGTGGGCGGGGATGTGTATGGGGAATGTATGTGGGGGATGTGTGTGTGGGGGAAATGTGTTTATGGGTGGAGTTTTGTGTGGGAGTGGAGATGTGTGAGAGGTGGGGGAGGTGTGGGATGTGCAGGTGATTGGAGGATGTATGCGAGGATGGGGGGGGGGGGTGTATTTGGCTGGGTGGTTGGGGTGTGTGTGGGTGGGAGGGTAGAGGAGAGATGCATGTGTTGATGGGCGCGTGGGTGATGTGTGGGTGTGAGTGGTTGATGGATAAGTACGTGAGTCGGTGGATGTGTGTGAGAGATGAGTGTATGAGTGGGGGAGGTGTGTAGGTCTGAGAAGTTGTGTGTGAGCGGCGGATGTGTGTGGGTGGCGTATATGTGGGTGGCGGGGTGTGTGTGGGTGGGAGGTGTGTGTTTTTGGGTTATGGGTGGGGGATATGTGTGGGCAGGTGGGGAGATGTGTTTATGGGTGGGGATGTGTGTATAGGTGCGGATGTGTAGTTGAGAGGTGGCGAATATTGGTTGGGTGAGTGGGTGTAGGTTGGCTGATGTGTGTGTGGGTGGGTGGGGAAAATTGTGAGAGTGCGGGATATGTGTGTGGATAGGTGCGGGATGTGTGGGTTGGCGGTGGTATGTGTGTGTGGTGTTTCTTCTTCTTCTTCTTCTTCTTCTTCTTCTTCTTCTTCTTCTTCTTCTTCTTCTTCTTCTTCTTCTTCTTCTTCTTCTTCTCCTCCTCCTCCTCCTCCTCCTCCTCTTCCTCCTCCTCCTCCTCCTCCTCCTCCTTCTTCTTCTTCTTCTTCTTCTTCTTCTTCTTCTTCTTCTTCTTGGTGTGTGAGGATGTGTGTGTGGGTGGGGAAATGTGTGTGGGTGGGGGATCAGTGGCGGCATGTATGTTTGCCTGGTTCTGTGTGAGTGCGTGGAGGTATGTGTGGGTCGGTGGGTGAAGTTTGGTGGGTGGGGGATGTGTTGGTGGCTGCGGGATATGAGGGTGGATGCAGGATGTGTCTCACAACATTGCAATATGCACTGTTTATGTTTACAACTTTCATGTGATAATGTTTTTTTTTTATTTTCTCATGTGAATGTATCATGCGTAATATGCATTGTTTATGCTTACAAAATCCATTTAACAATGTTTTTCCCCCTATGTTAATATAACATGCACATTTGATGAATGAAAGATGAGTGATTGAAAGGGCCGAATGTAAGACGGGCCTGCGTGCCCAATTTGTTACCCTTTTAAAATAAAGTTCGTTAATTCGTTCTTTCGTTCATTCTCTCTCTCTCTCTCTCTCTCTCTCTCTCTCTCTCTCTCTCTCTCTCTCTCTCTCTCTCTCTCTCTCTGAAGGTCCTTCATTCTCTAATCTAGTTCTGTGTTACGCCATGTCACATCAGGATATTCTCGCTAAAGACCACTATCATAATTGTTTACCATATCGTTCTAGCAAAACCAAAGTTTTATAACTGCTTATTGACTAGCTAATGAAATATTAATGTGGTTATTTCCCTTGCTCATCTTCTCAAAGAACACATCTTGTGTCAATTGTACATTCTTTTGATCATCTTACGTCTTAATACACGATGTCAAATTACCTTTCTACGAATTAAGTTTATAATTTAAAAAAAGTAAACACATGAGTGACCCTTTCCGCTCCTTGATGAATATAAAGGTCATGGTGTGAACTCCATATTTATTTATAGACCGTTGGACATTCTATGGGTGATTGGGTCAACATCCCGCCGTCCACCTGTTCTTCTCACTTTACTTCCTGGTACCCGTATTAGGCTAAGTCGACATGGGAATCGGGGTCAAAGTATTTCTTTTCTTTTCTTTTTATTTCACACTCGGCTTATTGGGGATACAAACACATAACCACTGTACCGGCAATAATGCCTAACAACGCATTAAAGGAGAGTCATCCAATCTTAGGCTTCTACGCGTGAGCAAAGTTTAGAACAGGCCTAATTCTTCTTAATAGCATAGCCCATTAAAACGCAATTACAGTAGCAATGTTCTTGGCAGGAAACATCAGCTTCTAACACCCCAGCTTCGATTGTCATCTAAAATATATCAATCCTAGTGATACACCAGTGTCAATTCTTCTTCGTTCTTTGTCGTAGAAATTCCTAATGGAATATAGACCAACATGTAGGAATACCAACCCCTTTGTCAGCCAGTTCATGGTTGGCTGGATGTTTAGCTGCTTTTATTTGTTAATGGTGTGCGATAGGGGGTTGAGTGATCTCGAGGTATGGTGTCCGCCTCGAGTGCTGGAGGTCCTGGATTCAGGCCCCGGTGAGGACCGGGATTTATTTTAAAAAAACCACATGGACTTCCAGTAATAGAATTTCCCCTGGTCTCTGGGTAGTGAGATCGGACGCCCACGTGTATTGTTGCATACGTAAGAAATCTTTGGCAGTTGGAAATCGAAAAAGAGTAGCCTAACGGCGCTGCCCCGGCAAAATTTCGAGTTAAAAATCTACCCAAGTATTTCAGGATCCTCGCCGATGCTGTGGAGTTCGTGCATTGAGCTGAGTTTCTCCAGACTCAGGTTTGAGTTAGGAGGAAAACGGACCACTTATGGGTTACACCCGTGTGCCGTGATGTCGATCCATCGACTAAAAAACTAAAAAACTAAAAATGGTGTGCGATAGACAGTCTCAGACTAACCCTCATTTATGACGTGTGCAGGAAGACCGCAGTGCTACGATTCTTTACTTCCCAGATAGGCTCCCGGTACCAGATGTGCACGCTCTTTCTATGGATCTCTATAACAACTGTGAGGTGCTAGACACGCTCTTAACTGTGAGATGCTAGGCCCGATCTGTCTAAGGATCTCTTTAACAACTGTGAGGTGCTAGGCACGCTGTCTATGGATTTCTTTAACAAATGTGAGGTGTTAGGCACGCTCTTCCTCTGGATCTCTTTAACAAATGTGAGGTGTTAGGCACGTTCTTTCTCTGGATCTCTTTAACAAATGTGAGGTGTTAGGCACGCTCTTTCTCTGGATCTCTTTAACAAATGTGAGGTGTTAGGCACGTTCTTTCTCTGGATCTCTTTAACAAATGTGAGGTGCTAGGCACGCTGTCTATGGATCTCTTTAACAAATGTGAGGTGTTAGGCACGGTCTTTCTCTGGATCTCTTTAACAAATGTGAGGTGTTAGGCACGCTCTTTCTCTGGATCTCTTTAACAAATGTGAGGTGTTAGGCACGTTCTTTCTCTTGATCTCTTTAACAAATGTGAGGTGCTAGGCACGCTGTCTATGGATCTCTTTAACAAATGTGAGGTGTTAGGCACGCTCTTTCTCTGGATCTCTTTAACAAATGTGAGGTGCTAGGCACGCTGTCTATGGATCTCTTTAACAAATGTGAGGTGTTAGGCACGTTCTTTCTCTGGATCTCTTTAACAAATGTGAGGTGTTAGGCACGCTCTTTCTCTGGATCTCTTTAACAAATGTGAGGTGTTAGGCACGTTCTTTCTCTTGATCTCTTTAACAAATGTGAGGTGCTAGGCACGCTGTCTATGGATCTCTTTAACAAATGTGAGGTGTTAGGCACGCTCTTTCTCTGGATCTCTTTAACAAATGTGAGGTGCTAGGCACGCTGTCTATGGATCTCTTTAACAAATGTGAGGTGTTAGGCACGTTCTTTCTCTGGATCTCTTTAACAAATGTGAGGTGTTAGGCACGCTCTTTCTCTGGATCTCTTTAACAAATGTGAGGTGTTAGGCACGCTCTTTCTCTGGATCTCTTTAACAAATGTGAGGTGCTAGGCACGCTGTCTATGGATCTCTTTAACAAATGTGAGGTGCTAGGCACGCTGTCTATGGATCTCTTTAACAAATGTGAGGTGTTAGGCACGTTGTTTCTCTGGATCTCTTTAACAAATGTGAGGTGTTAGGCACGCTCTTTCTCTGGATCTGTTTAACAAATGTGAGGTGTTAGGCACGTTCTTTCTCTGGATCTCTTTAACAAATATGAGGTGCTAGGCACGCTGTCTATGGATCTCTTTAACAAATGTGAGGTGTTAGGCACGCTCTTTCTCTGGATCTCTTTAACAGTTAGTTGTTTGACCTTTACAGGACGTAGAGGTGCGAGGTGCTAGGCACGCTCTGTCTATGGATCTCTTTAACAACTTTGAGATATAAGGCACCCTGTCTGTGATCTCTGAAACAACTATGAGATACTAGGCACTCTATGGATCTCTTAAACAATTATGAGATGCTAGGCACAATGACCATGGATCTCTCAAACAACTGTGAGATGCTAGGCACGATGTCCATGGATCTCTCAAACAACTTTGATACACTAGGCACTCTGTTTATGATCTCTTAAACGACTATGAGATGCTAAGCTCTCTGTCTGTGAACTCTGAAACAATTATGAGATACTAGGCACTCTGTCTGTGATCTCTGAAATAACTATGTAATATTAGGCACTCTATGGATCTCTTAAACAATTATGAGATTCTAGGCATAATGCCCATGGATCTCGAAAGCGACTATGAGTTTACAGACACTTTTGCAAAGGTCATGCACTTTCGTAAGGGTAGTTTTGGACTGTCAAGAATGAATAACTAACAGTAATGGCTTCAGCAACAACAACGATACACCGTGTATATTCATCATTATGTTTAATAATAATATGTAATTTGTCCCGAAGCAGTCTTCTGCTACACGTCTGTCATGTGATAGCAACATCACATTATATATTCCTGAGAGCAAGGAGGAATACGTGGCCAGTCTGTTCCTCACTTTGGTAAGCTATGAGCCCAGGCGTCGAACCGACCGTGCTTATGACCAAACCAATGCAGTTCACCTTTAACTTCACTAGCGCACCCGCTTTACTGCCTTCCTGGTTCTACATATTAAATATATGAATGTGTATTCTTTTTGTTTGCTCTGCAGGGCGTGCCTGGTATCCCAAAATCTGCACTCACCTTACGTCACTGATAGTGTTTGTGACTCCACAAGCATACACTACACTCATGAGAGAGCCGTTATGAGCATGTTATCAGTGTTTGTCATTTTATTCGTCACAAACATGTAAACAAGTGTGTTGGTTACTGTTTGGATACAAACTCATTCAATACAGGAATAATATCCACACAACTTGTTCATTTGTTGCATGCATGTCATGATCATCAGTATCATTATCAAGTGTCACATCGAATGGCGTGGATCATCATGCTTCTCCATATCTCGTGACCTCCTACAGAATGTATCGTTGCAGCTTTCCGTACATTGTGAAATATTGTCAATAATCTTCTCACGCTGTATACTTTTATCTCTCTTTCCATAAATCTGTCTAGTTGTCACACGTTCCAGATGTCATAATGATACTGAACCTTGACCATGGTCTTGGCAGGCACTGTGCAATAGTGTCCTGGGAATGAACATAGCATGTTTATGTTGTAGAGTAGCATTCACAACTTCTGATGGAAATAACCTTGAGGAGATTAGAACAAGAATCGTAATGGTAAAGGTTGCCTTGTGCCAGCTGGGAAAAACACTGACCAATATAATGCTGTCAGCTGCAGTAACTGAGTAAAAGAGTGGTTAATTGCTACATACAACAAAAACTGTTATTTTAATGTGAAACATGGACAATATATAGACAAGATGGAAAACATCTAATGGCATCTGAGGAAAATTCAACGAATAGACAATGGACGGTCAGAAAAAATAACGAAAGAAACAAGTGAAACCAACAAACTGATTAGAGCAAGTTTACGTGGGAATATATTTAGGAATGTTATGACAACAAATAAACTCGAAAACTTGGTGAAAACTGGCAAAACAATGTAAAAGAGCAAGCGGAAGCTCGCAGGTGAGGCTACTGTGGAGGGCGGACGCGCCATGGACCAGGCTGACATTCTGAATGCTCTACGAGAAGTAAGACTTTTGCGAGAACCAAGTGATGACTGTGAATCTACAACAATGGCCAGACTGCGAGAGCAGCAAATTAAAAGAGAGGTGGCCAAACAAGAACACTACGCAGGAAGCCAAAGAAGATTGATAAACCAACACAGAACTGGCGTCGTTAGCCGCTAAACGTTGCGGGATTTGCCGAGGAGGGGATCCGAGCACTTATGGACTGAATGGTTCGATGTGCAATGAGGATGATCTGTCGACTAACTAACTAACTAAGAGGAAGCTAGAGAGAGAAATGCCTGTATGGCTTAGCCATTTGGTATAATCGGGACAAGAAGACAGACTTGTTCCAAAACTCCTGTAATCGTGTGAGATGGCGAATCATTAGCGTCCACGTTTAGTGTTTACCGACAGGGTACAGGAATAATGAGGACGAGGATCGTATCGAAACGACGTCAGACGTTAACGAAAATAGCCGTTACAATACTGAGTCTCATTGCTGGTGTATGCCGAGAAGGCTCACAGCTCCTGAATTACTGAACAGTTGGACAAGCAGACGCCATACAGTGACTAGGTTTGGGATGTTTTCATTTATCTCCGATCCGATATTTTGGTATAATGGTCAGGACTCTAAACTAACAATGATATGCGCGTTGTGGGTCAAGTGTTCGATGTCTGAACTAGTTACACTAACAACAGCCTCGAATGGAACGAGTTAAAGTAACAACTGGCTCTAAGGGAACGAGCTAAAGTAACAAGAGCCTCAAACGGAATGAGTTAAAGTAACAACTGGCTATAATGGAACGAGTTTAAGAGCAACTGCCTAGACTGGAACGAGCTAAAGTAACAGCTGCCTCGAGTAGATAGAGTTAAAGTAACAACTGGCTATAATGGAACGAGTTAAAGTACCAACTGCCTAGAATGGAAAGAGCTAAATTAACAGCTGCCTCGAATGGAATCACTTAAATTACCAATAGCAACGAATGGAATAAGTTAAATTACGAACAACCTGGAATGGAAAGAGTTAAAGTAACAACAACCCCTAATGAAACTACTTAAAGTAACCACAGCCTCCAATATACCGAGTTAAAATAACACCAGCCTCGAATACAAGGAGCTCAAGTAACAGCTGCCAAGTTTTGTCGAGACTCCTGTCTGTTCCAATTTGCATATGCAGCAGTAAGGAGCATTTTGTGAGATATTCACAAGCACAGGAACGAAGCATAATGGAGCGACCCTTTGCCGTAAATTTAGAATCGCGACTAACTTGCCAGATAAAACTCAAACAGGTCAAACACACTGACATAAGCCTGCGCTATCTTGACACGGCTTAGAAACGGTACAATGGACAGAAATTAATATCACATGCACTAGATTACACGCTTGACAAATCGCGGGCATTTATTCATATTCTTCTTCTATTAATTCATGCCGTGTGGCGTTGGTGACTATGTCTCTTCACAGCCTTGTCTCCTGTGCTGCGAATCATGTCTGATACAGACCTTCCTCCATGCCATGATGTCATACTGTCCAGCATCTTCTCTCTTTTCTCCCTCTGCCTCTCTTTCATTGTAACCTTCCCGTTATGACGACATACTTCAGCTTTCTTCTTCTCATGACACACCTAAAGTATGTGGACTGTCTTCTTCTGATCCGAGTAACTATTTGCCTTTGTTAACATCTTTCAAGATGTCTTCATGGCTGTTTCTATGCCTCAAATGTGGTCTCATCGACTTCCATAAAACCACATCTCCGCTATATCCGCATAAATGTATTCACGTTAAGGTGGCATTATTTCATGTTGCTGGGAAGAGCTAAGGTGTTGCGTTAACTCTTCAAGAACACGGGGTGTACCCATATGTGCTGCGGGATGTTTCTGGCTCTATGCGTTTTCATACACAGTTGAAGGTTGTAGTTAATTATGTCCACAAGTTGTGGTGGCTTAGTGGTAGTGAGCGCATTTCACAATCTCTGCATACCGGGTTCAAGTCAGCCGCAGGCGAGGTGGGAGCAGATCACATTGCATTGATTTTCACGGAGGAGTCAGCGTCCGCCGTTCAGAAAGCAATGGCAAACTGCTAAATGTAAAGTTGCTTAGACAATCACAACAAGCCTATCAATGAAAAGGTTTACTGCCACGTCGTCGTGTAAAGGATAAACAACTAACCTAATTATTTCCACGATATTTATTTAGAAACTCAACTGACATATTCATTGTCATCTAATGGCTAATTCCGTGCAGAAATTCCCCCTATGACAGTCTTTGGGAGTGTATCTTTATCATACGTCAAATGCCATGCTTCGCTTGCTGTCATGTGTAAATTATCTTTCAATTACTGAATCCATATAAATTGTGATCTTCCTCTTTTTTCGAGACCACAATAAATTTCTGTCTATAACTAACTCGTCTACACTATGTCGTTTAACATGTTCAAAATATTTTATTTTCCACATTTTCTTTGTTTTAATTACTAATATTTTTTACAAAATTAAGGTCTTGTTAGATAGATTGTGAGTATGCTCCATCCCATGCAGTGAATCTTTAAAACTCTTCTGTAAGTGTATATTCAAAGTCAGGTATGTTTTTTCACTGATTTGTTAAATATGCATGCTTCACAATCACATGTCACCACAGGAAACAAATATGCACTGACTATTCTTTCTGTTGTTCTTTCTCTTCCAATGCATCAAGCAATTAACTGCTTTACTTTGTGTACATCAATGCATGTTGTTTTAATCTATGTCATCATTCGTTGTCGACGTAGTTCGTAATACCGCATATCATGTTCGATACATAGCTGCTGGCGATTTGGCAGCAGACCGCCTTGTTGATTTTTTAATGAAATACTATGTGTGCTGGTCGTTCAGAAATCAATGGTAAACTACTGAATGTATACTTGCCCAGGAATCACAAACAGCCAAAAATGTTGGGATTGACTCCTACGTTCTGTAAAGGATATGCAACCAATATCATTGGTGCAATACATATGTATACAGCAAACAATTGAAAGGTATAACCATGTTATGAAAGTACTAGCCACGATATTAGCTTCCAGTTATTCTTCTTCTGCCTTTAATCTCCGAATGGAGTATAGGCTGTCAGCCAGCTCAGACCTGTTCAAAACTAGTTCCACTTTGCAGTTGCACTTTACTAAGAAAGCACTCTACAACACAATCTTCCTTCCAACTTGATGCTACCAATGCCAAACCTGGACAATGACATGAAACGAGAATAGAAAAATTACAATAACAGAAATGAGATTCCCCACATATTCACCACTGGGAGATGACAGAAAGTGGGGATCAAATCAAATCCCAGACTACTGTGTTGCAAAATATTTCTTTATATTTTTGGCGCTAGCTCTTTTTGAACTCAAATGTAGTCCATGTATGCTAATTGTAGTAGCACTGGACTTAATTTTGCATTTGGATTATCTTTCCCTATTCTTAATGTTTCTCACCATCAGGCACATCCACTCCGTCCTCAGCGGTACTTGTTATTTAAGTCCCTAAATCAAGGACGAGAAGTGAATATTTTAGTCAAACTGACCCTTGTATAGATTAAACCCCCTACCTCATCATCAGCACACCAAATCTGCGCTCTGATCCATTCTGCCACGCTGACTGTCAAAGTCTTGCTTAGGGCAAGAATTAGGGCTCGTCACTTGACAAAGTACGATCTTAATTACACTAGCTAAACAACACAAGGCTAACCGCCGATAAGATATTTCGTGCTATTTATTCGCGCACTGCACACATCGTGAATCAATACACGCTTCGCGCAATCACAAGTTACAATATACAATGGATTACAACAGTGCAAGTAATCAATACATCAATACAATATAAGATATCAATGCACTCCAACTTACAAGTCACACAGACATGCACTCCATCTCAAGGTGTCAAACAGGCTAGCTTTCACGACATGCAACAACTCTCAGCCGCTTTCACACGTCTGTCTCTGACGACCGTCCAGCTCAGTCTGACTGGACACAGCACACTCTCTAGTAGCGCTTGGGTTAGCACGCGTGACCCCTCCCGGTTCACGCTGTGTGCTAGCTGCCTGCTTAGCATCGTTCAGCGCTTATCGCCTGTAGTGCTTATAATAGCCCAGCGCTACACTATCGAGCGCTGGCTGCCTGGCGCTAGTGAGGCCGCCGCATTATAACTGTAGGGCTTATAATATCTCGGCGTTGCATTGTCGGGCGTTGGTGCAGACAACGCGTTCTATCCTCGGGTGAGACTCTGACACTGACCTCCATGTTGGAAAGTGAGCACTCTACAACTAAGTTACCACAGACCCTGTGACTCATGAATAACAAACAATTTTACTTCTGTCAAAACATTACCATTTATTCTACCATACTCTATATTACATCATCTCTTAATTTCTATGGAATTAGTTATGCTCAATTTTTACAGGCTAACATTGCCACCAATAATCACAGCCTTGAATTTGCTGCCTAACATCAACATAGATACTTTTGTCAACAGTAATAGGGTAATATTGAGTTGTCGCCCTAGCCTTGGATTTCACATATACATCTGACAGTCTGATAGTAGTAAGTTTAATTTGAGACGTTCTGTGAACAAATATACAGCATAAATCAAACACGTCAAGTTATATTTTTCAAATGAATTGACAAATGAAATCAGAAGTAAACAAAATGATTCATCGAGAACTCATGATAGGTTAAAAACATAAATATATTTGTCATCACATACACAAGTGAATTGAAGTATATTTACAGTATAGCTTTCATGTCTCTTATGGACGTAATCATCATCTTTATGTGCCATGCCGATAAGCGAAGGCGGTCATGTTTTGCCATCTCACGCGATCACCAGAGTCATGGATCAGCTCTGTGTTTTTGTCTCGATCATACCACGTGGTCAAGCCATCCAGGTATTTACTTCTATGCCTTCCACTTGTTCTCGTCCCCTCAATCTTGCCAGATGTTACCAAGTTCTCCAATTTATTTCTCCTCATAATGTGCCCAAAAAACTGACTAATTCTATTTTCTCTAATCAGTTTACTGTTTTCATTTGTTTCTTGTAGGACTTGGTTACATAATGGATTATTTAAACAGTCACATAAGATCTACTGTACACTTAACTTCCACAGACAAAATTTAATGTATAGTTAAATACAAAAGATAAAATTTTGTGAACAGATAATGACAACTCTCCAATGGGTGTCAAGTAAATTCCAGCAGATTAAATTTGGTATACATAAGAGGATGCCTCAAATTAAAACCTTAAATGTTTTCTTTTTAAATATATTCTGAAAAACTAAAGGCCAACTGTATCATTTTTTTATGCATCACCACTGCTTACAATGCAAGTCCTCCAGTGTTGATAAATGGCTCTGATTCCTGTAGAAAAAAAGTGTTGTGGTCTCTACTCGGTATGCCTGACCCTGTCGTGCACAGTCTGTCACAGAAATCATATCGTTTTGAAACTTCCTACTCCACTCATACACTGTGGACCGAGATAGGAACTTCCGGTCACCAACATGGTGGTTAGGCGTTGAACCGTCAAGGCCTGTGGCGTGTTTATGCTTGCAGCTACGGTTTGCAATCGCATTTTCCTCATGTTGGACTGGTAGTACATGGTTCCGTTGCCCTGCTACTGAGTGAGTGCATGGGCGACATTGTGAGCTGTGAAATTCGCGGGGAATGCTTTTACATCTGTCCTGTACAGTGACCTGCATGTTCGGAATAATGGCTACCGGCTGTTGCTGAATCGACTGATTTGCCTTTTCGATTCAAAAGTGCATTTTTCAGGAGACTCCCATGAGTCGGCGCTGAAACTGCGGAGTTCGTGATTTATGCGACACTTTCGGCGTGTCGCCCTGCAGTAAAAGACCGAGCCATGTGAGAAAACCCGGGTCAATGAGGTCTTTCTGGTGACTGCCGAGTCCATCGACGATGAACTGTGGTTTTTGTGGATTAATTTTGTGTTGCATTCTGGCGGCGGTATTACGCACAGGGTACCTGTGCGGGCTGTTGGAATGCCGAGACTCCTGCCGATTCCACTTTTCACATTGGACAGTGGGGAGCATTTTGTTTTGTGCGATATTCACTAGCACAGGAACGGAGCATAATGGGGACGACCAGCTGCCGTGAAGTTGGAACCTCGACTAACTAACTAATTGTGGACCGAGAGGCATGCATTGCCATTCTGACCTTCATTCGCTGATGAATTTCTATAGGTTTCACACCTTCACTGATCAAAAAAAAAATGGATAACAGCCATCCATTACTGTTCTTTCCAAACCACAAATTGTAATAGGGGTCTCAGCTTGGAAGTAGTTAAACTGCCTGTTTCATGTTCTGATGACTGTGGGTTCAAATCCGGACCATGTCATTCAGTTCACGAGTGTAATTTTCTCTGAGATTCCTGGGGATTGTTGCTGGAGCTATTGGAGTTCATGCTCTGTGCAACACTTTCAGCAGGCCACCCTGTGAAAAGAGACCGAACCATATGGGATAATACCCAGTGCAATGAAGTCAACCCTCTCGCCTTTAAACATGAAAACATTAACAAGAAACAACAGTTAATTTCTTCATAAGATCACAGTTTATTGTTATAACGGAAAAAATTATTTTACATTAAAAACATTTCAGACTGCCATAATGAGCCAAGCTTTTGGGATAATACTGCTGTATTCTAGATAATACATGTGTTAGAAACTTTACAAGTGTCAGGCTTTAATTTTATAAAATCATCATCAATTTGTGCCAAGCAAAAAATGTGTGGGCAGTATTGTTTCGCCATCTGACACAATCTCTAGAGTCTTGGAGCATTATGAAGTAGTACTACTGAATATATTTCGAATCATGTGCCTCGATAATCTGGACTGCTTGCATAATGAGCCTGTGTCCGAATCCCCATTGAGACGGGAAATGTGTAAAACTGATCCAGGCTCTCAAGTTGACCCAACTCACAAGAGGCACCAGGAAATGTTCCAGGAAATAAAGACAATGACAGCATGATTTTGAGTAGATCACTTGCTGGGAGCACTTGCTGAGAGCTGAGTGGCTATACAAATATGGGAGTAGCACCACATACATAATATACCCGAAGGCGTAGAAAAGGGTCATTTTCTTTTACTCTTTTGTTTTAATATTTCTAGTTTACTTGTAGAGATGTGGCTCCTTAGACGAATGTTTGCGAATTCCTTGGATTGCCAAAGTAACTAACGACGAATGCCTTAAAGAGGCTGGCGAAACTAGAACGTTATATACAACAATAAGAAAGAGACATACAGCTTTTTTTGGTCATGTGATGAGAAGAGAGGAGCTGGAGAACATCGTGACAACTGGAAAGATCGAGGGGAAGAGAGGGGAAGGATGGATTGTGACGGTGGCATGGAGGAATATCAATGACAGAGTTGATCCAGAATACCAAGGACAGAGATCTGTGGAGAGTCGTGAACACCTACGCCAGTTGGCACGGCATTTGATGATGATGAGTTTACTTGATCTTTTCTCACTCACAATTAACACTTTTGGTGTGTGGCACCACAGTTTTAAACCTATTTAATTTCTCTTTTATTAGCAAACACAAAATTATTCCACCAATTTAGATCTCACGAACAGTATTCAGTTTTATCAGAATTGTGCCCGTTGATGCACGAGTAATAAAATGTTTTATAAAATAGTCAAACAAATGTATTTCAGTTTATCACAAGGGTTCCCCAATGTAGAGACTGTCAAACTCTTTTTTGCAATGAATCTTTTTTTTAATAATGATAATGCTAAAGGCATAGGCCTACGAATTTTCAACTTACTCAGAAATTTTTGGAAGTTGTAATTACATGTAGTACCAAACATGTAATAATTTATTCTAACATCAAATCGGCACTAATGTATGGATCAGAGACATGCCAAACTAATACAATTACTGACAAACTACAAATCTTCAATCATCAACTCTGCACTACTGTATGGATCACAGACATGGAGATCTAATTCAATTACTGACAAACTACAAACCTTCATTAACTGGCACCAGCGAAGAATATAAAGACAATATTGGTATGACAGAATCACCTATGTGGAACCTATGGAAAGAAAAAAATTCCAGTGAATTAAGAGGTGGGGAGAAGATTCTGACTCACAGTGAGAAAACCTGGTAAGAGTGCAACTATGAAGTACTTTCCTTGGATCTCACAGGGCAAACTACATAGAAGGGGACCTAAAACACACAGAGAAGAGAATTAGCGTCAGAGATGAATAATACTAGCAGGGAGCTGCAATGGAGATGTCCAAAGATTGAAGATGGCAAAAGATTAGAGACTCAGCATGAGTTGCCTGAAGGCGTATAGTCCATCTAAGGAATAAAAGGCAGAAGACGAATCTAATAGTACGAAAAAAGATCATTAACTTGATAGGAAGGAGAGGATTCCTATGTTCTAGTGCTGGAGTTTATAATGTTCAAGAACTCTCTTCTCCTTCACATCACACATGTTGGGCAAACACTAGCTGAGTTAACTAAGCAAACTCTGGGCAAGGTCTCAGCTGTGATGAAGCCTGTCCAGGACTCAAGTTTTGCTGTAAGAGAGTCAAAACTGTTTCATATGATGATGGTAGACCACCAGGACACAAGACTTGTACACACTGCCTGAAGAAACTACATGCATGCTCGGATTAAGTACACTGTTCACTGCTTCTGGAATGAAAACCAGGCCATCATAATCATGTGACTTGCCAAAATGGCAGAGGCATTCATGTCTTTCCAGACCTTGGCCCCTGGTGTTCTAGATCAATTCTACTGATAACATCCCTCCTTGCCATTATCTTATACCATCCAGCATCATTTCTCTCAGTCTGTCTATTCTATCATTGATCGTTCCTGTCAGTACAATGTTCTCCACCCATATTGAAACATAAACCTGTCTCCAAACAGATAATAAATAGCATTTTCATATCAACACAATGCTACCAATGTCATATTTGGACATTATGCATATCAAACTTACCCAAAAATCAACACTTGTGAGATGAGATGCTTGAGAAGAGATGCCAATGTAACTACCCGAGACCAAATAAGAAATTATGTTATTAGATAGACAGTGGGATCAACACCTTGTGCCACATATGTTGATTGATAGAAGATCAAATGGTTTGGCCATCTCTTTAGACTACAACACTATCAACCAGCAGCACTGGCCCTACATCAAAGAAGCTCTGCTATGAGAGCAAGGGGACACCTGAGAAAAAGGATTAACAACATCAAAGATATTGTATAATCATACGCAATGACACTATTCAGTGCCACCCATCCGGAGCTGCAGTGTCAATTATTCCTCCCCATGAGACTTGACAGCAAAATTGTAAGATGATGTTGATGATGACAATGTCTCTCATTTTATGACCAAAGAAAAGTGTTTGTCTCTTTCATATATATGCGTATAATGTTAAACTTCGCCATTTGTTATTCTGATAGCCCAAGTCTTTTTGCCACATTTATCTCAGAAACCACAACTGCCTCCAAACACTTCCTAATTTGTTTGTCCAAGATTCACTGCCGTACATCGGAACAGATTTGATATAACATGTCAGTATTCTAATCATCACAGGTCATCATCACTGTTGTACGAGATTGAATAATTCAAATCAAGTGTTCTACAACAGCATCCTGTATTACATTTTCTTTAAAAAGTCCTACCATCAAATTGATGGAGTGGCCATGGGGTGTCCTCTAGATTTCCATCCTAGTGGACATCTTTAAGGCACACACAGAAGAAGAAACTGCCTCGAAAATTAATTACCTGACTCTTTACCGCCGGTGGGTGGGTGATAAATTAATCATTACAGAGACCAGACAGCAAGTAGAATCATTCCACTCCACCAAGAACCAAGCCCACAAGAACATTCCCCTGTCCATTGATCACAAACATAAGAACAAACATCCTCGACGATTGATGACCTGGTTCTATACCTCAGGTAGGTGGTTGATATATTAATCTTCACAGAGACCAGACAGCAAGTAGAATCATTCAACTCCACCAAGAACCAAGCCCACAAGAACATTCCCTAGTCCATGGGTCAAAAACATAAGAACAACATCTTGTGCCTGATGTAAACAGTTTTAAAAAGTTGGACATAGAAGGCACAACAAGTGTATTAATGTTTACAAAGCACATTTGGTCTTTAGTTCGGAGTTAAATATTTTCCCTCACTTTTTATGCTTTGTACACCATTATTTTTTAACTTTACTTGTATACTTTAAGAATTAATGGAATAAGAACAGAATAATCATATATTTACATGTAATCTTCACAATGGGAAGAAAATCACAGACAATTAGCAAATTACAGAATAGGTATGATGGTGGAGGTGATGGTATGAAGGAAACATTATAGCCATTTCACATATCAAAGCAAATTATGAGGAACTACAATTTAATTACTTTAACAGGCTATATAGTTAGATGGCCGGTCTCCCTGCCCTAGGGGTTAACGTCTTTTTCCGTAATCCCGTATATTCTCGTCAGTAACGTAACCTGCGCGGCAGTCAGTAGCGGTTCTCGCCGCGTCGGTAACTTACGGGGTATGTAAACCAGTCGCTCAGAAAGCAATGGCAAACTACTGAGCGTAATCTTGCCTAGTACATCAACAGCAGCTGAAAAATGCTGATGTTGACTGCAATGTCCTGTAAGGGATATGCATTTTAAAAAAAATAGATGTATAAACATACTATTAAAGTGAGCAGGCTTGATAAAAACAATTTGAAACACTAGCAAATTACAGATAATTCCACAACAGAATACTTGAGAAAACAAACAACAGAAATAATAAACAGAGCCTTAGACAATTATTTTGCCTTTTGGCCAACCATATTTTACAGAATTTACAGAAGAAATAAGGTTAGTAGTTTCTATATTTATCTGCAAAGCATCCATAATGATGATTCATTTTGAAGAACTCTAGGATTTTTTGGATAAACCACAATTTAACTATTTTCTGAACACTTCAAAAATCATAAGCATTACATATTTACAATTTGACGCAATTTCATCTGGCATGATAAATTATTGCAATAAACAGATATATATTTAAATAAACAAATTCACAACTAGTGATTGATGCTTGTAGAAGTAAAAGAAAGAAATAGAGATTAGAGGACACAGTAAAGAACTGAACAATTGAAAGCTATATTTACCATAGAGGGATTCAAACCTGTTATCTTCAAATGATGACAGCGCTTCACTTCAGGAACAAAGTATACTTTGACACATGATCAACTCAACAGTAAGTTTGAATTGCTGTATGAATATAACTTTCAATTTTTATGTTGACTAGTGTGCTTCCCAATCTCTACTTCTTTCTTCTATGATTGCCAGTAATTACTTAGACAATTTGTTTATAGCTGTCTTAGTGATCACAAAGGTTCCACAACAATTTATATTTCTGTAGACATTTATATTTTAGCAAATGACCAAAAGGATCTTTCTCTGTAGAATTTTATCAACAAGGAATATATTTCACTGCTCCTGCAGCAGTCATAAATTAACACTTGCAAAAATAATATTTAAAATATTCATATGTGAAGTAAGCAATATGATGATTCTTTCCAGAATTATTTCACAAAAATCAACAGCTTTGAGGTATAAATAAATGTTATCTGTCATGAACTTCTCAGAACTTTATTTTAAGAGTCTGCAGATATTATGAAGGGTATCAGTTTGGTCCATTAGTGTTTAGTATATTTAACGTGTCAGTGATATTGCTTGTACTATTATGTGAATTTATTCTAAACTCGTCAGGAAGATTATATAGATCGTACACGGAAGCCACCCAGGAGTTCACCGCAACATTTAGGAGTAGGACTGCAAATATATTAATTGGAAGACCTGCAAGAACCTGTGGAAGATGAAAATACAACAAGTTATTTTAAAATACGTAAGCAAGAAGTTATATCCTGGAATGTGTTGTATGTATATCTATGTAAGGAGGAGATAAACAGTGCTCTTGAGTCATAAATAAGCAAAGAGGCTTTGAGAACATAGTACTGACTAGAAATATCAGGGGTAGAAGAAGCAGGGGTGGCCAAAAGAAATACTACTGGGTGAACTAGGACAGTGGTATGGAGGAAAGACATCAAGAGAATTGATCCAGAACACCAAGGACTGAGATCTGTGGATATGCATGAATGCCTACGCCAGTTGGCAGGGCATATCATGATGAACATGATCATCTATATTATGCTGTATATAGAGAGTCATGAGAAATAAATACACAAACATTGATTGGCACTCACAGAACACACATGAGGGATGTAACAATGAGAAGACACACTAGACAATAGACAATATACATTGTAAGCTACAGGATCGAAACCAAGCACCATCAAATGCCCCACTGGAGGAACAAGCGTACTTCAGCAACAACCAGCTAGATACACAGGTGTCTTTAAAGAGTAAATCAACAAATAAATGAGAAGGGGAACTGTAAGTTCTTCTAGAACACGATCATAAGTGACAAAGTGGACACTGTGGTTACAAAGTGGACACTGTGGTTACAAAGTGGATACTGTGGTTACAAAGTGGACACTGCGGTTATAGCCTTTGCCAGTTTACAAACAATCCACACTCTGATCAAGCTGCACATGGTAAGACATTCTTGGTATTTCTTGAGTTGAATCAGTGTGTGTTTATTGTGTGCTGATGAAAGATATAGTCGTAACTTCCACTTTGTCACTTGTGTTCTTGTAAAGCTTACTAATCCTTCTTCTTGTTGTCCATTGATTTACTCATAATATTTTTACAGATTTATTTCAGTTTCTTCAATTTACTTTCTGTTGTCTATCTAGTATGTCTTCTTATTTCAGCATATTGTCTTTGCTGTCTGCATCTGCTAATCAATATTAGTGTCTTGATTTCTTATGTTTCTGTGACCTTAAAGGTTTTCATTAATGGATGTTTCTGTATATTATGTGCAGACAGACAGATATATTGATAGACAGACAGGTCAACAAAGAAGTGTATAATCAAAATATAGCAAAAAGCAAATATATTTATAGGTAGCTTATGATTTATACAGCAGGTGTGGTGGTGTTATGGTTAATAGGTGGAGGACAATGACATGAGCGCAATCGCAATCAGAAAACACGTTGGAAGGAGGCACAGATAAGAAGAGACACTAATAGAAAATATGGTAAACTACAGGCACATCAGGATCCAAACTCGGCATCTCCAAAATGGCCTTCATAATGTGTACATCACAGGGAAGGTTACCACTTCGGGAACTTTTAAAACAATACATTTAATATGTGCCATAATAGTAATCAGAAATGAGCACCAGTGAACATGATTTTAAATAAGAAAGTTTTTTGTCATCCACCCAAGACAATGAACGAGACACTGGCACATCCGAGAAAATTCTACTTGTCATGTTCCATGCTATATGGAACTGGTCATCACAGTTGTTTGTAGAATCACTGTCTTGTGTGTTGCCAATCAGTGTCAAAACCGATGTCTCTTATTATAAACCTACTGAGCTTCTGTCTAGATCTATTTCTATCCCTCTTCCTTTTAATTATTTTCTGTTGTCATGACATGTTCCAGCTCACCTCTTCTCATGGTCTGTCCCTAAATTGTGGATTTCCTACTTCTCTTACATTAATTTACTTAGTGTAGGTGAAACAATTGAAATGCTATATGGAACCTGTTTTACTGTATGGCAGTGAATCACGGAACATGAATGAATTAGGGAGAACCCGGAAGCAATGGAGGTGTGGTTCCTGGGACGAATGTTGTGAACACTTTGGACTGCCAGAGTAACTAACAACGATTACCTGAAAGAGGCTTATGAAAGTAGACCATTATATACAACGATAAGAAAGAGACAAATAGCATTTTGGATCCCATAATGAGAGGAGAGGGACTGAAAAACCGTGACTGGAAAGATTAGTGGGACAAGTAACCTGACAGAGGAAAATGATGCTGGATCGACTGAGACAAAGGTGTGGAAGAATATCGTCAACAGAGTTGATCCAGAACACTAACGGCTGAGATCTGTAAAGAGACATGAATGCCTATGCCAGTTGACAGGGCACATGATGATGATTATGAGACAACTGAGCAGTATTCAGATCAAGAAGATCTTTGTTTATAAGCAATCAGTTCTCTCCATGAGTTGGTTTCTTTCAAGGCATCTTAAGTACTCCTTTTACATATTCATTGTTTCCAGCATTCTTCTCTGTAGACTCTAAGCAATTTCTAACTTATTTGCTGATTGTCCATGATTCACTTCCATCTATCAGGCATACAAATCCCTTATAAAAACTTATTAGGTACATTAAGATAAATACCAAGAATGCCTTACCATATCTTTAACTCTGAGGTAGCCTGCAGAAAAAACTATAGCATTGGGCGGGGTGGCCACAGGTAGCAAGAATGCCAAAGAGGAGGAAACTGTACATGGAATCATAAAATACAATGGATTCAGCCCCATTCTCACTGCCTGAAATAATAACAACATCAAGATTATACAATTATATAGCAATAAAACTCTAACTAAATAATAATAGATTCTTATTTTGTTTTATTTTTAATAGACTGCAATATCTTTTAATAGGAAGCTGCTTCAACCTGCTTCTATTCTAAATGATCATTGTAAAGTTATCATTCTTCAGCTTTTTCAGTTCCATTTCTATGTTGTTTTTTCATATTTTTGTACACGGTCAATATCTGGTCTTTTGGCTTGAAATTGCTCAGCACGTACATTCCGTTTCCATTGGCAATTACATGTTCAAAAATAAGCCAAATATATAAATATAAAGTCAAGTAACGTGTTATTTTTACAAGCCATGAGGCATATCAAGCATATGATACTAAGCTCAATATTTTTCAAGACTAAACGACACTCGGAGATGATGAAGTAAATATCACATCAATTGCCTTTACTGTCCAAGACATTTCCTGGTACCATTGTAGGCTGAATCGATCTGGAAGCCTGGTTCACATTTAAATGTATGTATGCAAATTTAAACCCACGATCACCAGGTCAGTTGGCAAGAGTCCAAATTCGTACACAAATAACGTGTGCTCTTTTTCCTCAGCTAAGCCTGGAAGGCGATGTGCTGCAAGATCAATCTGTTTCCACCTCTCTCAATCCCCAACAAAGATGCTACAGTCAGCAACATTCAATTGTTGCAGACATTATTCCACACGGTTCTTCCTCCTCCTCATTGGATGCCCCAATGCCTTTGGAATACTCAGTGATTGCTTCCTTTGTCATTATATCCAGATTCGTTTCTTCAACAAGGCCAGATTCGTTTCTTCAACATGGCTATAACATTGTAATCTGGTGGATGACATAATGTTGGTAGTTGATGGCTGTTTGTATTGTTTCATTAAAACTGTTTGTTCTCATCAGACACAACCCACACAACATTGTATGGATGCCCACACGAAGATGACATTTTTTAGCCATGTTAAATGCCACAATGGGCCATTGAAATGATTTTAAGTTAAAGATTTATTATTTGACTATCAATATACTTCTTAATTGTATTTCAGTTTAACCCTCTAGGTATTAGAAAATCATATTTGTCACTGACATAGAATATCTGGACTTATAAAGGGCCCCATATTTCAAATAGCTTTGGGCCTTATCAAGTCTAAATTCGGCCCTGACAATGGCTTATATAGAATAGTAATGGGTCGTCAGCATGGATAAGAGCCCTTGCTCTTAAACTTCAAGTGTGCTGCCGTATAAGGAGGGTTCATCCCCTACTTGGGTCACTTGGATTAAAATGTTGACTTCGCATCTTTGATATAAATTATAAATAAGATATAAATTACAGTTACCTGAAGTACCTCACCTGACAAGTAGCTAACCTGATGATGAGGGACACTGGTGACAGGGAATACTAATCCAATGCAAACATCAGTCCAGTGCACTGGCAGTAGTAGCATGTGTATGGACTACACTTGAGTTCAAAGCAAACGAACACTATATATATATATATATATATATATATATATATATATATATATATATATATATATATATATATATATATATATATATATATATATAGACACACACTTACCAGATCTCCCACAATTGGAATGAAAAGTGTGGTAGTGGCAGCATTGCTAGCGACTTGAGTGATTAATGACACCAGAAGTGACAACAGCAAAGCAGTCACCCAGTTTGGAAGTGACGACAAGCCTTCTAAGTAAGAGGACATCCATGCTGAAAGACCTGAAACCTGAAATGTTGTCAAGATTTATTAATGGTACTTAAATTGCGGAAAGGGGGGGGGGGGGGAGGGTTGATAAATACTGAGCTGATACTGAGTTGAGTTAAGATAAGTTGAGTCAAGAACTGACATCACACCACTCGGGACATTCCCATAGTGTTACGTTCTCATCTTCAAAAGCCAGTGAAGTGTGCCAATACTATTGGTACCAGTAGCAGTCTGATTATATCTCAATCTGCCTTTGCTCGGAGTTTTGAGTGTCGGCCAGATCCTCTTGTCACTTCATGCTGCACCATTCTCTCTGAGCCATGATGATCTACCCGTTCTTATCCTTTATAATCGCGATTCCAAAGGCAGCTGTTACTGGAATCTGCATTAACACAAAATATAATTAGAAAACTTGACAAAAGGGAATAGCACACACATTCACAGATGAACACTTCAACCAAAGTCTATATCAAAGAACAAACAAACAAGAATACTTAACGGAATAATGAAGTTTTCATCAAGCAGCTGAATCTTCAAAGAACATCATTCTCATTACAACCAATCAAAACATTTCTCGGTTTCTTGTATTTTTTCCCGCCCTATGCACCCTCATACTCAAGGTGTCTGCGAAATCATGTGTCCATCTTTATGATCTCAACCCTTCACTTCTCCCGGGAACCTTGTCTTTCATCATTATCCTTTCCAAGCCAATGTGATGTTTACTATGGCCAAAGTATTTTACTTTCCTGGGTATGAGTCAGCTTTGTTATATTCAGATCTCGTAGAATTTCAGTATTCTTCTTTGTCTATGGTATTTTAAGAACTTGTCTGTAACATTTAGGCTAAAAAATCATAATGTATAAAAAGACAGCCAGTCTCCGTGGCTAAGGGATTATGGATGAGATTCGTAAGCCCTCTCACCCGCGTTCGAAACACAGCTATGACCGATTTGGCAACAGACCGCGTCATGCTGGATTTTAATGTGTTGGTATGGGAGAAAGTCGTTCAGAAAGCAATGGCAAACTACTGAACGTAAACTTGCCAAGACATCAACAACAGCAGTATAATGCTGGTGTTGACGGCGATGTCCTGTAAATAGGATATACAAAAATAAATACAAACATAAATAGACATGCAGATTGCTTATCCAGCTAAGTATTCTTGTTTTTGAATTCGATGATAGACCTCTACCTCTCTACCTCTCTCTCTCTCTACCTCTCTCTCTCTCTCTCTCTCTCTCTCTCTCTCACTCTCTCTCACTCTCTCTCTCTCTCTCTCTCTCTCTCTCTCTCTCTCTCTCTCTCCTTCACTGTGTGTGCGTGCATGCGTGTGTGCATGTCTGTCTTTCCCCAAGCTTTCCAGGGGAAAATGTCCAAGTTAAAAACAGAAATAAGCATTTTAAGTCTTATAGTCTCAGACAGTTTTACACAGCAGATGCCCAAGGTAAGAAATTGTTTCTTCACATAGTCCATGCCGTGACATTAATCATCGTGTTTGTCCACAGCCTACAGTTTCTCGTACTACTTTTCATTTCTAATACATGTGTTCCTTCATGCCATAACGTCAAACTGTCTAGCATCTTCTACCCCCTGACTCTCTTTATCTCCAACTTTCCCTCTGTCATGACTTTCTCCAGTTTTCCGCTTCTTATGCTGTGCCCCAAAGAATGTGAACTGTTTTCCTCTGATATGAGCAACACGTTCTCTTTGTGAGTTAACTTCTTTCAAGATATCTTCAGTAAACTGTTTATCTGTCTGTGGTATCCTCTTTATTCTTATATAAAGCTAATCTCTGCAGCTGCTACTAAACTCCGCACTGGGTCATTAATTGTTCAGGATTCACTTCTGTACACCAGGACCGGCACAAGAAATAGTATTTAATTACATATTTCCTCAACTCGACTCTTAGTTGCATATCCTTTACAGGACTCGCAGTCAGCCACCATATTGTTTTGCTGTTTGTGATTTCTTGGCAAGATAACGTTCGAAGTTTGCCATTGCTTTCTGAACAACCGGCACTCATACAATTTTTATGAAAACCAAAGCAAGGTGATCTGCTGCCAAATCATCTGCAGCTGTGTTTCGAACACGATATGCGGAATACGAATTGCGCCCCTAACCCCTTCTCCACAGAGCCGGCTCAGCTGACAAAGATGTATTGCACTATTGCACAGGGAGGACATTATACCACTGTGAAAAAACACTGATGCATTATTTTTAAAGAGAATAAATATGAAGTGATCAGATGAGCAATATCTCTGTCGGGCCAATTTTCGCTGGTCGCAGGATCCGCATAGTGTCAGGCGGGGAGATGTGTTCGCAAGTGACGAGCAATATCTTCAGCAGGCTGATTCTCTTTGGTCACGGGATCCGCACAGAGTCAGGCGCACAGAGTCTGATGGTAGTACACGCTTACATTGGTCCAGATACTTGATTTGAGGCACTCAGCTGCAGGATATTGCTGAACACCTCTAAGTTAAATGCTACGGATGTGAGGGTCTGGCCACCACTCACCTCCAGCTCTTGGAGGTTTGATGCTGTGACGCCAGCGTCTGCAGCCTACCTTGTTCCAGACGTACTGGTCATCCTTTCCTCTGGAGTAAACAAGGCAAGGCCGAGAGAGGGAACATGCTGCATGGGCAACAAATGTTCTCTGAATCCATGCCTAGGCATTGTGAGATGGAATGTTGGCCTAATTCCAATCCACATACTTTCGTCTGTAAAGACGGCAAGGTGCCACTGACTAGGGAAACCAAACATTTTTACTAAACTCTGGCCAAAGATTATTTGGTTGGTGAAACCTCTAGAAGACTGAGTCTTAATTCTAAAAATTTATTTTATGAAATACGTCACTATCAATGAATGTTAGAAAGTGCGTAGTGAAATGTTATATAGAACAGAGAATCATGGAACGTTAATAAACAAATTAGGAAGAGTTTGGAAGAACGGACAAGTGACTGTTGAGACAAATGTTGCCGAGTACCTTGGACTGCCAGAGTAACTAACAAAAATTGCCTGGACGAGGCTAATGAATGTAGTGCTTGCTATGCGATTGTATGAACGAGGCATACAGCATTGTTTAGTCATGTAATTAGAAGAGAGACATTGGAAAACATTGTGACAACTGGAAAGATCAGTGTGGAAAGAAGAAGAGATATACTGAGAGAAATGATGCTGGATGGTCTAAAACAGTGACATGGAAGAACATCATAAGCAGAGTTGATCCAGAACATGTAGAACTGTAATCTGTGGCGAGACATGAACACCTACGCCAGTGGGCATGGTTCATGGTTATTATGAATATCCATCAGAGTGAAGTGGTGTAGACTCTCTTCCCGGCCCATTACCAAAATATAATCTCCAATGGAACTGTGTTACATGGCTCTCCTCCCGTAACCCAAACTCAGAAACAAACAGGGCAAACTAGATACATACTGAAACTTCACATCTGAAAAGAGATGCAACCAAGTAATGATTCAGCACAACACACATGAAATGGTTGGAATTTGATCTAGTTTGCTTGCCCTAAGCAAAGACAAGAGGACTAAACAGCAACATACGATGTTCACCTATGAAAACAACATACACTATCCATATTTTTATGCCATAAGAAGTAATAAAGTCTTTGAATGAAAACTAACAAGTATACAGAAAATTGGTTTTTATACACTAGAAATCATGTTTATCTAAAATCAAGTTTTCTTTTTTACAAACTGACCTCACAAGCATCAGCCAAGGCAAATCCACCACCCATCAATAAAAGGACACCCCAGGCCATTCTTTTGTTGACTGTGTTCCAGTCTAGCACAGGTTCATAAACTGGCAGTTCATCTAGAACTTCAGCTGAAACACATTAGTAAGCCAAACTCCAATTAGTGCCACCCTTTTCATTAACTTCTTTAGGCTGTGGAATAAATATTACCAATCTCAGAATAAGTGCCCTTCTCAAAACCTGACAATTTCTGATTACTGGAAGCTATTGATAACAACTGATATGAAACCAATAAACAAATTTTACAACTGTCTAATCACTGCCCAACAACAGAGATGTAGTTCCTGGGACGAATGTTGCGAATTCCTTGAACTGCCAAAGTGTCTAACAATGATCACCTGAAAGAGGCTAATGAAACTAGAACATTATATACAACAATAAGAAAGAGACAATAGCTTTCTTTGGTCATGTGATAAGAAGAGAGGCATTGGAGAACAGCGTGACAACTGGAAAGATCAAGGGGAAGAGAGGGAGAGGCAGATCAAGAGAAATTATGCTGGATGTATTGTGTCATGGAGGAATATCATCAGTAGAGTTGATCCAGAAAACCAAAGACCGAGATCTGTGGAAAGTCACGAACACCTACACCAGCCAGCATGACACTCGATGATGATGATGATGAATCACTGCCCTATGGAGAATGACTAAGACAGTCACTAATTAATCACACATTCATTAACCGTGCCTGCACAGAATAGGACTAAAGCCACTGACAGAACCACTAATGTGGAGCTTAGGGAGAGAAATCTCTAGCTTAAAGAGACTCCCGTGAATAAGAGGAAAAGTCGCTGGCATTGGAAAAGATACACACTGAGGAAACATGATGATGGTACAATTAGAAAGTCTTTTTTCTGGGACCCACATGGCAATCGAAATAGATATTATAAGAAATGAACGATGAAAAATAAAGACAGAGGAATATGGGCAGGATATGGGGTGGGGGGGGGGGAGAGATAGCAAAAGATAGGATGATATGAGATTAAAACTTTGTGTGACTCCTGAGAAAAAGAGAGATATAACAAACACAGACAGTGTACATAGCTTACAGTATTGCAAATTGAAACCGAACCCGGTTAACACAAATCACAATAGGGGAAAATAACCCTAATAGTAAAACTAATTAACATAAAGTAAAAATTAGCTAAAATACAACATAGCTGATCTGACGTTTTGATCTTAGTGATCTTCTTCAGGAACAACACAGACTTTTTTTAAAAAATTTAATAAAATTAGATCATTAAGGTAATACTAAATATGTAAACAATAAGGATGAATATCGACCATTAATAGACCATTGCACATCCTCTGTGTGCAGAAAGGCCAGATTGGAATACCCATTTTAAGGAATCCAAAAAGAAATGTCAAGCCAACAATGTGAAAGCATATATGGATATATAGAAAGAGTCAGCAAGATTAAACAGTAGCATCTATAATAATTGGGTTGATGCATCCCGAAGATCTGATTAAGTGACTCTCAATTCTAAGCCTAATTAAGGTGCTACGGCAATATGATCTTAATGCTGTGACACGTACATCTTCGACTCCATTGTGATCAGGTGAATTAAAATGGTTGGAGACAGATTTGTCAGAAAATGTGTGTAATGTCCCTAAGGTGTTCCCTAAAGCAGTAAGCCAGGCGTCTACCATTCTGTCCAATATATTTCATGTTACATCCTTGGCAAATAATAACACATATTAGATTGTAGGGTGTGCATGTAAAGGAGTCTTTCAAGGATAAAGTACCTAGGGGAATTTACACACCTGAGTCTGAATAGCATGTGAGCGTGTCAAGCACGTCTTCTGGTGACATTTAGAAATGCCCACAGATGGGGTAACTGTAGGGAGGCAACTGTGAACATGTTGGTACCTAAGAATTTTGTTGCCATGAAAGATTACTATAAGGCTATTACGGAATGCCTCACGAATGGATAGGTCTGTTTCCACAAATGATCTGTAACAGAGGAAGATATTCTTGATGGCCAAGGAATTTGGATGAAACAAAAGGATATGTTTTGGTTTATTAATAAAGATAGGATGTCCTGGCATGAGTTTGTTGAGGGTGTCTATTCTCCATTGGATGTTAAAAGGACAACTTAAGAAGATCACTGCCCTAATACATTTTCAGAATTAGAAAGCCTACTTTAAACACAATTTTTGTCAAACTAGAATATGAAAGGATGTATGGTTCTGATAGATACATATCTGCACCTTTGTCAGATTACGGATTCATGAACTATGTTGAGAACTATGAGTCAGTAGTGGACAAAGAAGGTAATCATTTACAAATAAACAAATCAAACTGAAGTGTGAACTGCTAGGGATTCGCATACTGGGCCATGGTGTAAATAAAGTCAATTTACATGTCATAAAGAATACTAGGGAAATGAGAGTAGTTGTTAATTTTTGGAATAATCTTAAAGCATGGTTGTCTGCGTAGTCAAGGAGCTTCATGCCCTTGAACTTTCCGTGTGCTGATATGGTGGGGTAGAGAAATAGTTCCATACACTGGTTAGTTGGACTTCAACTTTGACCTCACGTTCAGAAAACAATGGCAAGCTACTGGATGTAAACTTGCCTAGAAAACAAACCTGAGTTTAGGGTTGGTCACAAAGAAAGTACTGCAAAGGACATCTTAAAGCAAGTTACATTACGTTGTTTCATTATGCCAATGGTTCAGTGCATATGACTTAATTCTCGTCCAGCTTTGTTTGCATTCACTAGCCTGTAACTATCCCAAGTCTGCCTGCTAGAGGGCAGGCTTGTGACTCACTTTCTCTAGTCCCTTTCCCATTAAAATCATACAGGTCATAAAAAATTGAGGTATTTTTTCTGGAAATATCTTAAAAGTAATTTTTTACCATTCTTGGGGTTAACATTAAGCAGCAATGGTTTGAAAAAAAAAAAAAAAAACCTACTGTTAGCTCTTAAGAGCTATATCGAGTTAATCATGATGTATGAAAGTGAATTATGAGCAATTAGCAGATTATTGAGGAATTATGTGAAAGCAGCAGATATGTGGCTTTATAGAAGAATGATAAGAACTCCACAGATGGATTAAAAAAGCATCAAGAAGATATCTTGAAAGAAGTTAGCTCACACACTGAACTGGTTATTTTCACTAGGAGAAGCCGATCCACATTTGATATGGGCACATCATGAGAAAGATAAAGTTGGAGAATGTTATGACAATGGGAGAAGGTGAAGGGAAAGAAAGCAGAGGAGATCAAGACAGAAGGTGTTAGACAGTTTGACATTATTATATGGAGGATCATCTGCATCAGAAATGACTGGCAGTACATCGGACAGTAGGCTATGGACATACATGACTAGTCCCACGTGGCATGGATTAAATGAATAATTATGGAGACTGAAACACTTACCACTTTTTTAGGTAAGAAAACACACTAACCACAACACCATCACTGTATCTACCACAGCTATACTAAATCAACATCATCATGTGCCATGCCGATGAGCATGGGTGGCCATGTTTTGCCATCTTACACAATCACCAGTCGTGGATCAGCTCAGTGTTCTTGTCTCGATCATGCCATGTGGTTAAGCTATTCATATATTTACTTATCTGCCTTCCCCTTGTTCTTTTCCCCTCAGTTGTGCCAAGTTCTCTAGTTCATGTCTTCTCATAATGTGTCCAAAAAAACCTTAAGTGTCTACGTCTAATTTTTCTAATCAGTTACGGTTTTCATTTGCTTCTTGTAGGACTTGCTCATTGGTTATTCTGTCTGTCCATGATATTCTTTGAATTTTCCTCAGAAACTACATTTCTACTGCCATTCGATATTTTTCAGCTTAGTCTGATCAGCATCCATGTTTCACATCCATACAAAAGTACGAGTTCTAAGTAGCACTTCAACACTCTTTTTCTTGTTGCAATTGACATCTTTATATGTAAATACATTCAGAAAAATGGATAAGAGCAGACTTACAAACTGCATCTGTTTTGGATCGGCAGCACCACATCCAAGCTGGAGGTCTAGCAGGCAGAATGAACAACAGGATGGATATGGCAATGGCTGGTGTTGAATCTCCAACATAACTAAGATGAGAAGTCAATGATCAATGTAAACATCGGAGATAGTTTAGAGAAGCTAAATTCTATTTTAACATATCAATGCAATGTATTATACTTTATAACGACAATACTAATTAGTCTATAAAATAAAATCAAGGAATTATTCAATGAGCAACTTTATACAAGATGAGATTTAATACAACAATATATGTACAATTAAGTATAGACAAAATAAGCATGCAATATTAGATTAACAACCAAGATCTATGATAAAAATTAAAAACAGATTTAGACTTATCTGTTTTAAATTTCAAAGTGTCTGCATCAGTGCTAATTTTAAAGTTGAGTTGGGTCGACCCGCCCTAAAATGGGTAATAGGTAATGTCTTGGGAAGTAAAAGAGACTGACGTGATTCTGACCAAATCATGCACTAGTATTGATTGGTATAAACAAAATATGGGTTTAGCACCGTATACCAGTTCATTCGATGTAAAAAGTTCCTTTACTTTTGAAACTAAATTTCAATGCTTATTCTGATAGGCCTACTGTACAGTGGCTGCAAAATTTTCCTTTAAAATAAAGTCACGGCAAAAGTTATCAACTGGAAAACTGCCATTGGAAAGAGTGAAACATCCATCTTGCCAAACACATATACCATACATAATATATTATAACTAAATATATTCTCGGAGTCTGTAAATAGTACCCTCTCCCCAAAAAAAGCAAACACCAAAACCCACAAATGTTAAAGATACTGTTGACATGTAAGGTATACACAAAGTCAGCGCACAAAATGCAAAAAAAGGTCTAATTGATTCAAATGGCCATGTTTGTCTTGTTCTTTTACTTTGCTACACTCAACCTGGTAACATCATCTTACAATAATGTATGACTTAGGGACCTAACGTTAATAGTGCTCCTTGAAAACAGATCACCAGAAGCCAGGAAAAGGTGTGGAACGAAGAGTGTATTATTTTATCCTGCTTGCTGTATCATATGTATGATTAATTATGTGCTCTATGTATATAGTACTTAATTTTACAACTACATACTTCATTCAAAATGTTGTAGATAAACACTGTAGAAAGAAAAGTTATCCCAAGTAAGTAAAGGACCTTTTTCACAAACTATGGGACATTTTGGGCCTAACATTTCAGACCAATCGAAATTCAGTTGGTGATGTGGTCAATATCACATCAGCTGGCTTAACATCCTAAGACATTTCCTAGTAAACGATTTAGATGTGTCGACCTGGGAACTCAGGACAATTGAACCAGTTCACCTCGATGTGAATTCGACCTAATGACCAGCGGGTATAAAGTATGAGCAATTAACTCCAGATGAAACAAACATATAGCGTCAGCAGCAGAACTAATACAAAATGTTAACACTATTACAAAGAGAACACAAACATGATGTAAGGGTAACTAACCCTGGATCAAACAAAGAATTCCAGCCTGGAATGAACCCTGGTTTCCGTGTCACCCATAACAATGCCAGCAGCACAAAATTTATAAGCACTGTGATTTCTGCAAATCTGAAATATAAAATGAAATATAATAACGTGTCTATTTGTTTGATCCTCATCTAGTTCCGTCTCTACGGGTGGGGGATTGGTGAGTGGGGGAATGTGTGTGAGCTTGGGTGTGTGTGTGAGTGGTGAGTGGGGGTGCGTGTGAGTGGGCAGGGTGTGTGTGTGTGGGGGGATGTGTCTCATAGCATGGTAATATGCATTGTTTATGTTTTCAACAATTATTTGACAATGTGTTTTTTTCCTATGTGAATGTATCATGCAATATTGATGAACGAAAGATGAGTGATTGGAAGGGCTGAATGCGTGCCCAATTTGTGGCCCTTTAAAAAATAAAGTTCAATCAATCAAAAGTTCAATCAATGAATCTACAGTGAAGGTTTCGTCTTCTTTATTCTCCTTCTTCTTCCTTCTTTCTTGAGATTGTGAGCGGTTATATGTGCATGCGAGGGAGTGTATTTTGATTTATTGAGCGAGTGTATAACTGCGAGTTAGTGTAAATATGCGGGCGGGCGGGCGGCTGTCCGTCCCGTCCCGTCCCGTCTGTCTGTCTGTCTGTCTGTCTCTGTCTGTCTGTCTGTCTGTCTGTATATACATACCTACAAGGTAGGAAGGTAGGTAGGTAGGTAGGTAGGTATGAATGTGAGTATGCATCAGTTTATACATATGTGTCTCTCTCTCCCTTCCCTCTATGTGTGTGAGTGTGTGTGTGTGCGTGTGTGAGTATGAGCGTACGCATGCGTGCCTTCCTGACTGTCTCATAACAAGGTAATATGCATTGTTTATGTTCACATCATTCATGTGACAATGCTTTTTCTATGTGAATGTAACATGCACAACAGATAATTGATGTACAAAACATGAGTGGCTTGGAGGGCGATGTAAAACATTCCTGTGTGCCCTATGTGTGACCCTTTGACAATAAAGATGGTTCGTTCGTTCCTCTGTTTCTTATATATATATACATGCCGGTTAGCTGGACTTAAATAGTGACTTCTCACCCAGACAGCAATGGTAAATTACTAAACGTAAAGTATCCTAGTAAATCACAAACAGCCGATAAGGGCTCGGGTGGTTGCAAATTTCTGCACATGACATGCGATTTTATTATTTAATTTTTAAAAACATGTGTTTAATGGGTGAAGTCGTCAAGCCGTCTGCCTTGCATTCCAAAGGTTGTGAGTTCGATTCCAGACTACATCTTTCAGTTCACGAGTGCATTTTTCTCTGAGCTTTATGGGGGTCATCGCTGGAGCTATGAAGTTTGTCCTTTGTGCGACGCTTTCGGCAGGCCGCCCTGTGGAAAGAGACCAAGTCATATGGGATAAAACCCGTTGTAATGAAGCCCATCCTCTCAACTTTTAAGACCAACATTTTTTTTATTATTCAATATTTGTTTAGAGAGAGGTATCTGTTTCACACTTTAAACAACAATATTAACTGACTCTTAGTGGACCTTAACTAGAAAACAAACATTGCCACTGATACAGTGTGGGTCATCAAAACGCTGGAGAGCTCTCCATAACATATAATCCGTCATGGAATTACATATTCACAGATGATTCACGTGTCTATATTAGTTTCAGTAAGTAAGTCAAGGACCCATTCTACATGCCTTGAGGCGTATTAAGCATATGGTGCTGGCCTCTTAGTTTTATAGACCAATCAGCTCTTGAAGAGAGATGCAATTAATATCGGGTCATCCACCTTTACTTTCGAAAACATTTTGTGATACCCATTTCAAGCTAGGTCAACCGGGTATTCCAGGTCCATTTTATAGAACCATCTCGATGCAAATCTGACCCATTACCACCAGGCCAGCAGACAAGTTCTAGCTAGTTGTTATCATGCTAGTCCTCCCCCCCCCCCCCCCCCCCCAACACCCCCATATTATTATTGTATCTATATATTCATACTAACTCTCATTTTTTTTTTTTTAATAGCTGGTACAAACCTAACAGTCACAGACAGAAATGTACTTGTTCAAAGACTGTGGTGCTCTAATTTATACCTATTGATATCTTTTAGACAACACTTTGTCTGTGAACAATATTTAACATTTTTTATTTAAAGTTCAGAATACAGATTTCGATCATCACTGTGCCTTCTGACATGTGAGATTAGTTTAGTTTAGTTTAGTCAATGAATCAGCATCACGGCACACGAGTGCGACCCATAAGTGCTCCGTTCTCCTCCTACCTCAAACCTGAGTCTGGAGAAACTCAGCTCAGTGCACGAACTCCGTAGCACCGGCGAGGATCCTGAAATACTTTGGGTAGATTTTTAACTCGAAATTTTGCCCGGGCAGCGCCGTTAAGCTACTCTGTTTCGATTTCCAACTGCTAAGGGATTTTTTACGCGTACAACAATACACACGGGCGTCTGATCTCACTACCTAGAGGCCAGGGAAAATTTTATTACTAGAAGTCCACGTGAAAAATCCTGGTCCTCACCGGGGCTTGAACCTGGGACCTCCAGCACTCGAGGCGGACACCACACCTCGAGACTACACAGCTCCCCTAAAAATACGTCGTTGGCAGGATTCGAACCTGCGCGGGAAGATCCCAATAGATTTCTAGTCTATCGCCTTAACCATTCAGCCACAACGACATGACATGTGAGATAACTCTTCTAATCCCTCAGGACTATTTGAGAAGAGGACTGTGTTATCTGCATATCATTGTCATGAAATTGGATTTCCACCAATCATGGAACTGAAATATGAAATAAAGAATCAATATCACTGCTCTCGGAGCATTCCCTATTTCATATTGCTACTTCCTGCCGCAATCAACATCAAACTTTTCTGCTATACTTACGACATTGCTCCCATCTTGCTGTACTCCTCCCTAAGGGAGATCCTCACTTTTTCATAACAGGTTTTATCCTTCTCCCAAAACTTTAGACACCTGTAACAATAAATAATGACCATGTTATTGACAACATTGATGGTGATAGTGATAGGTGATGGTTGTGATGACAACAAATGTCAGTGCAATAAACAGTCATAGATAAAAGTCATGATAATGTTGATTGATGCTGCTATAAACTGGGGTTTTGGACCTCCCAGATGCTATGGAGAATATGCACTGTGTCATAGTTCTATTTGTGTGATCCTGGAGGCAACTGGAGCATTTATAGAAATATCCATGTGCAAGGAAAGTGATTCTTAACCAAAAACACCCCAAAAATGGTATTTTTATAAATAAAAGTTCCAAATTTAACTATTCTAGATTTAATTGATGCAATATGCAACATCTAAGACCACAGTAGAAAATAGAGAATCCTAATACAGCCCGAAAATCATGGCAATGTTCAAAGGCTAATGGTGAGCAATCAATAAGTAACAATTTTAACAGTGAATGGTTAACGAAGGTGTGGAAAATATAATTCAAGGACAGAGGTTAAAACTGAAAACAAAGATAATCATAAATTTGTAAGCAAACAACAGTAATTTAGCTTAGCTACAGAGTATATGTACTTAATGTCTTTCTGTCCTTTGACATCTTTAAGAGTTCACTCTATGTCTGTGAAGTGTCATTTATGTGTTAAGAACTTCTTTCTTTGTGTAGCTTTTTATCTGTTTTTGGTTTCCCTATATTTGTCCAAGAAGAACTCAGGTTTGAAGACTGATTATTACCATTAAAGATGGTGAAATATTTTGGGCATGTAAACAGATATTGCCGGCTCCACGGTGAAAGGTTACGGACATAGTTCTTAATCCCGCATACCACATTCAAAACACAGCTGTGGACGATTTGGCAGCAGACCGCCTTGCGTTGATTTTTTATGAAAATGGTATGGGTGCCGGTCATTCAGAAAGCAATGGCAAACTACTGAACGTAAACTTGCCAAGAGATCAAAAACAGCAAAGAATGCTGGAGTTGACTGTGTGGTCCTCTAGACTATATGCAGCTAACTTTTAAAAAATAGATGTTAATGCCTGGAAAAGATCATAAGCAGGAAAGTGTATCAGGGCAACAGAGAAGAGGAAGATGACAATGTAGATAGAATCAAGATGTCATAGATAATTCACACATGACAGCCACAGAGGCAGGATATTTTATGATAGACTGAGAAATTTTGAATGACCATCACGGGAGGAAAGTTCTGCCAAGAACTAGCCACTGATTGATGATGATTATGACAGTTGTTATCTATGGGTTTCAGAACAGGGGCTGCATTATTATGTAATTATTAGTTGATTTTTAGATTTGATGCCAACATTTAATTTACAAAAGTGGGTACCTGGTACATGTTGGTCTACATTTAATGTATAATTGCTTATGTGATGACTACTATATAGAAAATATCAACAAGGTATATTTGTATGAATAAATCAACAACCATGTTAAGATCAGAATTAACAATGTCACAATTACATGAGATAGTCCCTTTAAAGAAACAACACTGGACTTTACCTAAGTCCTTGTGAGTACAGCTGCATCCAGAGCCACAGGAACACAAACATGATGACAGCCATTGGGATACCCATAACCAGCCAGTTGGCAAAGTTGACAGGGTTTTTAGCATCATATTTTAGATACAGGCTGTGCAGAATGAAAGACAAAATATTATAACTGTATAACTTTATATCATGTATTTGAAAATATCTCTACAACTTTGTGTTATTTAAGTCTTTTGGTTACAGGCTAGTTTAAATGATCCCTCCCAAGAAATTATACTTTAAATCTGACAGACCAGACAACCTGTAATTGGGGCCTGTATTGGCAAGTCTTTACTGCAGTAACATATGAGTTGTGACCCATCTTACAATCACTAAAGAAGACAATTGGGGTTTTTGAACTTCTTGCGAGTTCTTAGAAAATCATGGCCTAAGAAGAAGAAACAAATATTACAAAGGTCACTCACAAACAGCATCATGTCTCAGAAACTGAAATGTACTGGCCTCATTAAATATCACAGTGGGTTGGAAAGAATAGTAATGAAGAAGAGGGGGGGAGAGAATGAGAGAAAGGGAAGGGGGGAGGGAGGGGGGGGGGGTAAAGTGACAACCCAGAAGCAGTAGTTCATGTAACAACCATCTATATGTCTACAACCTGAAGTGTGAAGGTAGAGATGGCTGCGACCACTATCATCTTTAAGTCAGATATCGGTTATCTGAGATGCCAGAGAAATCACTGTGTCTAATTCTCTATCCAAATTACATACATTTAAAAAAAGGACAGCTAGGCATAAGTGGGTACCAGGCATTGATACTTGTTTCTTAGAAAGGCTTAAACATAAGACACATCTGGTGATGGTGACAGAGCATCAATGGGTTTTTCCAGAATGCTAAAAATGTCAATTTTTAAAAGCAAGAAACCAAAATCAGTTGTCTGGAGCTGAAGAATAGTATAGCAACATTATCATGCATGCAGTAACCAAAAATGACATGCTGAGGTGTTTGTAAATGGACTCACATTCGTATGTTACCACCTTGCAAAATTGAACCATTAAAAATATTATCCTTTTAAAGAGCAGAATTATTACAGCAGCTTTCATAGACCAGAATTATTAAAAGTAATATGGGCATGCATAAACTATATGAAGGTAAAACCAAGACTGTCGAAATGTGATTATATAAGATGAGCCAGAGGAGTATCATAGAAGAAGAAACAGAAAACTGTTATAAAAAGTAGGATTTAAGAAAACTTACTGATGAGATCAAGGTAAGACAATGACAATACTCTGGCCTGATAAGAGTCAGAGTACTGTGTTAAAGGATATCCTGGAGAGAAAAGTGGAGCATAGGCATGCAAGAGGAAGAATGAACACACAAACAAACCTATTAATGAACTGTATTTACAATGTGTTAAGAACAGGGCACACATGCCAGAGCCCCTTCGAATATTCTGCCTGATTCTCTTTAATGCATTCTTTAATTCATATATCATATAATTTAATCTTAAGCAACAACAATAATATGGGAAATGTGCACAAATCATGACTACATGACTAATTAATACTTATTGTTGTGGACAATATCAAGACAGTCTTTGAAGATGTGTGTATAGTTGTACCATGATGATGCAGACCAGAGGGTTTTGATGATTCATTAGAGCCAACTTCCAATGTGGCAATAGCACCTGATGATGGTACCTTTTGTGAGATGAGTACAATTGATTGCACTACTTCAGAAACTATGATTTCTCAACAATGACTACAATGATTATCAAAATACTGCCGGTTTAAGCAGAAATGGTTACTTACCCATCAGACAAGCCCTTGAATATAACATTGGGTGGGGTTCCTGTCAGAGTAGCCATGCCTCCTATATTTGAACTAAAAGCAGCAGCCAAAGAAAATGTCTTGGCAAATCCTAAAAATTGGCTCTCTAGCTCTGCTCTGTTGTGGGTTAGTCTAAAAGAAAACATAAATATTACATAATCAATCATCTTTTAATGAGAATGAAACCCAAATTAAAGAACATAATTTATAAAAAAAAGTAAAGCGATACAATTACTGAGGAAGTGAGCTGGTCACTCACTTTCATAATAATATGATACAGGATACAGTCCGATCATTTGAGACTATTTATGGTGTAATCTGCTACTGAATTAACATTGTCCTGAATGCCATAATAAATAATAAGGCACAACGCTGCTTGCTTGCATTCGCTGGCTGTGAACTCCAGCGTGAAGTCCTGTATGTTGGATGAAGACATCCTGTTGTCCAACATCAGTGTTATGTCATACAAGACTGAGGTTTGCGTGAGTATCATTTGTCCCATGTCTGGCTTATTGGTGGTTCCTCGCCGTGCAGGCATATACTCTCCGACTTGGGAAGAATCAGCGATCCTACTATGTTAGCCAGGACCCCGAAGGGACCTGTTGCCCAGGACGCACGACTAGGACGTGTTAGTAGGTCTTGGCCAGTACAGAACCTGGCCCTGGTGCCTTGGAAACACTTCTGCGTCCCATAAGGCACAATGATTCTCAAACTGTTTTTCCGCTGCCTACACTTTTGGATCAGAGCTGCAGTAGCACAGTGGCTAATATTTTTACGGCAGACCCAGTGGTCATATGCTCCTTTGCAGCAGTTGTTTTAATTGACCTAGGCTCCTAGGTCGATCCATCCTAACTTGGCTAAGTCGATCCATCATAACCTGGGCTCCTAGCTAGATCCATCCTAACCTGGGCTCCTAGGTCAATCCATCCTAACTTGGCTCCTAAGTCGATCCATCATAACCTGGGCTCCTAGCTAGATCCATCATAACCTGGGCTCTTAGGTCGATTTATCCTAACCTGGGCTCTTAGGTCTATCCATCCTAACCCGGGTTCTTAGGTCGATCCATCCTAACCTGGGCTCTTAGGTCGATCCATCCTAACCTGGGCTCCTAGGTCGACCATCATAACTGGGCTCCTAGGTTGATCCATCCTAACTGGGCTCCTAGCTCGATCCATTCTAACTTGGGCTCCTACGTCGATCCATCTTAACTGGGTTCCTAGGTCGATCCATCCTAACTGGGCTCCTAGCTCGATCCATCCTAACATGCACATGTTCTGGGAAGTAAATTCGGCTGGTATGCTGGTGACCACATTCATCCATTGATGTGCCAAATGCCCTATAAAAATAGTAGGCAGCACCATATAAGCATTATGAATTAAGCCACAGAAAAGGATACTTTTACTTTACTTGTACTTGCCTTTGGAACAAAGATGTGCTCTTGTTCCTTTTGTGCCCTTTATCCTCCACTGGTGCAAAAGCTCTCAACCAAAACTCTCCAAGTTATCCTATTCTTATCTATAGTTTGCAGCTCTCCGTCCATGCCCTCTCCATATTTTTACTTTCTGTCTCGACTTCTGATTCCCATGTCCAGAAAGAATCTCCTTTCCTCTTGCCTGATATGGACATACTTCTTTCTTTATCAATTGGCATGTTCATAGTTGGTTCGATTTTGCAGCTGACTGTGCTGAGAGGCCATCAATGAACATCACAGTAAATGGCGAGATATCAGAATAAGTAACACATTTTTGGACATGAAATAACTGATGATGGCAGAAGTGAAACAGAAATCAAAAAGAGAATAGAAATGGCCAAAAACGTTTTCAACAACATGAAATCAGTATTAACATCTAGAAAGATTAACAACGCATTAAATATTACAATTGTCAAATTTTACGTAATTTCAACACAACTATATGACACAGAAGCCTAGACAATGAAAAAGTAATTAGTCAAATAGAGGCCCTGGAGATGTGGATATACAGGAGAATATGTCGTATTTCATGGAAACAAAAACAATCAAATACAGAGGTTCTAGAAGAATTGGGAATGAAATAAGAGTTGATGAAAGAAATAAAACAGCACAACTTAAATATTTCGGTCACATAAGCAAACACTTATAAAAACCATACTAGAGGGTAAGATTGAAGGCAAGCGAGAAAGAGGTAGACAATGATACAAGAGGGAAGCTAACATCAAGAGATGAGTGAGCAGCAGTCTGACAGAATGTACAATCGAGGCGAGAGACTGAATATGTTTGAGAGCCATTGCAGCCGACCTTCATTGAGGAGACAACACCTGAATGATTGACTGACTGACTGACTGACTGACTGACTGTCTGACTGATTGACTGACTGTCTGACTGACTGACTGACTGATTAATTGACTGGTTGATTGATTGATTGATTGATTAATTGATTGATTGATTGATTGATTGATTGATTGATTGATGCCGCTAAAGGTTTTTTTCTACAGAATGGGGAACCCAGCCCCATGATCAACCCCACTTGGCCGCCTCTTTTGTCATGTATAGCAAAGTACAGTGTATTACCATTCTCTGCTTAAAGAGTCCATTAACACATACATAGACACAGCCTTGGTCAATTATTACGAAATACATGGTAAGTTACAATGTTATTATTCCTTGACAAAGATATACCCATGTCTTATAATTGTCCTTAAAAAGAAATAACATCAATAACAATGGATTCTTATACTTGTATGATACTATATTATGCTTTACCAGATTTACTGAATTTTTATTCATTCATTATTGTGTTATTGAAGAACTGGCATTGATCTTAAAGATTGGGAGAGCATTAGTGCTGATTATTCTGCTTGGTGTAGTCAACTGAGTGCTGGCACAGACTTTGGAATAGTTAAGAGTTGAAGTTACACGGACATTACAGACACAGTTCATCAACTGATCCAAGAAAGGCATCCTGAATTATCATGGATACACACCAACATAGCGGTTCTGCAAGAAATTCTGTTGAGAGAAAAGTGCAGATGTCTAACTCAGGCAACTGCTTAGTTTAGTTTAGCCGACAGATCAACCTCACGGCCCACGGGTGTAACCCATAAGTGCTCCGTTCTACTCCTAACTCAAGTCTGAGTTAGGAGAATATCAGCGCAGTGCACGAAATGGAAAGCGTAGCACCGGCGAGGATCCTGAAATACATTGGGTAGATTTTTAACTCGAAATTTTTGCCCGGGCAGCGCCGTTAGGCTACGCTTTTTCGATTTCCAACTGCCAACGGATATTTTACGTGCGCAACAATACACACGGGCGTCCGATCTCACTACCCAGAGACCAGGGGAAATTTTGTTACTAGATCTAGAAGTCCACATGAAAATAATCCCGGCCCTCAACAGGGCTTGAACCCGGGACCTCCAGCACTCGAGGCGAACACCATACGTCGAGACCACTCAGCCCCCGTTAGACAACTGCAGTTATATTAAATATAGTAAGACTGGCAAAGTCTCTTTAAACTATACAGCTGTGGTTAAAGCTATAGGCTGCACATATGATTTATAACGTACTAGCTGACCCGGCCCGGCTTCGCCCAGACTCTGGTGGGGAGCATCTCATTTAATTCATATAAGTAGTCATATAAGTTCTCGTTCCCGTTACCGACTATCTGTCTGTCTGTCTGTCTGTCTGTCTATCTGTCTGTCTGTCTGTCTGTCTGACCCGGCCCGTCTTCGCCCAGACCCTGATGGGGAGCATCTCATTTAATTCATATAAGTAGTCATATAAGTTCCCGTTCCGACTATCTATCTGTCTGTCTGTCTGACCCGGCCCGGCATCGCCCAACTCCTGGTGGGGAGCATCTCATTTAATTCATATAAGTAGTCATATAAGTTCCAGTTCCCGACTGTCTGTCTGTCTGTCTGTCTGTCTGTCTGTCTGTCTGTCTGTCTATCTATCTATCTATCTATCTATCTGTCTGTCTGTCTGACCCGGCCCAGCCCATGGTGGAGAGCATCTCATTTAAATTATATAAGTAGTCATATAAGATCCCGTTCCCGACTATCTGTCTGACTGTCTGTCTGTCTTGGGTAAATGTAGGAGGGAGGAGGAAGAGGGAGGTGGAGGAGGGAAGAGGAGGGAGGAGGAGAGAGGAGACAGGAGGAGTAGGGAGGAATAGGAGGGAGGAGGAGGGATTAGGAGGAGGAGGGAGGAGTAGGGTGGAGGAGGAGGCGAGGAGGAGGGAGGAGGAAGAGGGAGAAGGGGGAGGAGGAGAACGCAGGAGGAGAAGGGAGCAGGAGGAGGAGAGGGAGGAGGAGGGAGAGGGAGGAGGAGGGAGGAGGAGGAGAGAGTAGGAGGAGGGAGGAGGCGGAGGGAGAAGGAAAAGGGAGGAGGAAGAGGGAGAAGGAGGAGGGAGAAGGAGGAGAAGAAGGGGGAGGAGGAGGAGGGAAGAGGAGGAGGGGAGGAGGAGGAGGGAGGAGGAGGAATGTGAAGGGAGGAGGAGGGAGGAGGTAGAGGGAGGAGGAGGAGGGAGGCGGAGAGAGGAGGAGGAGGGAGGAGGAGGAAGAGGGAGGAGGAGGAATGTGAAGGGAGGAGGGGGGAGGAGGTAGAGGGAGGAGGAGGGAGGAGGAGGTAGAGGGAGGAGGATGTAGAGGGAGGAGGAGGGAGGAGGAGGGAGGAGGCGGAGAGGGAGGAGGAGGAAGGAGGAGGGGGAGGAGTGAGGAGGAGGGAGGAAGAAGGAGGAGGAGGGAGGAGGAGTGATGAGGAGGAGGGAGGAGGAGGAGGGAGGAGGAGAGAGGAGGAGGAGGGAGGAGGAGGGATGAGGAGGAGGGAGGAGGAGGAATAGGGAGGAGGAGGAATGTGAAGGGAGGAGGAGAGAGGAGGTAGAGGGAGGAGGAGGAGGGAGGAGGAGGAGAGGGAGGAGGAGGAAGGAGGAGGGGGAGGAGGGAGGAGGAGGAGGGAGGAAGAAGGAGGAGGAGGGAGAAGGAGGGAGGAGGAGGAGGAGGAGGAGGAGGAGGAGGAGGAGGAGGGAGGAGGAGGAGGAGGGAGGAGGAGGAATGTGAAGGGAGGAGGAGGTAGAGGGAGGAGGAGGAGGGAGGAGGAGAAGGGATGAGGAGGAGGGAGGAGGAGGAAAAGGGAGGAGGAGGAATGTGAAGGGAGGAGGAGGGAGGAGGAGGAGGGAGGAGGAGGAGTGAGGAGGAGGAGAGGAGGAGGAGGAAGGAGGAGGGGAGGAGGGAGGAGGAGGAGGGAGGAAGAAGGAGGAGGAGGGAGAAGGAGGGATGAGGAGGAGGAGAGAGGAGGAGGAAGAGGGAGGAGAAGGAATGTGAAGGGAGGAGGAGGGATAGGGAGGAGGGGGAGGGGAAGAGGAAGAGGGTAGGAGGAAGAGTGGAGAGGAGGAGGGAGGAGGTAGAGGGAGGAGGAGGAGGGAGGAAAAGGGAGGAGGGAGGAGGAGAGAGGAGGAGGAGGAGGAAGAGGGAGGAGGAGGGAGGAGAAGGAAGGAGGAGGAAGAAGGAGGAGGAAGAGGGAGGAGGATTGAGGATGGAGAGGGAGGAAGAGGGAGGAGGAGGAAGGAGGAGGAAGAGGAAGGAGGAGGAAGAGGGAGGAGGAGGAAGAGGGAGGAGGATGGAGGAGGGAGAGGGAGGAGGGGGAGAGGGAGGAGGGGAAGAGGAAGAGGGTAGGAGGAGGAGGGGAGAGGAGGAGAAGAAGGGAGAAGGAGGGAGGAGGAGAAGGAGGAGAAGGAGGGAGGAGGAGGGGAGAGGAGGAGGGAGGAGGCAGAAGAAGGAAGGAGGAGGAGGAAGGAGGGAGAGGAAGGAGGGAGAATGAGGAGGGGACGAAGGAAAGGGAGGTGGAAGAGGAGGAGGAGGGAGGAGGAAATAGGTAGGGGGAGGAGGAGGTAGAGGGAGGAGGAGGAGGAAGGAAAGGGAGGAGGAAGAGGAGGAGAAGGGAGGAGGAGGGAGGAGGAGGAGGTAGAGGGAGGAGGAGGGAGGAGGTAGGAGGAGGAAGAGGGAAGAGGGAGAAGAAGGGAGAAGGAGGAGGGAGGATGATGAGGGAGAAGGAGGCAGGAGGAGGAGGAGGGAGGCAGGAGGAGGAGGAGGGATGAGGAGGGAGAGGGAGGAGGAGGGAAGATGAGGGAGGAGGCGGAGGGAGTAGGAGGGAGGAGGATGGAGAAGGGGAGAGGAAGAGGGAGAAGGAAGAGGGAGAAGGAGGAGGGAGGAGGGAGAGGGATGAGAGGGAGGAGGAAGAGGAGAAGGGTGGAGGGAGGAGGTAGAGGGAGGAGAAGAGAGGAGGAGAAAGTTCGCCATTCCGAATTCATACTCGTCTAGTTCTTCCCTTCTACACGACTGTAGATAACTTCCTTACACATAAAAAGATGAATTGTTATTGATATTGCCGTGGCATGGAGGAATATCAGCAGCAGAGTTGATCCAAAAAACCAAAGACTGAGATCTACGGAGAGCCATGAACGCCTACGCCAGCCGGCACGGCACTTGATGATGATGATTGCCGTGTGACGATTCTGTGTAGTCACGTCATTTTCTTCCCTTTCCCTAGCGTTTTGGTTCGGGGATTCTTTCATCATCATCATCATATATTTACGTACGTATTTTGGGAGGGGGAGGAGGGAGGAGGAGGAAGAAGAAAAAAAAACTATGACAGTTGACAGCTCTGGAATGAAAGGAAGGCGTGTAGAAAATTTCATCTCAATCGGATGGGCCGTTCGCGAACAAATAAAGGACATACATATTTACATACATACATATATATATACATACACTTTGTTTTATAGATATAGATAAGACAACTCTGTCTGCCACTAGGACTGCCACAGTATACTGACACAGTATCTGTGCTACACACTCTTGACTGTGGTACCTCCACAACTTACAGGAGCGATATGATGTCAGAAAACGAACCACACTGTTGTGGGTATTTTTACATTGTATTGTAGCCAGTTATGAAAAAGCAGATAAGCTTGAGAAAAATGGAGCAGAATGCGGAGAAGAAGACAATGAAGTCTTATGCTTTGGGTAAAAAAGAGCTATTTGGGCTATTAGAAAGGTGCAGAATCAATTGTGTCATCAATGCTGCCCGCATGCTTGGTTCTCAAGGATAGTTCATAATTCTTTGTCTCAGGACTGGGCATACAAGACTGAATACAAGCATAAGCTTCATCTGAAGGTCATAGGCTTTCCTTTGGTTCACGGGTACAATTTTGTCGGAGATCCCTGCGTTCATTGCTAGAGTTACATGTTTGTGCGCTGTATGACATTTCTGGCACGCCCTTTTTCGGAATGAGACAGAGCTGTGTGGAATAAAACCCATAGCAATGGAGTTTATCTTCTAGCCTTTAAACCCATTTAAACCTTTGCACGCTTCACCAAAGATAGATTACGCAGCTAAGAAAGATGTACTAGTCTAATAAATCATCATTAAACTTCGAGCGGGATGGAATTAAAGAGAGGCGTTAATTGTTTAATCTGCTCATGAAGAAGTAGCAACATGTTAAGTTGAGAAACATTAATCCAGCCTGCTTACTCTGAATAAACAAAAAAAAAATCTTATATAATTCAGTCACATTTATATTGTGTGTGCATTATACAAATGATAATAAACACATTTAAGATAAATACCGTATTTCCTCAAACTCAAGTTTCTTCTTCTTGTGGTCTATGTAGTTATTTTCTGTGCCATCAACAGTAATTACGATTCCATTATGTTCATCCATCATGATTTCTTCATGGTGGTCTACAGATAAGGAAATCAATGACGTAAGCACTTGTTCAAAATATTTCACATGCCTACCCATATTTAGAAGTCGACATGATCGAAAGGATAAGAGCGCTCGAGCTTAAATTACTTGTACGCTGATGGTTAAATAGACAGTTCAACCCCTACATTGCGTTAACTGATTAAGTGCCAACACATGGTACACAATCAAATGAACAAGAATTATAATGTAAATTTCTGTTCACTGAGCATTGCAATTGTGAAACAAAACAACACGATGACCCTAGATTGGCTAATCCATCCATCCATCCATCCATCCATCCATCCATCCATCCATCCATCCATCCATCCATTAAGCGTGGACGGTCATGGTTCGCCATCGCACACAAAAACCACAGTCTTAGTCAGGTATGCATTCTTGTCCCGCTTCTGCCATCTGGCTAAAACAATCCAGATATGTTATCTCTTTGCCTTCCCTTCGCTCTTTTCCCATAAATTTGTCCATCCGTCACTAAGCCCCAAGTTTATTTCTCCTGGATACTGCTCTGTGGTGAAAGCGTTACAACTGTAATTTATAATCCCAAATACCGCTTTTTAAACACAGCTCAGAGCGATTTGGAAGCAGACCGCCATGGTTGGTTTTCCTTACGAAGGTATGAGTGCCGGTCCTTCAGAAAGCAATGGCATACTACTGAACGTAAACTCGCCAAGAAATCACAAACAGCCAACATATTCTGGGTTTGACTACGACGTCCTATAAAGGATATGCAACTAACTTGTTAACAAACATTACATCATAATGTGCTTGCACCGTGGCGAAGGTGTTACGGACGTGATTCGTGATCCCGCATAATAACGCAATTTGGCGGCAGACCGCGTTGCGTTGGTTTTTTACGTATTGGTATGGGTGCTGATTGTTCAGAAAGCAATGGCAAACTACTGAACGTAAACTTGCCAAGAGATCACAAGAGCAAAAAATGCTGGTGTTGACAGCACGCCCTGTAAAGGATATGCAACTAACCTGTAACTAGACATTCCTTGACACATGACTTCCTTGTAAATGACACCTAAATATAATTGACACTCTGTATAACTGACACTCACTGAAAAATGAAACACCATGACTGGCACAGGCCCATCTATGATAACTCGCTAGCTAACATTCCCTAAAAGTGTCAACTCTGTAACTGACATTATCTGATAAATGGTAATTCTAGAAATGTCATGTTACATGGCAGCCATTTGACTGTGGCAGTTCTGCAAGACGCAGCAGGAAAACAACAAAATGAGTTTAGAAATTAGATTCTGACAATCAAAGATTTTCAAAACAATGTTTTTCCAAAGTGACTATGAATAATGAAGACATAAACAATAGATTGTACGATTTATTGCCTGTCATATTTCTCTGCATCTTGTCAGGTACATACTGCAGAAATCACACAATATAAACTAAAGTAATTAGATAAAGTCTTTAAGCTGAAATATACAACACACATATTTCCACAGTAATTGGAATTGTCTACCATCAAATCAAGATTTGTTGGGCATATTATAAACTGAAATGAACTGACAAAGTTCTAGTTAGTGACCGCTGGAAAACTGTACATGTCTAAGGCTATATGACTGATTTCATTGCGACAAGTTTTAACTCATCTCAGTCTAACTTCACATAATGGCAAGCTGCCTCCTGAGAACATCGAACAAAGCACAAACTCTGTAGCTTCAGCAATGGTTCACTGGAGTCGCCAAAAAAAATGTCACTCATGAACTGGATAATGCATTCTGAAAATGAACTCACAACCTTCAGGCAGTTATGCGACGGCCTTTGCACTAACCACTGAAAACCCCGACTTAACAGAAACGAAGAAAACGGAAGACGATGGTGTGACAGATCTGATCTGAGACTGGTGCTTGTGTGGATGGTGAATCATGATTCCCCACGCTTATCAGTACCTTACATGATGATGATGTTACTGGCAATAAAATAATATGTCGTTCACTAACCTTGTGATTGGCAATCCTTGATCTGGTGCAGAATGGCTGTAACAATAGGCATCATCATTGCTGTGGTGGCTGTGTTACTCATCCACATGGATAAGATCCACGTAGGAAGCATGACTCCAAGGAGAAGCCTGAATGTAAAATTGATTGTGTTGGTAAATATAGTCATATAATACTGGGATTAAACAAGAACTTAATCAACACAATCTTTCCTTTAACTCCTATATCTATCTAATTTATTGTATTGGTATATAGAGTCGTATACTTCAGGGATTAACAATGCTAAAATTAGAATAGTTTCTACTCTAACTCCTATGTATAATGTATTGTGTTGGTAAATTAGTTGTATAAATCAAGGATCATACACGTACTATGTTAAAACAGCTCTTCTTTCAAAACAATGTATTCTCTTAGTGTATTTAAGCCTAGAAGCTACGAATAATATATTGCACGATTTATTACCTGGGAATCTCGTCAGGTGCAATCTAGACTGTTATATATCGTATGAAGTGAATACATGAATTATATTTTGGCTGAAATATTTAAAACATATAGTAATTTAAATTGTTTCATATCCGAATAATTTCACTGAATATGTGTTGTAAGTAATCCAGCCAAAGTATAATTCATCTATTCACTTCATAAGTATAATTCATCTATTCACTTCATAAGTATAATTCATCTATTCACTTCATAAGTATAATTCATCTATTCACTTCATAAGTATAATTCATCTATTCACTTCATAAGTATAATTCATCTATTCACTTCATAAGTATAATTCATCTATTCACTTCATAAGTATAATTCATCTATTCACTTCATAAGTATAATTCATCTATTCACTTCATAAGTATAATTCATCTATTCACTTCATAAGTATAATTCATCTATTCACTTCATATGACATATACTTTTGCAGTACCATGAGAGACGGCGAAATATGCCAGGCAATAAATCATGCAACATATTATTTCGGCTTCTGTGTTTACATCTCTTTTTAAACTATTATAGATAACTGACTATGTTGATAAATTGGTCGTATAATTCAAGGATCATACAAGTTCATTCATTCATTCAGTAGCATGTCCTTTGCAGAACCTCGCTCCCATAACAACCTTATGGATAACCTCTCGATCATAAGCAAGATGTCCGTCGTCCCATTCACCCATCTGAAGATCATCCGCCACATCCTGCACCCATCTTCTCTTTGGCCTTCCTCTTCATCTCTTCCCATGCATATACCCCTCCATTATTGTTCTCTCCAAACTTTCGTGACGTTTCAAGTCACCAAAATGTTTCAATTTTCTCTGTTTTATCGTCTTTAATAGCCAACCTTCTTCAATATTCAGCCATATATAGCCACTGGCTAGTAAAGTCACTTCGCAGAAGAAAAGCAATGGCAAACTACCTTCTGCAAAACTTGCCAAGAAACCTTAACAATCATGATAGCTGGTGGTGAAACCTCCAGGCCAGGCAGATCAGATAACACTGGCGAAGAGTGTGACATAGGGACCAATACTAGTAAACATACAAGTATTGAATTAAAACAATCTCTTCTTTTACTCCTATATATATATAATTAATTGTGTTGGTAAATATACTCATATAATTAAAAAAATCTCAGAAGTACTGAATTAAAACAATCTTGTCTGTAACTCCTATTTATAATGCCTATGCCCCTGCATGTATGTGTAATATAGATTGTTAGACGTCACCTTTATCTTTTCCCCTTGACACAAACTCTTTTATACCAAACTAAGATTGGTTGTTGTCTAGGGTCTAATGCTTCAAATATCTCACTGCAGATGGGAAGCTGAGCTTGCCACCTAGCTCACACCACATGTCATCACTGTAGCACACATCCGCGAGTCAATTAACAAGAGTAATGGTGTGCACAGAATATCCTTTAATTGTGAATGAACACGGACACACAACATATAAATCCAGGAACAATAATTATCTCAGAATATATCTTCATCACAACTTAAAGAACACTGCCTCTCAAGGTCTACTTAATCTCCTCCAACACGACAGGTATACTAGCCTCTCTCCAGGCCCGAATTCACTCGATCTAACTCACCCTGGGTGCTCGAATTCAATTCCCTGTCCCTGAAAAAACACAGTGTGGAGTTCTCTACCTAACTCCCTCACTATTCTTCACTTTCCCAGACCACCGACCTACTCCGGTCAGGTCCCAAACTCAACTGTCCATCCGACCCTCTCGGGATCTCTTCTTCAACTGCCCTCAGTCTCCTGGCTCCACACACACTACCCCACAGCTCAAACTCTCTGCCTCACAATTACCCTAGCCTGTTGACTTCTCCCCAGCTCCCCCTTAAATCACTGTCTTTTTAACCCTTCTTTGCAGCCTTATGCCCCACAACCTTCCCCGTTTATCTTCTTATTTTTCCTTTCTGGGTAATGTCCTTTCGCCCCGTGAACTTGTTTATATTGTCGCATAGTTGTCAAGGACACTCATCTTAATATTACTGACCTCAGGCATATGTCACTACCCCCTCCTCAAAAGAAAACATCGTTTTCAAATGTTGGGAGACTAATACTTATCAAATATGTGATCCAGACACATTGCCTGGGTAGCCATAAGTATGACTCCATCTAACTCTTGCTACCACACTAAATAATACATCGAATAATCATAGTAAACTCCCATATTCTCCACACATCAATACAACCAACTTTCTATCTTTTGTACCATTGGATGAGCTAATACCTCGCATAATAATCAACATATCATAGAAACACATTATATTTGGGTACCCGCAGGTCTATTAACATTCAAGAACACCAGAACTATTTGTGTACCGACCCTATATCAGGTGGTTCTTTTCTTGCATCCAACATCCTCTGATTCCTGTCGATGCTGTGTCTACTCTTCGTGTACCTATCACTCATGGTCCCTATATATTTACCACATCTGTTTGCTATCCCTAACCCTGGGTCAGTGATGTCACGAACACTCTTTTGAACTGACTTAACTTTCCTGTCTGCATGTTGCACCGTTACACTGGAGTCTCTGTTTAGTTTGACCTCTTTATTAAATCCTGGCCAATATACCTGGCACCCTGCTCTCTGCTGCGTACGCCTTATTCCTATGTGCCCTGCACCTGCAATATCCTGAGCTGTTCTTGTATATTGGTCTCTATGTGCTAAAGGTACTACTACTTGCCCACGTGCAGTTCCGCCATCTGAAAACCGGCGAGTGAGAACATTGTTCTTCCTTTCAAAGCACCCTCTACCCTTCTTTGATTGCCTATGTTCCACTTTACTACAGCCTAGGAAACATTTGTCCAGAGTAGTATCTTGTGTCTGGGAGTCACTAAAGCTATGTTTGAGATCCATTCTCACCTGCTCAGCCATACTATCCTTGTCCTCAGTCCCTGTTTGGTTATCAACTTCAAGTGCCTGTTCTACTTATTTCAACTATACTCTCTAATTTATGTTTTCTTTTGGTAACTACCTCGTTACTGCTTTCACTATGTTTATGGTCCCAATGAACTACTTCTTCTTCTGTACACTCTTTAACTCGTGGCACATTTCCAATGATTAGATCCGCCACTGGTGAGTCCAGAACACACGCTGTCACTCTTCCTGTGATATATGGTGTTGTTACTGCGATCACGGCTAATGGGTAGAATTCTACTGTACCATTAAATGTTATACATCTAACCATTTTCCCTTTGTAATCGGATTGGGTCTACTAAATTTTGTTCTATCTCCGATCGTGGTACATCCGGAATCTCTAAGTGTTCACACTGGCCTATCATTGACGAATCCATGGTGCAGCTTCAGACTCCCTCCTGCATGCAATGCTTATACTGCCTGAACTGTGTGACCGCACATTAAAACCGGCTGACCGTCTTTTTCAAACAGAGGTTTGCATCCACTTCAATTCTAATTATTAATTGTCTCTATCACTTGCGCTACATTTGAGTGCTCCGTTTCCCCCGTCGTACATTGATAGCCCGGCCCCTCCACATTTGAAATAGATAATGTCCTTCTTCCTATTATCTGTTTGTCCATTGGATGATTGTACATCACACTGTGCTGCCTTGTGCCTCCAGCTCCCACAATTCCAACATCAGGCATAACTATTCGGATGTCTCTTAAAAATTCCCCCTGTGGTATGGGTAACGTCCTGCTTTGCCAAAATTATTGTTCCGGAAATCATTGTTTTGAAGTCCCTGTTGCTCATACCTCTGTACTGAATCCACACTTTTCGCCCTTGGTCTGATAACTGGATTCTGGTCCTGTTTTGTATACGCTGCACAGACTATTTCCTCACTCATTTGTCTACCAATAGAGCTGTTCGGATGTGCTGTCATGTAGTTTTGCCCTAACTGGGACATTGTGTCTATGTCCTTTGGTTTACGTTCTTGAAAGAACGCCACTAAGTTTGTATTGCATGAAGATAATACCTTGTCTCTTACCATCAAATCCACTAATCGATTAAAATCTTTTCCAACTTCTGCAAGCTCCATCCATTTATTAAATGTGTTCTTCACTGTATTGAGAAAATCTGTAAAATCCTGATTTGTATCTGGCATTAATTGTTTGAACTTTGTTCTGTACCCATGCTCAGTGAGGTTGAATTTTGTAAGCAAGCGTTGACGCAGAATAGTATAATTGTTTCTTTCTGCCACCGGTAAATTAAACATGGTATCTAATGCCTTTCCCGTAAGTTACTCACTAATCCTCATAGCATACTCTCCTTCTGGAATGCCGAAAGCTTTCGTAGATGCTTCAAATCTGTCAAGATAAGCTTAAAGATTGTCACGGTCCGTAAAATATGGCAGCTTTAGTCGCTGTGACGACTGCGAAGGTCTACAGCCTTCCCCACTCTGACCCTCAGATGATAGTTCTAATTTTTTTAGTGCAATTTGAGTTTCCATTTCTAGTTTCAATTGTATCTCTTTCTCTTCCCGCAGAGGCTTGATTTCCATTTCAGCTAACTTTACTTCCTGTAGGCGTTTGGCTTCAGCTACCTTTTCTTCCTGTAGGCGTTTATTATGCATCTCCTCTCTTTGTCAGTGATGAACTTCTTTCAATTTTGCTTCTGCAACTCCTGTAACTCTTTGCACTTCAGGCCTATTCGTTCACCTGCTTCAATATATTCCATTAACGTAGGCATTTTGTACTTATGGACACATGCTGTCTGTCAGCCAACTATAATATAAAGACACTGCTCCTAGTCTTTGTGTACCTTCCCTAAGTACACCACCGCTCAGTAAATTCGTAGTACTAATAATATCACTCTGTACTCAGTCACTCTATAAGCACTAGATAGTAAGGGGGATATTACCTATACTCCCTCGAATATATAACAAATAGCTTTAGAAAATTCCTGGAAATATTGTTAAACACACACACACACACACACACACACACACACACACACACACACACACACACACATATATATATATATATATATATATATATATATATATATATATATATATATATATATATATACGCACGAATGAATGATAACAATAAGTGATAAGTGATATCTATAAGACGATACACGCATAGGCTAGTGACACAAAGCGAAAAAATAACTGACATCGAAAAGCCCATGTAATAGAAATTTAGTGCGCATAAAGGTCAACAAAAACAATCTAGATAGGAGATTTTTTTTTAACGTGAGAATTACAATAACATCATATATCCGAATAAACCAAATATCATATGTAACAGTAAAGAGAAAACAAGAAAAAGACCAAATATAAACTGAATAATGTACATAGATCTGACGATAGACAATTGGACACAGTGTATAATGTGGAGACGATCCAATGCTCAACAAACGCAAAACAAGATGACTCGTCAAGTCCTGTCAAGGTCCTATAGGGGATAGAAAGAGGACAAGCGATAGAGATAAGGACATGGGGTGAGTACAGAGGAAAGAGAATAGCCTAGATGCTGAAGACCGGACTGTACCCGTGAAAGACAGTCGTCACCTTGAATAGAAGTACGCAATACGCCTAGCCTTAACCAGGCATATGCGAGACACCTGACTTCCCACGAACTATACGAGGGGCAGATTCCTCGTGACCACTGGGCAGTCGAGGAGAAGCCAGACGGGCTTTGGACTTGACAGAGAGAGGATGCGTGATTGAGAGTGTGACAGGATAGACTAGACCTGGGTCTTCAGGATTTGAATAGCTGAGCCGTGTGACTTGTGCTTGTGTGAGGGGCTGCGATACGAGAGCGTAGTGGCTTTATTGTAACGTGTTGCTGAATTATCGCCACATTGTGATATGTTATGAATATGTGAGAGAACGAATGCTGATGAGACATTATTGTTATTGTGATTATATCCTAACGTAATAAATAATATCTTATATCTCACGAATACTGGACCACATACGAATAATTGCGTAACACCCGAAAACAATATATAAGACGATGAGAGCAAACAAAATGTCCAAATGGTTGACCGACAACAATGAAGTCCTTAGTTTGTTTCTAATAGTTTCCAATAATATCCTGGAAATTTCAGTTGGTTAATATTTTCACATGACTACGACACTAGATCCCAAAACGAATTATTGTTTTGTTGAGTGGTTACTTATTCCTTCACGTGGTGATAACTAGTCCCAACTGTCGGAAAATTTGAAGGTAATTGTAATTGTCTAAACGTCCTGTCTCGACACAGTCCGTAACGTTTGTGTACTCTGCTTGCGAAGTTGGCCCCTGATTGTATAGTGTTTGTTATGGATTCACATTTACCAACAAGGTTAAACAGACAATATGGCAACAAAGGGCCGGCGCTTTAAATCTGTATATATAAGTCCTTTTTGGCAAAGAAATGCGACCACTCTTTCGGTGACGGCGCTTGATTGTCTATTATAGAATGTTTGCTCAGTGATACGATGATGACAACAGAACGATTCAACAAAGACGAAAAGTAAATCCTGGTTTCAATGCAAAACAACTAGTGAAAAATCCCTCAGTAACTTTCCGTTGTACATGGCCTTGACCTCGCAAGGTCACCTCAGTCAGTACCTCAGTTTCCCTTTATCAAAGTAATACGCACTGAATCTGTCGGTAAACTGAACAGAAACCTTTCCTTTTCTGTGTGAGTCTCCCCTCCTCAGTTAACCTGTACTTCACCCTTGGCGCCTGTCTGTTTAATGCGATGACTGTCCAGGTATCAAATTTACCTGTAGTGACCTTCTCGTGAACTGTCTGCTATCTTTGGTTTGTAATCCTGTCTTCGTGACACACAGACGCACGCACGCACGCACACGCACACACTGCCCTCAGGACTGACCAGCGTAAACCGCTCCACTTTTCTGTCAACCCGACCTTGACTCTGCCGGTGTTTTTTATCTGTTAGCCAGTTCTGGCACAGGAGAAAATTCTGTCTTTATACTGTGGACAACCTTTCACCGTCCACTCTCCCCTCTCCGAGTGAGCAATGTTATTTTCACCTGGTTTCACTCTGTATTAATTCTCCGACACTTTTGAAATACGTCGTCTGCTGGATTATGATGATAATTGTGCGCCCGACTATTGTCTCTGACTCATTATCCTCTCTAAGCGAAGGGTCCCCATAGCATCTTTATATTACAATGGGATTCTTGACCGGACATAGCTCGCATACAATCTTTACTAAGCGACGAGCCCTCATAACATCTTGTATGACACAAACTCTTTTGTACCAAACTAAGATTGGTTGTTGTCTAGGGTCTAATGCTTCTACTATCTCACTGCAGATGGGAAGCTGAGCTTGCCACCTAGCTCACACCACAAGTCCTCACTGCAGCACACATCCGCGAGTTAATTAACAAGAGTAAGGGTCCGCACAGAATATCCTTTAATTGTCAATGAACACGGACACACAACATATAAATCCAGGAACAATAATTATGTCAGAATATATCTTCATCACAACTTAAACTCAAAGAACACTGCCTCTCAAGGCCTACTTAATCTCCTCCAACACGACAGGTATACTAGCCTCTCTCCAGGCCCGAATTCACTCGATCTAACTCACTCTGGGTGCTCGAATTCAACTCCCTATCCCTGAAGAAAAAAAAAACAGTGCGGAGTTCTCTACCTAACTCCCTCACTATTCTTCACTTTCCCAGACCACCGACCTACTCCGGTCAGGTCCCAAACTCAACTGTCCATCCGACCCTTTTGGGATCTCTGCTTCAACTGCCCTCGGTCTCCTGGCTCCACACACACTACCCCACAGCTCAAACTCTCTGCCTCACAATTACCCTAGCCTGCTGACTTCTCCCCAGCTCCCCGTTAAATCACTGTCTTTTTAACCTTTCTTTGCAGCCCTCTGCCCCACATTCTTCCCCGTTTATCTTCTTATTTTTCCTTTCTGGGGAATGCCCTTTCACCCCGTGAACTTGTTTATATTATCGCATAGTTATCAAGGACACTCATCTTAATATTACTGATCCCAGGCATGTGTCACCCCTCAACATTGCAATACATTTGTTTTCAATCGTCGGCCTCTATGTCTTATATTACGACCAAACTAAATGAGGTTACTATTGTTTGTATTTCCCAACTGTTGTCCATTTGCACGCATATATACATCCCACAAATTAACCTCAGTGTAAAAAGTTTACCATTTTGGTTCAGGTCCCACTAAAGTCAGCGTCCTCAAGGCCAAACGTTTATGAAGATTCCATTTTTCGACGGCTACAGCAACTATGAGACTTCCCAGAAAAAGCATCAATGTATCCTGAAATTAAAATACGAAATATATTTACTAGCAATGCTATTACATTATACTATTAACTCTGTGGCAAGGAGATTAGGAACGCCCATTCGAAATCCCGCATACCGCGTTTGAAACCCAGCTGCCGGCCAGCGATTTAGAAGCCTTTCATTGGTTTTCATGAAATGGTATGAGTGCCGGTCGTTCAGAAAGCAATGGCAAACTACCGAACATAACCTTGCCAAGCAATCACAAACCGCCAAAAAATGCTGGGTTTAACTGTGATGTCCTGAAAGGATAAGCAACTAACCTTTCTTATTTTTAAATGTTGTATTACTCATTCTGTAATTGATAGCTCATTAATGTTGACATGAAAATACTAAAAATCAAGAATCATCATTGCATCTCAGGGCTTCCAAAGTGTGCTCCACTCCCTTCTTCAGTAGTTAACAAAAAGTCCCAACACCGATGAAACCTGTACCAGTGGCAGCCTCATTGAACACTCGACTGTATTTTCCTCTACCTGTTTAGTGCTATCTAAACCCTCTGCTCACACCTTTCCTCTTTTCCAGTTGAATCAGCCTTTTCAGATGTGGGTGCTTTGGTTGACTTTGTTGCACTTTTCACCTTATCCCTAGAGAGCTTTCATGAAATCATCATCTTCATCAATTGCTAAGGCATCTGGCTTAGGCAATCATGACTCTCCACAGATCTCGGTCTTTGGTTGTCTGGATCAACTCTGCTGATGATATTCCTCCATGCCACTGTTTCAATCCATACAGCATAGTAGCTGGATGACGGTCTGGTGTCACCTGTGGCTCATGACTGCCCCTAACAGACGAGGCTGTCCTAAGACAGCCATTAACGTCATTCACTGCCTCTTAAATGTGTTTTGTCATAATGTCTTTGGAAGATAATGTGATGGTTTCCCCTTGCTTTCCACATACACAATGGGGTATGTTACCTCAACCTTTGACAGCTATGTCAGGACAAGTGAGTTCTCTGCTCTGCTCAGCTGCAGAGTTTTTTACTTATCCCAGTGAGTACTCGGTCCCCAGGGCCGCATTTGTCACACCATGGTGTGTTTCTTGTCCTCTACCACATCCCAGCTGGTCAAATTAGAACGGTCGAAAACTTCTCGATCAGCCCTCAAGGGAAGGCAGGGACAGTCCATGGCATTTTCCGCCATCCAGGGTGGCTTCCATAGTTGTAGAGCCGACACATAGCGCTCTGGTGCGGGGCTCACAGAGGGAATCGTCACGTCCTGCTCATGGCTGCTTTAATTCCTCACTTCAATGTATTGGGCCTTTCGTTCTTTCGTTTGCTACGTGCCGCTCCCCGCACAAAGAAAATAAAAGAAGTTGCTTTTTCTTCTACTTTTTCTTTTGTTCTCTACCACTAGGAGATGCAGTTGAGATTTTCCCTTCCTAAGTTATGACCAAAACTCTCCAGTACTTTTAGAGGACTCACACATCAACCTCGTCAAAGTTCAGCTCACTACTTAAGGGAGCGCAACAGCCTGTTCATCTCCTCACCCACCCGCATGCCCTGGGCAGACAATCCATGGCATACTCTTTATATTCCTCTACTTGAGCTATGCAACTTAACGTTGATAATCATATGTCCAAAGGTTTTTCAGTTTTCTTTACATCTTCAAGACCATTATCACTTGATTCAACTTGTAACTTTGTCTTAGCGACCGCTTTAAATGATTATATCCCAGTTGTCGCATAGAATGTTTCCATTCTAATTTCTCACATGTAAATATGTATATTATAATTGGTATACTGTTTCGTTTGTGAAACAAATAAGAAAGAGGAAAATGAAATATTTCGGCCACGCTAAAAGACATAATACTCTTATAAAAACCATACTGGAGGGAAAGGTTGAGGGCAAGCGAGCAAGAGGTAGACAACGATACAAGGGAGAAGATAACATCAAAAGATGGACGAACATCAATCTGACAGAATGTACTATCAAGGCGATAGACAGTGTTGGAGATCCATTTCAGCCAACCTTCATTGTGGAGACGACACTTGATTGATTGATTGATTGATTGATTGATTGATTGATTGATTCTTTTGTAATTTATCACATTAAATTATGCTATTTTAATATGCCACTGAAAATGCTCTTATTCTAATTGTCACATTACATGTGTGTGTTCTAATTTTCACATCACATATGACTATTCTAATTGTCACATAGTTGCATGCCCTTTACATGACGTCGCAGTCAACCCCAGCATGTTTGGCTGTTCGTGATTTCTTAGCAAGTTTACGTTCAGTAGTTTACCATTGCTTTCTGAATGACCGGCACTCATACCATTTTAATAAAAAACCAACGCTAGGCGGTCTGCTGCCAAATCTCCCTCAGCTGTGTTACGAAGGCGGTTTACGGAATTACGAATTGCGTCCGTAACACCTTAGCCATGGACCCGGCACTTTTCACATTACATGTTTGTATTCTAATTGCGACATTCCTGTTTCTGCATGTTTGTCTCATTAAATGTTTATGTCATATTTGCCTCTTTAAGTGTTTCTTTCCTAGCTGAAACTTTAAATGTTACTAACCTGTCACTTTAAATTGTTATTTTTAAATGTTTCTGCCCTATTTGTTACTTTAAATAATGTTATTGTCTCTTCCTCCTTCTCCCTTTTTTTTGTTTTTTTACATCTTCAGACGTCAACATGGAGATATTCAAAGAAAGTAGCCGTCAGTCAACTTGTGTTTGTTGACATCTCCACTTAGACATACTTGCTATGTACTATATACTTACTTGAAATGTTTGATTATAATTATCACTTTGATTTTTTAAGTTACCGTGAACGTTTATGTCTAGTTTTCACATTAAATGTTTCTCTCCTAGTTGTCACTGTTTATATGTGTATCTTATTTGTCAATTTAAATGTTTTTTTAAAATATCCTAAATGACTTTGTGTTGTGTCCTCGTGTATGTGTGTGGCTTAAACATTGTCTAGTTGTCACTAAATGTTCCTATCCTAACTATAACTTTGCCTGTCCTATTTAATGAATACAAACTAGAGGAATAAATGTTTGATTGTACACAGGTTGTACACAACTTGACCAACTAATAGTAGGAAGAGAGAACTAGAATTATATGTATTACAATAGACACGTCATATCTAGAATCGGTCGAAGGTTATTCATTATAAGTCTTTAGAGAATAGACGGCCAAGAGTTATCCATTACAAATCTTCAGAGGATAGATAGACAGCCTGCACTTCACGCAATCATTATGTCTTTGAATAATAGACGTGTCTAGGCTACGACTGCATATTCCGACCACAAAATTGACATAGCCACTGATCCTTGCCACAAGACTGTGTTTTGAGAATGAAAACCACCCTTTCATGTCAGAAAAGGTTCAAAACCTCAAAATAGAGCTCTGACCCAATCGGATGCAATGCAGGATTTCTGAAGTCCATTCTGTGCAGTTGGTAGTAGACTGCACGTTCTAATAAATCCTTGTTTTTGCGGCCTGTCATGTGCTGTTGATTTAATATTAATTCACCGCTCGTCTTGTAAACTTGTAGTGCTCTTCTGTATAGTGACAATAGACATCTTGACAAGTCTTGCAGTTTACTATACTACTAACTAACATATTTAAATTTAATATTAGCACAGCAAGACTAGTAAACTCAGAGGCTAATGACGTCTGCTGTAATTTGAAGAAATAGGAGACAAAATACAAATCGCTGTTCAAAAACCGTTATTTAATTATGTAATTAACATTAGCCGGTCTCCCTGGCAAAGTTGTTAGCGACTTTCTGCGTAATATTCACGCAAAGAACACAGCTGCGCGAGATTTGGCAGCGGATCGCGTCGCGTTAGTTACTTGCGGGATATGTGAGCCGGTCGCTCAGAATGCAATGGCAAACTACTGAACGTAATCTTGCCAAGAACATCAACAGCAGTTGAAAAATGCTAGTGTTGACTGCAACGTCCCGTAAGGGATATGCAACTTTAAAAAAAAATATTTAACATTAGGATGACAATTAAATGTCTGTGAACTTGTGAGTTGAATCGTACAAGATATTTCGTTTATGAGCTCTGGAGATTAATGGCGGCAGCCACAATTCGTCTATGAATAGTTATTAATTACATTGGCTATTTTAGTTACTAATTATATCTTATAATCCATGAGTGTTAAAGTCAGAATATTGCGAGCATTAATTTTACTTCTTATCTCTACTTCTATGGGTACTCATCAATACCTATGCATTATTTATCCTGATATGTCAGTAGCCTAAATGATTCCCCGCGAACTGTGTTTCCTTGCATTGTATGTGCTCTTGTGAGTGTGTGTATGTGTGTGTATGCGTGCGTGTGTCTGTTTGTGTGTGTGTGTGTGTATGTGTGTGTGTGTGTGTGTGTGTGTGTGTGTGTGCGTGTGCGCGCGCGTTCGGCAGCACGCATGTTCAGTTTATGTGTATAATGTGTATTTCGCTGGGAAAATATCACTGACATAAAATTATTAAACGTAATGTAGACTATAAATATAACCAAATGAAAGAAATTTGAAGTAAAATGTATCGTCATCAATGTGTACCATGCCGATAAGTCGACAAGCGTGGTGATCATGGTTTGCCATCTCACAAGACCAGAGATTTGGATCCGGTCCGTGTTCTTGTCCAGTTAAGTCACATGACCAAGTCATACGGTATGTGTCTCTTTGCCTTCCCCTTGCTGTCAATTTTGCCAGTTGTCAGTACATTTTCTAATTTATTTCGTCATGCCCAGGAAATCTTGACTCTCTATGTCTAATATCTATAATCAATTTACGGATTTCATTTGTTTCTTTAAGAACTATCTTGTCGTTTTTTTTAATGTCCTTGTTTGGCACTCTTTGCATTTTCCTTTTAAACTGGGGTGATGAGGTCAATAACACGCCACAGCCTTTTTATTTCTTAGGACATTTCTCATACCTATTTTAGGTTATGTCGTCCTGGGTGCGCAAGCCAATTTTAAACGTTCGTCTCTATGGGAATTCGAAACGCGCATTGTGTTTTCTTTCAAATGTATATTTGAAGATGACAAATCCAAACAAGTCCAGCTAACTATCTAAATTAATGTACAATTTTCTTTGATCGGGGGACCTGTTGTAGCGCAGTGGCTATAGCCCGCTTGTCTGCCAGTCCGATGTCCATGTATTCAAATGCACATCGAGATGCAATATTAAAAGCATTTACCTGATCTCTCAGATTGGCCCAGCCTTAAATGGCTACCATGAAAAGTTCTGGGAGGTGAAGGTGATCTGCGTAATATTGATCGAGTGGCGAATGGTTTACGATATGGGAATTGCATCATATTCACAATATGCAACATAGCGTGTAAATTGGTGCTTTTCTTTTACAATGTATTACACTTTCACTTGTTTAAATAGTTGTTTAGTCCTTAACTCGATGCAAGAGTGGGGTATTATTGTACTATACCATGGCAATATTTAACGGTGTAAACAGTTATCTCTTTCGCCTGCTATATTTTCCAGACGTCGTATTTCTCGTTTGCAGTCTGACTTCCACGTTAATTTATGTAATAAAAATAGCAGATAGTGTAGGTACCGTGATATCCCCGTACAGTTGGTGTAATAAACGTGGCTGATGCCATATTTGTTTATGTTCACTGTTGTAAAGTGAACACGACTAGATGGTGAATGGCCGTAATAGAGCTGTTGAAGTACACACAATGATCCGACTAATATATCTTTAAAGTATCGGGTATGTGCTATTTAAATACGGGGAGGGGTCAATAAGTAAGTCACAAATGGCTGAAGAAAAATAACTAAATATGATAACAACTTGAAACTAGTTTATTTGTATACATACATTGTCCCTTTATTTCTCAACATTTCCACCAACATTGATGCACTTATCCCATCGTTTTATCAGTTCTCCCAAACCGGCTGCATAGAACTGTGCGCTATGTTTTCATTTACCGTCCATCCCACAGAACTGTCTGACTTACTTATTGACTCGCCCTCGTAACTTTTTCTTCCCAGCTTTGCACTGCTTTACGGGAAATCGCTAGGGGCTAAGTCCACTGAAAACGCACCTTGGCGGGAGACATTTCGCAAGTGACGCTGAAGTTGAATGTGAAGTGAAAACGTCGTTTAGAAACCAGAGCACACAGTTCTATGCAGCCGGCTTGGGAGGACTGATAAAACGATGAGATAAGTGCATCAATGTTGGTGGAAATTATGTTGAGAAATAAAGAGATAATGTATGTATAAAAATAACATGGTTTCAAGTTTGTATCTTAGTTAGTTATTTTTCTACAGCCATTTGTGACTTACTTATTAACTGACCCTCGTATGTTGTGTCCCTGTTGCAATGTAGCACACATAGAGATACGACTAAACTATATTAAATGTGTGCTGTGTTAAACAATGTTGTTTTTGTTGTGACCATGTATCTATTGCACCCACCATATACACAGATCCGACTAACCTTTCTTTAATGTGTAGTGAGTTATATTTCAACCTGCTGTGTCCATGGATTTATTGTATCACACATAAAGATCCAACACACCTAACTTAAACGTGTGCTATGTATGATATTCACACTGTTGTGCCATGTTGTATCCGTGTTGTTGCAATGCACGAAAAGATCCATTTAACCTAGCTACGATGTCTTCTATGTGTGCTATTTACATCTGGTGTGTCCATGTTGCAATTATGGCACACATAAAGATCCGACAAACCTAGCTTAAACGTGTGCAGTATATGATATTCTCACTATTGTGCCATATTGTATCCATATTCTTGCAAGCCACACAAAAATACACTTAACCAAACTGAATCGTTTACTGTGTATGCTATTTAAATCTATTGTGTCCATGTTGGAATTGTAGCACACATACAGATCCGACAAACCTAGCTTAAACGTGTGCAATGTATTATATTCACATCTATTGTGCCCATGTAGCGACTACAACACACTCAAAGATCCGACAAACCTATTTTAAACATATGCGATGGATGATATTGAAATATGTTATGTCCTGTTCACAATATAAAAATGATGATCTGATATTGCCTCTAAAGTTTATGAATAGCATCATGTTTCATGTAGTCAGAGTTGTTATTCATCCAGCTGTAATGCAAGAAGTCTCTATAGAAGCTGTTGCTGTTTCAAAAGAATAAAAATCCTTTTATTGTGGACACCTTCCTAAGCGTTGCAAGACGATCTGCTTCCTCGTTGCGGCACAAGGCAACGGGATGGTCTCCTTAGAACAGGACGAAACATTTGGTATATATTCAAGAGACATAATGATGTTTATAACCATTTTCTTCCTTCGGACAAATATCACCTTCAAATCAATATCCGAGTTATAGCTGACTCGGTCACAGAATTATTAATCTGAGCCAGGCGATTGACCCTAATGTAACTTCTCTTCTGAGGTTAACGTGGTAGGGGTAAAGGTAGAATAAACATGGTATCTTTTGTTGTATACTGAATAAGTGTTTCGGTTGTTCTTTCAAAGCTTCTGCTTCTACGATTAAGTTATTACAAAATGTCCCTGTGTAAAGAAGATCGAGTTTCTATTTTTAAACTAGGTGTTGCGACGACCTGGATTAGAGCTGGACACTCTAATCAGTGCTCTATCATGTCTTCATACGAGTACAAAAAATGTATAATTTATAATACTTGAGCACCACAGATTATTATATAGAATAATTGCGTCTCAAGGGGTTGCGGGGATGAGCACCACACCCAGTCAATCAGTCAATCAGTCATGAGGTTAACTTTAGTTAGATAGCTAGTTAGTTACATAGTTGGTTAGCTAGTTAGATAGCCAGCTAGTTTGTTAGTTAGATAGCTAGTTAGTTCGTTAATCGAGTGACTGGAAGGGCCGAATGTAAGACGGGCCTGCGTGCCCAATTTGTAATCCTTCTAAAATAAAGATCAATCGATCAATCAATCAATCAATCAATCAATCAATCAAACAATCAATCAGTCTCTCTCTCTCTCTCTGGATGTGTTCCGGGGATGTGTAGGTGGGTGATGGGTGGGTGGGTGCATGTATGTATGCCTGGGGGTTTGTGGGTGGGTGGGGGATGTGCGTGTGTTGGGGATGTGTGGGGAGTGGGAGATGTGTGTCTGGGTGGGGAGGTGTGTGTAGGTGGGGTGTTTGTGTGTGTTGGTGTGGGATGTGGGGGGTGGGTGGATTGGTGGGGGAATGTATGTGTGCCTGGGTGTGTGTGGGGTTGGGTGGGATATGTGTGTGTGTGGGGGGGGGGATGTATGGGTGGATGGGGGAATGGGTGAGTGGGTGGGTGGGGGATGTGTTTCATAACATGGTAACATGCATTGTTTATGTTTACAACATTCTTTTGACTTTGTTTTTTTTTCCTATGTGAATGTATTATGCACTATTGATGAACGAAAGATGAGTTATTGGAAGGGCCGAATGTAAGACGAGCCTGCGTGCCCAATTTGTTACCCTTTCAAAATGAAGTCCATCCGTTCCTTCCTTCGTTCGTTAGTTTGCTAGCTTGCTAGTTCGTCAGGTTAGTTTAGATAGATAGTTAGTTAGGTAGTTAGGTAGTTAGTTAGTTAGTTAGTTAGTTAGTTAGTTAGTCAGTCAGTCAGTCATCAGATCATCCACACTGTACAGAAAGCATTCAGTCCATGAGTACTCCGATCGCCTCGTGAATGTCTCCCTCAGAGTATGGCGGTCGACGACACCAGTTCTGTGTTGGTTGTCAGTTTTCCTTCCCCCCCCCCCCCCCCGCGCATATCCCCCCTCTTGTCTGGCTTCACCACTTTTGACTCGATGTTCTTGCTGTACCCCAACTAGTGACCCCAAACAGTAGTAGTGGCGCCAAAATGAGATATATCCATAATGTGAGTACAAAACACATCACTTGGGAGTCTGTTTGGTCTGGCATCGAAAGTCTGTAGAGGTCACGTTGTGAGTTACGGCACTTAATGACAACAACACTAATTGCTTACATTGGTAAAAGGAAACTAAAAGTCTGCTGAACAAATCAAATATCCGCCTGAGAGATCGTTAGTTAGTTGCATATCCTTTACAGGCAGTCACAGTCAACCCCATAATTTTGTGGCTGTTCGTGATTTGTTGGCAAATTTACGTTCATTTGTTTGTCATTGTTTCTGAACAACTAGAACTCGTACCAGTGTATGAAAACTACCATAAGGCGGCCTGCTTCGAAATCGCCTGCAGCTGTGTGTCGAACTCCGTATGTGGGATTAGGAGTTGCGTTTGTAACCCCTTCACCACAGTGCGGGCTGAGACATCGATGATGCCACATTTGAGAATATATATAATCCTCAAACATATCATTCCGGCTGGGACCGGGACTAGCCCCGGAGAGAACAACACATGAAACAACAAGCATGTAGTAGTGCTAATAGAGAGAAAAATAACCGCCCGACCAAGGACCGGTCTTTATCAGGACCAGCATAAGACAGAAAGAAAATAACTCTATCCGACGAACAGAGAGGAACCAATATGTACTTTCAATACAAGCCTTCTAGTGCAGGACTTGAAATCTGCACACATGGCAATAGTAATGAGCAAGCCACAAAGAAAAACATTTGAGTTGGGTTGAGTTGAGACAATTACCGACATCACAGCATTCAGGAAGTTCCTATACATGCTCTGTTCTCATCTCCGACAGCCAGTGAAGAGCCCCAATACTAATAGTCCTAGTGGCAGTCTGATTATTCGTCCGTCTGGCCTTTCACCGGAGTACTGAGTGTCGGCCAGATCCTCTGTTCCCTTCCTGCAGCCCCATTCTTCCCAGGCCGTGAAGATGTATCTATTCTTCTGCAATGTAGACACGATCCCCAAGGTTCCCGACCACGCCTGTCTGATCATGCATATCTCAATCGACAAAAACATTACATGCAACGCAGGAAAATTCTCCACATAGCGGGGGAAAAAATGATAATAACCTCAGACAACAATAAAAATATACGATTATAGTATCCTCAAGGATGTATGTCAAACTTCCTACAGTTAACGTAAACAATTACAGCATACGCCAGCAGAAATAAGAAATCATAAGTGAGTAGCATAGTGGCACACAGTAGTACTTTAATGGTCGGCGTGTCATGAAATATCTCCCACGCTTGCCTACCATCCCTGTATCTTGCGTTCGAACTCGCATGCTCAAATGTTTAAATTAACCTAGGATTCCATGTCGACCAGCCTGAAATGAGTGTAAAGAAATGTCTTGGGGAGTAATTGCGGCCGGAGTGATATTTACCAAACCATCCCTCGCGTGCCGATTGACGAGACTAATCTACACAAAATATGGGGCTATGACAATCTGCTGGATACCCCTCAAGATGTGTAAAAATGATGCTTTTACTTTCCACAACATGGTTTCACCAACATCTTTATGGGAATTCCTTCATACGTTCAGTAGCATATCCTTTGTAGAACCTCGCTCCCATTACAACCTTCCGTAAAACTTCTCGATCACAAGCAAGATGTCCGCGTTCGACACACCCATCCGGAGATTATCCGCCACATCCCACACCCATCTTCCCCCTAGCCTCCCCTCTCTCCCCCCAGGCTTACACCCCTCCACCATTGCTTTCTCCAAACTTTCATGACGTCCCAAGTGACCAAATTATTTATATTCTCTTTTCTTCATCGTCTTCAATAGCCAACCCTCTTCAATATTTAGCTCTTGACGCATGGATGCGTTTGCTCTTTTCTCTACCCAAGACACTCTCAAAACCCGTCTATAACATGTATAATCAAAGGCATTCATGCGCTGTTCAACTTGTTTAGTAAGTGTACGTGTCTCACAGGCGCATGTTGCAATGGGAATGATGCATGCTCTTAACAATCTAACTTTTGTAGTTCTGTCTGTCCCAGTCCATAATTTATTCACTTGCTTTAGTACCCGAAGAGCAATTGATAGTCGTCGTCTAATTTCTTTCACCGTGTCACCATTGTTGATACTCAATGACCCAAGATATTATGGGAATGGTGGACCTAAATCTGAAAACTTTTCTTATCAGAGATACTAATCTGATAGGGGGTCTGACAGCGAACGCCGCAGATGAAGAAAAAGTAGCCAACGAAAGGAAGTGAGCACCATGATTAAATTTCTTTTTAAAATAAATAAAGTCATACCTGGACATATGCCCGACAAATAGCCTTGGTCGTCATAATCCCAAAGGCAGGAAACAGCACAACAGGAAGTAGCGAGGTTACTGCCAGCGGAATGACCTCCGTGACCCAGTAGATTCCAATCACGATGACACAGTAACCGCATTTTGCAACCTGGATTTATCAAGCAGAAGCACGATATTGTGAGTGAGTAACACAGTGGCACACAGCAGTACTGTTTTAAACATGTTCATGGAGAGGGTGTCGTTAAATTTCTAGCTGTACATTGCCGTCCACGTGGTCGACAGGATAAGACCGCTTGCTCTTACATTAAATTTCCTGGGCGATAATGGCGTGGTAGGGTGTTCAGTCCCTACACCGGCATTAAGTTGGATTTCAACATTCATTTCTCGTTCAGAAAGCACTGGCAAACTGCTAATTTTCCACGTGGGGAAAACAGATGTGCGAGATTCGGCAGCGGATCGCGATGCAAGGGTAACTTACGTGGGTATGTGAGCCGGTAGTTCATAAAATAAAGGCAAACTATTGAACGTAAAAACTTGCTTTGTACATCAACAGCAGCTGAAAAAATGCTGTATTGACTGCAACGTCCTGTAAGGGATATGCAACATTTAAAAAAAAAAAATCATGAAATGTTAGAACGTTACTTGAGCTTGGAAAGTTGCACAATGTTATAAGTAAAATGGAAAGCATAAAATTGAATATCCTAGTCATAAATGAGATGAGATGGAAGAGATGCGGAAAAATTATAAACGACAAACACACAATAATTTATTCTGGAGGGGATACACACGAAAAAGGAGTAGGGCAGTAGTAGTAAAGGGGGGGGGGGGTATTTTCAGGATCCAGATCCTCCAGGTGACGTAGTATTTTACTATATAAAAAGTCATGATCCTTTGCTCTGACGTCAAAAAGCGGATCCTTCGACGACAGCATTTTTTCAAAAATTGGCGGGTATTTTCTTGGGTCTGTGTGAACATTTCCGGTTGTCGTGATGACTACTTCCGGTCCCGGGGCGGGCGGGCGCGAACAGGTACCTCCGCTGGCCGCCTCCGCTTCCTCCGATAGCTTTCGAACCCATTCAAAAACAGCGAGGCAAGCCCCGTGCATGTGGAATACTTATATAGATAAGCAGACCAACTAGTTGTCGGGTTCGAGTCCCAATGTGTGTGTGTGTGTGTGTGTGTGTGTGTGTGTGTGTGTGTGTGTGTGTGTGTGTGTGCGGAGTAGACCGATGTGAGCGCGAGGGAATAGGCGCCTACCCAGGATATGATCCTTTGCCCTCCGAGGAGGAGGGCCATCAAAATTCTCATTAAAATGTGAATAGTGACGGTCAAGTGAGGTCTTTGGATAGCCCAAAAGGAGTATTTTTTTTTAAATTTATTTTTTTAACCTTTATTGAGTGTTATGAAACCTTTGCATTTGTATTGTTCGTGTTGTTACAGAGCGTTGCATATGGAAGTGTAGGTGACATATGCGCAAATTTTTACAACATTTATATCAACATTTTTACATTTGACATGGGGGGTAACGTAAAACGAGTACAAACAACAACAAGACGATAGTATACCATTTTTTTCCCTCTGCCACTCTTACACCCGTCAGCTCCAACCCCACCAATACCATCCTCACCACTTGGTAATGAGGAAAATGGCAGTAAACTTGTTAGAACCAACCGGTGAAAGCAGCAGCAGCATCAAAACCAAACAGTATCGAAAGGGTGGGGGAAAAGGGGGGAGTCTGTCAAAGGGTATGCTAGTTTATAATGCAGGAAAGGTGGTTGTTGCATTTGTATTGTTCATGTTGTTACATGCGTACTGTGTGTTCAGTATTTGTGTGCGTGTATTTACGGATCGTTGCGTCTGGACGTGTAGGTGACATATGTGTAATATTACAACAATTAATTCATTTGCATATTTACATGTCAAGGGGGGTAATCCAAAATTTATTTATTACCGTGATTGTTTCCCCTGTCACCACCATCTCCAGCCGGCTCCAAAACCACCCATAAGATCGCCACCTTTTCGGTAGTGATGGCAGCGGCAGCCAATTGATAGAACCAACCAGCGAGGGCGGTAGCAGCGTCAAAACAACCAACAGTAAACAAGCGGGTAGGAGGGGAAATGAGGGAGCATAATAGTAATAGTAAACATCCATAAAAATTAACAACAATAAAATGATAGCAATAACCCTTAATAATAGAAGGTAATGCACAAGGGTAGCTATCGCCACAAGAAGGCATAATAATAATAGTGCAATTGCATTTGTATTGTTCGTATTGTTACATGCGTCCTGTATGTTCAATATTTGTGTGCGTGTATTTACCAAGCGTTGCATGTGGGCGTTTAGGTGACATATGTATAATATTACAACAATAATTCATTTGGCATAATTACATGTGAAAGTGGGGTGACCCAAATTGTATGTTATTTTTACCATGTTTGTATCCCCTGCCTCCACCCTCACCAGCAGCCGGCTCCAAAACCGCCGATACCATAACCACCTCTTCGGTAGTATTGATAAAGGCAGTAAACATTTTGGAACCAACCAGTGAGGGCGGCATCAGCATCAACAGCAACAGTAATAAACGGGGAGAAGGCGGAGATGAGGGAGGATACTAATAATAATAGTGATCTTAAATTAAAATTAATAGCAATCAAACCATAATAATCTTATAGTGATACAGAATTGCCTACCAATCTCAATAAGAGAGCATCGTATTAGCAGTACAAATGCATTTGTATTTTTAGTGTTGTTACATACGTCCTGTGGGTTCAGTATATGTGTGCGTGTATTTATCGGGCGTTGCATGTGGGCGTGTATGTGACATATGCATAATTTATTCCTTGAACATATTACCATGTGGAAGGGGGGCAACGAAGAGAAAGAAAAAACTTCCCTTTTTTTTTTTTTTTTTTAAAGATTTGATTGATTGATTTATTGAAAAGGCGCAATATCGAGCTGGTAACTCTTGTGCGGAATGATTGAATTAACTGTTAAATTCTTTGTTCTGTTTGGTTAACTGATTTAGTGCCAAACAAAAAGTATTTTTTTTTCTTTTTCCTTCAATTTTTACAACCTTTATTACAACATTTTTACATTGAAATTGGAGGTGGCGGAAGGGGGTGTAAAAGAAAAGAAAAAAATTATATTTACATAATATAAATTATGAGTAATAAAATAAAAATTTAAGCATGTATTACTTTGTAGGGACAGTGATTGATGATATTTATAATGATGATGTTGATGATGATAATAACTATGATGATATAGGTAACAAACAAATTTTGGTGAGTTGATGATTTCTTCCCTCAAACACCCTAAAAGTCTCCTTTCCTCACTCTTATCATCTTACCATACCCTCATACTATTATATACCCATAAAATGAGAAGTTGGTGTCTAAGGTGGAGCCACAAAACAGTTCACCTCTCGCCGTCCATACGGGTCGCAACGGTGTGGGTGTCAGTAGCCTAGAAAGCGATGCAGATTATGTCAGTGTGTCTGTGAATATTTGTGTAATTTTGTTTTGAAACATGTGCAGTATTAAAAGTGAATTGTACGTTTTAAATTTATATGAAGCTGCATTTCTACAGGACCACACTAGGTACCTGTATTCTGCCAGTGAAATTAGCAATTTCGTGTGGTTGTCCTTGGTAGTTTTAGGAATAGTATTTAAAAAGATTGCTTTATACATATCTGTTTTCTTTTTAGTGAATTTTTCAATGAGTTGTCTAAGTGTGTCTAGTGTGGCTTGGACTGTTGGACATGTGTAATAAATGTGATCTTCAGTTTCCTGTATGTTATTCCTGCAAAGTTGACATTGTGCTATTTGTTTTGACATGTGTGCTTGTTTTTCCGTAGTTGGTGACATGTTAAAGATTAAACGATACATAATTTCTCTGGCTTTGGGTGTGATGTGTGGGTTGTGAAGATTAGAGAAAGTACATGTGTAGTCTTGTATGTAGTATTTTTGTCCTCTTTTTATTCTAAGTCGTAGTGGGGGTGCTTGTTGTTTGACTAGATATTTGTAAATCTGATGTGTTGTCTGGTGTATTAGATGCTCGCGTCCTTGAAGTGCATGCATACATGTCTTGTAGAAAGATGGTAGTGTTCCAAAATGGTGTGGAGAATTGAGTTGCATTCTTCTAAGGTGTTGTAGTCTGAGTTCTATGTAATAGAGTGCTAGTGGGTGCTGTTCTGGTTGATTGAGGATATGTCCTATGTGTTGGATTCTGAGCGCTTGTATTTTGGTGTGTATGTCTTGTAGTGCTCCCCCCTTGTCTTTTGTCCTGTATGAGTGTCTTATGTTTGATGGAATAGATTGTGCTGCCAAAGATGAAACGTCTTATGTGTTTGTTGATGTCTGTGATTGTCTGTTTAGGTGGGTCTAGCACTGTGACTAAATATATAATTGTGGGAATGATTAATGTGTTAACTATAGTGCTCCTACCAAATATTGTGGATGTCTTATACTTGTATCTGTGCAGCATGTCTATAATTTGTTGTGTGAGATTTTGCCATGTATGTGCATGTATTTGTCGGGAGTTGTTAGGGAATGTTATCCCATAAAGTCTGATGTTGTCTGTCGCTGTTAAGTCGGGAGGAAAATCTGCTTTGTTCCGCCACTCACAGAGACCCATTATGTGTGATTTGTGTATGTTTAATTTTGCTCCATTCCCCTTACCAAATCGTGTAAAAGTGTGGAGTATATTTGTGATGGATTTGTTGTTGATGGGGAAGAAAGCGGTGTCGTCCGCGTACGCGAGCAACTTCCTCTCTCCTCCCCCAGGAATAAAAATGCCTTTTATGTTCGTGTCCTGTCTGATTGCTTCGAGTAGTGGTTCCAGGGTCAGCACATAAAGCAGCTGTGATAGGGGACATCCTTGTCTCACCGACCTAGTGAGCCGAAAGCCAGCAGTAAGCGCATGGTTTACCAACACCTTACTTTCAGGTCTCCGGTATAAGATCTCTATCCACTGCCTAAAGTACTGGCTCAAGTTGCAGCGTGTTAAAGTCTTATATAAGTAGGAGTGGGAAATTCTATCAAAGGCCTTCTCCTGGTCCAAGGACAAAAGGGCGGCCTGACAGTCTTTCTCCTGTGTGTATGTGATGATGTCTCTAATGAAATGCGTATGCTGGTGGATGTTCCTATGTGGTACCCCGCATTGTTGATCTGTGTGTATGAGTGTTGACATAAAGGGTCTCAATTTATTGGTCAGTGCTTTAGCAAGTATTTTATCGTCTGTGTTGAGTAGCGATATGGGTCTGCAGTTCTTCATGTGTGTCTTATCTGTATTTTCCTTAGGTATTAGTGTTATGTATGACATGTTACAACTGTCTGGTAGTTGTTGTTTGTCAAAGACGTCTTGAAATACTTTAAGAAGAAGGCCACCTAGGATAGGAAAGAAATGTTGGTAGAATTCTACAGTCAGGCCGTCTGGTCCTGGTGTTTTGTCTTTGTTCATTTTACTGAGTGCGCATGTTATATCAGTCAGTGTTAATTCAGCGTCTAGTATGTCCTTGTCTCCATCTGACAACTGTTTACTATACCGTAAAAAGTTGTCTTGTATCTGTGTATCTACTGTTTCTGCTGTAAATAGATGTGTGTAGTATTGATTAAAAGCCTCTGTTATATGTGCAGGGTCTGTTTGTGTGTTACCCTGCATGTCTATTATTTTACTTATCTTTCTGCTGTGTTGTAAATTCTGCTCAATTGCCAAATATTGTTTACTCGGGGTCTCTTGCGTGATTGTGTTGAGTTTTGTTCTGAGGAGAGCACCTAGATATCTGTGTTGTTGGTATTGCTCTAGTTGTTCTTCTAATGCGTGTAAGTGTGGAGAGTTGTTGTCTACATGCTTTGTTAGTTGGATGGCTATTTGTGTGATTTGTTCTTGTCTTAACCTTTCTTTATGTATAAAGGATGCAAGTTGTTGTGTTCTACTTCGTATTGTATTTTTCAATAAATCCCAATATTGTCCTATGTTTTCCGTTGGTATGTTGTCCGTGTATGTGTGCAAAAGTTGTGTCATATATTGTACGTATTCTGTATGCCTGAGAAGCGTGTTGTTAAATTTCCAATGTTGCGACCTTTTAGATGCATGTGTGTTTGTATGATTTGTGCTGATGTGTACTAATACTGCTTTATGATCCGTGTACTGTAATGTTTCTTGTATGTGTTTGGCGAGTATTATGTGGTGTGCTGCGGGTATATAAATCCTATCTAATCTAGTTGCCCTGTTGTATGCTTTGTTTGTGTGTGTTGTTTCCCTACTATGTGGGTGCAATTGCCTGTATGCGTCTATTAGGTTGTGTGTGTCTAATATGTTTTGCAATGTCTCTAATTGATTCATGCCCTCTCTGTTGGTTCTTCTTACCTGTGTCCCGACATTCCCCCCCCCCCTACTATGTCAGAGTCTTCTAGGACACAGTTGTAATCCCCACAAAGTATGACATTTTGTCCCCTGTATGTGTTTATGAGTATTGTGTCTAGTTCTTCGTAGAACTGTGGTTGATAGTTGTAGTTTGGCGGTGCGTGGATATTTACTATAGTGTATGTGTGTGTATTATTTCCTATTTGTACAAAAGTAATTCTACCCTGATTATCCCTGTTTGTGTTTAGTATGTTCCATCTGTCTGATGTTTGTAATATAGCTGTCCGCGAACCTATGTTGTGGACTGCTAAACTGAAATATGCATGTTTAAATCCTAATTGTGTTTTAATTTGTGCACCTTGTAGGTCTGAATGTATGTTTGTTTCTTGTATTAGGATAAAGTCTGGTTTATACTTGCGTGTGAGTTGTATTATATGATGTTGTTTTGTTCTCAGCCCTGAAATGTTAATGGAAATTATTATTAAATCATCCATTTACAGAAACAAACAATACAGATATCTCTTTTTGAGTTATCAAGTTCGCACTAATTTTCGATGCACACGAATTTCCACAGAAATACAGACACATTATTGCGGTGATAAGCGTTCACAGTCTTTGGTTCAGGCTTTTTCTTCTTCGGAATCCGTGTCGGTATCAATTATCAGATTTTGAAATGTTAGGGTGTCATCGTTTCCCTCTTCTGGAGAGTTGTTGGTTGCGTTTTCCGATTGTCCTTCTGTTTGCTCGTTTTGTTTTCTCGTTTGTTCATTCTGTTTGCTCGTTTGCTCATTGTCTTAAGGTTTTGTTGTTCGGTTTTTCCCCTTCTTGTGGGGTGCGACTATTGACGAGGATTCGTGTTCGTCTAACTCGTTGGCTTGTTCTTGATCAATTTTCAGAGTTTGAAATGTTATGGTGTCATTGTTTCCATCTTCTGGAAAGTTGTGGTTCGCGTTTTCCGATTGTCCTTCTGTTTGTTCTCTCTGTTTGCTCGTTTGTTCGTTCTGTTTGCTCGTTTGTTCATTCTGTTTGCTTGTTTTCTTCTGGTTTTGTTGTTTGATTTTTCCCTTTCTTGTGGGGCGTGACTGTTGACGAGGATTCGTGCTCGTCTGACTCATTGGCTTGTTCTTTTTCCGCTAATTCTTTGATTTCTTTTTTTCTTTTTTTTCTTTTTGGGTTTGGCGGTCATCCCAGACTAGCTGGTTCCCCGCCTCCCCTGTTTTTGGCGTGGACCCTTAGTCCCACTGTGAGCTATTGCCCACAGTGGTCCACCGGGCCCACATTTAAAGTGATGCTTATGTGAGGTTTTTTTTTTTGGATCACCCGGCCCCCGACCAGATCAGGCGCACTACTGAAAGGGCAGCAAATGCGTCTGATCTTAGCCAAGAGACCGAGAATGATCATCCCGGCCTCCGACCAGACCAAGCGCACTACTGTCGGGGGGGGGGCCAGCAAATACACTTGATCTTAGCCAAAAGGCCGATTTCTTTGAAATACTACTCTTTGATCTGAGCCAAAAAAAAGACCTAAAAGATAACTTTGACATAGTCAGTGTTTGGAAAAAAGACTGAAGCCAGATTCCGGCTAATAATTCTATATATGGGTATATTGCTACACTTAATAAACACGTAATACCATATAAATAGTAATTAATTCTAAAGAACATACTACTAGAGACCAGTCTCAATAGTACACATTTAAGTAACTTAACATATTCAGTGAAATCTCCATACAAATCATTAAAATAATAATTTCTTAATTTTAGGCCGGTTATTTCCCTTTGCGTATTTTAGAAATATTTGTGTCCCCTTGATACTGACAAAACATGTGGCGTGTCATCTGCGCTTATTGTAATATCGCAGTAACCGATTAACGCACGATAGTGAACTTTTGAATATAGTGGTTTCAAATGGCGCGGAATCGCGTGAGCACATCACAAAATGTATAAACAAATAATATAAGGCACTTTGCTTGGGTGCCAATGAAGTAATCTCATGAAAAAGCTGTGTAAATGGTAACACAAAACTACAATTTATGTCAGAAACTGTACATCTCGAAAGACAAAACCTGTCGGTATATGTGGATGGTGACAAATATATTTTAGTTTGCAGTAATCTCACAAAAGCGGTAAAAAAAAACTGCATCAGCGAAGCAATCCCCGTGCATGCCATGTGAATCAAGCTCGGGGCATGTCTTTAGCTCTAAAAATTAGTGTACTACCGCAGATTACCACTCAAACATTAACAAGGTATCTTATGTCATTGCCAGACGCAATACACACCTATGACGATAAATCGAAATCATGCGAGGCAAGCCAAATCCATATCATGCGAATCAAGCTCTGGGCATGTCTCTAGCTCTAAAAATTAGCTTACTTTCACAGAATACCACTCAAACATTAACAAGGTATCTTACGTCATTACCAGACGCAATACACATCTGTGACGATAAATCAAAATCATGCGAGGCAAGTCCCGTGCATGTCATGCGAATCAAGCTCCGGACATGTCTGTAGGTCTAAAAATTAGTGTACTAGCGCAGAATACCACTCAAACATTAACAAGGTATCTTACGTCGTGGCCAGACGCAATACACACCTGTGACGATAAATCGAAATCATGCGCTTCAAGCCCCATGCATGTCATGCGAATCAAGCTCCGGACATGTCTGTAGCTCTTAAAATGAGTGTACTAGAGCAGAATACCACTCAAACATTAACAAGGTATCTTACGTCATGGCCAGGAGCAATACACACCTGTGACGATAAATCGAAATCATGCGAGGCAGGCCCCGTGCATGTCACGTGAATCAAGCTCCGGGCATGTCTTTAGCTCTAAAAATTAGTGTATTATCGCAGAATACCACGCAAACATTAACAAGGTATCTTACGTCATTGCCAGACGCAATACACACCTGTGACGATAAATCGAAATCATGCGAGGCAAGCCCCGTGCATGTCATGCGAATCAAGCTCCGGGCAGGTCTCTCAATTACCATCACCGTCATCACCCACCACCACCAACAAAAAATCCGTCATCATCATCAGCAGCTCATCATTATCATCAGCATCATCTGAGGGTGACCAAATGGGTGATTCATCACAGGGCTATGTCGGCGGAGTGAACGTACGTGAACGTGTTCAGACATGTCTTTGGGGAAAACTGGACGATGACTCAGAGTGTACTGACAGCATAATGATACAGTCGACACACTTGGGTAATGCTCACAGTCGATTAAATATGGCGCTGCTTCCGGTACCTGTGTAATGGCGACAACCAGACCACGTGGGCAATAGTTACAGCCTGTCAAAGATGGCACCGCATCCCGTCACATGTGGGAGTGGCAAAACCAGACCACATGCTCGCTGACTAAAACCATTCAAAGATGGCGCTGCATCCTATCACCCATGGGTAATGGTCACATCCGCTGAAATATGGCGCTGCTTCCGGGCGCCTGTGTAATGACTACAACCAGACCACATACTCACTGGTCACAAGTGGTCAACGATGGCCTCGCATCCGATCACATGAGGTAAGGAGAAACCAGACCACGTGGCTAAAACCGATCAAAGATGGCGCTGTATCCGGTCAAGTGGCTTATGGGATACAACCGAAACACGTGCCTAATGACTCAACCGGTCATAGATGGAGTCGCACCCGGTCACATGACCAGACAGTGGATAATATTCGGCTGACTCATTCTACGTCAGCAAATAGCGTGTATAAGACGGCCAGCATTCGTCTAATAGAAGTACCGGTCTCTTTGAGCAGTAACCAGAACACCATGTGCCAAATCTCTAATGGTAAAATGTTTTTTTGTTTATACATCTTTCACATTTTCGTTGTGTTTCCCCAAGTAGGCATACAGCTAACCTTACAATACTAGTATAATAAAGAGAGACATGGTGCTAATCGCATATAACTGGAGTATGTGCTCTGCTGGCTGCGACACCAATCAACACATGCACATGGCTGATTCATTAAGCCTGAATGGTCGTATACATGTGGCCTATTCTGAGATGGAGATTAATGACTTGTCATGATCTGTCCATAACACGGTAGTCACCTTGAGCAAGTACTGTGGCTTTAGGTTGACTTCGTCATTCAGTTCTTTTGGTGGTATGTAACGGGTGGATCAGACTTATCTTATGGCACTCCTTCCGTACCCAATCAACCAGCGCTGGCGTGTCTGGGTACTCCACAGTGGGATGACAACCCTTGTATGGTGACCTTATGCCCACTGCTAAGTTCAGAAAGTAGTGTCCTTAGTACCGGCAATGTCCCACAACGAGCGCCTCGAACACTGATGTTTGCATTTCCCAATAGCAACTAATGATACAACCGAGACACCAGTGTAATGACCCAGTAGGTCAAAAACAGTGGTAATGGAAGAAACCAACGTGGAAACTAACTCACAAAATACCCCAGAGGGGGAAAGAAAATTCGTTCTGGTGCATGTGTGGTCGGCGAGTGCCGCGACTAGAGATTGTCTTCTTCTGTCAACTGTTCGTTATATACAGTCATTGGCGGATCACTATTTAATCTGTCTCGAGACAATGTCAACGCGGTCGAGGGCAAGTTGTGGATCGCTCTTCTAAGCAGCTGTCTGGGTTACATGCTACCAAACCCTAAAATATGAGCTTCTACCTGACATTACCGAGTAATGCTTCGCCGAACATATTTCCCAAGAACTCACCAGGTCACTATTTCGTCAAGTTATCGCAGACTATAGAGGTGAGTCAATATTTTGAAGTGGGTCTGGCTGAAATTCAATTCCCCAACTACTACTGCAATGTGCTGGAGAATGAAGTATGGCTAATATACATCCCACCCAATGGTACAGTGATACGAAAGGTGTGTCTCTCAGGCCTGTACAGTTCACCAGACGCGTTTATATCTGCACTAAATCGCCTAATGAAAGATCGGAAGGTGGACGATCAACTCTGTGTTCTATTCCATTTCGACAATGCATCAAAGAAAGTCATCGTGAAAATACTCAAACCCGGGGGCCACTATTACATTTAGCGAGAAGTTACAAGAGATACTAGATACAATTGAAGGTGAAGCGTCGATAGACCTGAATAACGACCTGCAAAATGTCTACGTGTACTGTGATCTCATTGCGGCAAGACCAGTTGGAGACGTCATGGTCCCACTACTAAGGACGGTTCCTATCATGAATCAACGATCGACCTCAGTGTTTCGCGCCTACGACAAACCTCACTACATACCGCTGAATCGTTACTCATTCGACACGGTGGAAATACTTCTAACCACTGATACGGGTACAAAGGTCGCATTTACTACCGGGACTTCAGTGCTGACGTTACATTTTCGAGTTCGGAGGAGATCACCTAGAATAATGGTGAAATACGGGGCGGTACATCGACACCCCAGACTATCCGAGGACATGATGTGCCCGACACTCAGATGATTGATGCCTCGGGTATCTACAAGACTCAGATATCAGCCCACCAAGCAGGAGACCAGTTTTATGATTACATGCTAAGTGACATGTACATACCAGGCTACCAACCGAAAAAAACCTACTCAGACAATGGGGTGTAGAAATCCAGAAACAACATACAATGTGTATAGCTTTGTACGTGAAAATAAAATGTTGTGATGATACTATGTATACCACCGCATATCACATCATCCATTTCGTATAATGACATTATGCATTTTTATTCTTGAAAAATGGACTGAAATACTGTAAAATGTACTTGAAATACTGTAAAATAAACAGGCATATATTATAATTACGTCTTGGTTGTTGAATTTTTGTTAGTGTTCACGGCGTATATAGTTGTCATGTGATGAGAGAATGATACATATTGGTGACAAATTCAATAAATATTTCAATAAAACTAAGGAAACGGGTTAACCAAAGTAGAAAAACTGTCGACCATAATCTGAAATAGCTCAACCAAAATTATGAAAAGTAGGAAACTTTGCAAAACGTAAGAAAATCTGTTAAACAAAAGGGAAAAATATTTGGCCACATTTCAATCAAATTTATGAAAAGTAGGAAAACGTGTTAACCAAATGGCAAAAAGATTGGTCAAGTAAGAAAATTTGTTAACCAAATGTGAAAAGGTTAGCCGAATTTCAAACCAAACTTATTTAAAAAAAAAAAAAAAATCTCAGTCAAACATATGAAAAGTAGGAAAATGTGTTAACCAAACATGAAAAGTTTGGCCAACTTTCACCCAAACTTATGAAAAGTGTGAAATTTTGTTGTCCAGATGTGAAAAGTTTGACCAAATTTCACCCAAACTAATGAAATTAGGAAACTTTGTGAACCAAATGGCAAACATCTTGGCCAAGTAAGAAAATGTGTTAACCAAATGTGAAAAGTTTAGCCAAATGTCAAACCAAACTTATAAAAACCTCAGTCAAACATATGAAATGTAAGAAAAAGATTTTGACCATAATAACTCTATCTGAAATACACCATTAACCATTCATTGACTTACCTAGTTTATTTTTTAATCTTACTCCTTTTCCATGTCTATCCCCTCCAGAATAAATTAGTGTGTGTTTGTCGGTTATAATTTTACCCTATCTTCTCCATCTCATCTCATGTATGCCTATATTTTAATTTTCATGCTTTCTATTTTTCTTATAACATTGTTCAACTTTCCCAACTTAAGTACTGTCCTAACATTCCATGTTCCTTTTTCACATTTATTCATTTTAGTTATCGTTTTGCCATCAGTAGCTGAATGACGGTCTTGTGTCAGCTGTGGCCCATGACTGTTAATACCGGACGAGGATGTCCTAAGATAGCCATAAACGTCATTCGCTGCTTCTGAAACGTGATTAGTCATAACTATACTGATTAGTAGCTCTAAAATGTTGACTTCTCGTCCTTGACTTGGGAATTATGAGTACCTCAGAAGTCGCAATTGGTTCACCTGATAGCAAAATGACACTGGTAATAAGGAAAGCTAATCCATATGCAAAAATCAGTCGAGTGCACTAGAAGTAGTGGCATTCTGTGGTCATGTGATGAGAACAGAGGCACTGACAACTTACCTGGAGACAAGAAAGATCAGTGGGGTAAAGAGGCAGTAGCAGACCAAGAGAAATGATGCTGGATGGACTAAGACAGTGGCGTGGAGAAACATCATCAGCAGAGTTGATCTAGAACACCAAGGACCGAGGACTGTGGAGAGACATGAACGCCTACGCCAGCTGGCAGAACACGTATTGATATGTGTAAATAAAGTAAAGTACCCTTTTACCTGCTCCGTGGCGAAGGGTTTACGGAGGCAGCTCGTAAGCCCGCATACCGGAGTTCGAGAAATGGTATGGGTGCCGGTCGTTCAGAAAGTAATGGCAAACTGCTGAACGTAAACTTGTCAAGGAATCACAAACAGCCCAATGCTGGGATTGACTTAGACGTCATGTAAATGATATGCATCTAACTAACTCTTATCAAATAACGATCAAAAAATATACACTGTAACCTTCTGTCGAGTACGTCATGGCCATTATTATCAGGTGATCGTCCTTATACACTCTAACTGTCCGTGTTATTTAAAATAAATCCTTCTCATTAACTACTTGTATGTGGTTGCAATATATTGTCTTACTTGTCTACAACTAGACTGTATGAAAGGCTCACGACGTGCAATAATGTATTAAAAAGCGTCTTTGTGTAACACTGTACAATTATTTTTCCAACGATTAATGAAAAGAATATTGTGCAGTTTGTTTGCATTCCGTTTGAGACAATAAAACTGTGTTTCACCTTTGTGTTGTTCCATTACATATGTGTGCTTATGCGTGTGTGCCTGCGTGCTTGCATGCGTGCGTGCGTGCTTGAGTAGTGAACAAATGGCAAACCCAAGCATGTCTGCACAAGAGTTATACGTAAATGTGTGTGTGTGTGTGTGTGTGCGCGCGCGCGCGCACGCGTACCTGTGTTGTAAATAAAAAGGATAAACCCAAGCATGCAAGCAGGAAAGTTATACTAAATATTCAGCTATGCCAATATATTATTAATTTGTTTTTTAATCATCACACGGATTCTATTCAAGGCGTATTCACATTGCATTAATCGAAACGGCCGCTATTTCAATTGAGTTAAAATTATGTATAAATAACTGAATCGCAGTCTAGAGCTGATATAACTGCCCACTTACAGAATTCATTAACTCTTATAGTAATGGTGAATTAAATATGGGGTTCAATTGTCACGCTTTGAATCGCAATGGAAATAAGATGTCAGTCCCGTATTTGTAGACTAATTGCTGAACTGGTCAATATTGCGCCGGCCGTCTTTACTTCCCAGACAATTTGCTGTTATCCAATTCTGGTTTTGAGGACCTGGGAGCCCAGGTCGATTATCTGTTTAATCGACGAACTCTATGTACCATCATGGAGGCTCAACTCCTGAAGATGATGAAATTATGTGACTTCGATGCGCTATCATTTAGCAACGGTTACGGGTGATTACGAATTTTCAAATGATTAGTTTGAATTGAAACAGACCTGATGGATTGCTAGTCATATTTCTACATTTATTTTACAAAATATGAGCGCATTATGGTTATTTTGTCTGGTCTATTATAGGATGTATTTTTAATGACTGTGCAGTGTTTGAAATTACTGAAGGTCCAATTTTGTATTTACCTATTATATTGCATGAACTTTACAAAGGGTGAATACAAAACTTGGATTTGTATAATGAGTCACATCATAAAGATTTTGTTACGAATTATCATACAAAGAGTGAGGAAGAAAATACAACCTAAAATAGGGGAAGAACAAGTTTGTAGAAGGAAAGGGTACAGTAAATGCTGTGTATATGCTGCGAACAGTTATTGAACGTGTTATAGAAGTAAACAAGGATATACATCTTTTTACTAACACTCAGATAGCCCCGAAGCGCTCATCTATACAGATGGATCTGTTGTAAAGCAGCAGAGAAGTGCGTGGGCAATTACAGTCCGTTCAGCGGGCCGAACCGTTCAAGAATCCAGTGGTGCCCACTCTATGACCACGAGCAGCATGACGATGGAAGTGATGGCAGTTACACAGGCTTTCATATGGCTGGAATCACAACATTATACCAACGTGTGTGTACTAAGTGATTCAATGAGCATGATTCAGAAGGTCGAAGCTGGATCTGTACGTAGACAGTGGACTGAGTCGCTGCGGAAGTCTGTTGTCCATAAAGTCACCTTCATCTTCGTCCCGGGTGTCGTAAGTAATTATTTATTACTTTTAGTGTCGTCCCTGGAGTGAGGGGAATCAACACCCACAATTTTTATTACCCAATATTATTGTCCTAGAGAAACCACCAGAATCCGTCCAGACAACTCCCTCAGTCGGTAGACACCTCTTTCTTACTCTCACTCACCCCTGGATCATGCCCCCTCTCATTCTTCCCCAACACAACATACTCAACAACTCTAGCTTTAACAAATAAATACACCTATTAATTTATTAAAACAAAGAGTATGTGTGTGAGAGGTGTGTGTGTGTGTAATGTGTAGAATGTGTGTCGAATATTCTAATGTGTATGTAGAATCAGACCAGTGAATCAGGAGCAAAGCCTGTCACATCACTGTGCTGAGCATACAACAGCACCATGTATTCCGGGCAGTGAACCTCACCCAGAAGATGTCTCTCCGTCCACGTGACAACTTTCTCCAATCACTCAATCAAACAGGATGCTGGTCATCAGATAGATCACGGTGTTCCCCAGGGCGGAGTCCTGTCCCCAACACTTTTTCTAATCTTCATCAATGATCGTGTTGCTAATCTACCCAATGGAATTAAAGCGGAAATGTACGCTGATGACCTGGTTTTGTGGAACACAAATGAACATGCATCAGTGGCCACCATATTGCTACAAAGAGCTGTAGATACATTTGTTGCATGGGCGGATAGATGGTGTATCAGCATAAACACTGACAAGTGCAGCACCACTCTATTTACCCTTTCTCCGAAACAAAAGGCAGGGAGCATTCAGATAAATGGAACACCCCTAAGAGAAGATAAGGAACCAACATACCTTGGTGTAACATTCGACGACAGGCTGACATGGAGAAAATACATTAAAAAAGCAGTAGCAAAAGCCAGAAGGAAAATTGCCATCCTGAGAAAGCTAACTGGAACCACTTGGGGAGCCAGTGGGAAAATACTTAGCAAAGTTTATCAACAGAGCATACGACCACAATTGGAATACGGGTCAACTGCGTGGTGTTCGGCATCAGAAACTACATTGCAGGAGCTGGACAAGGTGCAAAATCAAGCTCTTAGAGTCATAACAGGTGGGATGAGATCAACCCCTATAGTAGCAATGGAGAAAATGGGGAGGACACAAGCTTTAAGAGAGCACAGAGATACAAAAACACTAATACAAGCAGAAAAGTTTCTCAGCTTGCCAGGCCACCCTATGAAGAACAGATTTGAAAACTTAGCTATGGGGCGGTTGAAAAGAAGTAGTTTCATCCACCAGGCCAAACAACTCTGCAGAGAAACCATCGATCTTCCCACATTTGATATCCCCCTGACAACTATTCCAGAGCGAACCCCGTGGAAAGATGAACATAGAATATCGCTACAAATCCAGTCAAAAGTGAGAGGAATATTTGACAGGGAAGAACAGAACAGTATACAGCGCAGAACAGCCACTCTCAGCTTCCTTGATGACGAATACCCACAGGACCTCTGGATCCGAGTCTACACAGATGGGTCAGCACAAAATGCTGTTCGAAATGGAGGAGCGGGAGTGTACATAGAATACCCAAATAATACTAGAGACACGGCCAGAATTCCAACAGGAAAGTACTGCCATAATTATGATGCTGAAATTGAGGCAATCAAGATAGCCACAGAGAAATTACAAAACACCAGCCATGGTACACAACCTGTGGTGATATTGACAGATGCACAATCCGTAATAGAGGCGCTCCTGTCTGGGAAATTGCCAGTTCTGAGGACACTACTTTCTGAACTTAGCAGTCAGCGTAAGATCACCATACAGTGGATACCATCCCACTGTGGAATCCCCGGAAACGACAGAGCTGATCGATTGGCTAAGGAAGGAGCACAAGAAGAACAACCAGATGTGCCTATTACATACCACCAAAAGAAAAGAATGATCAAATCAGTCAGAAGGCCACCAAACCTTACTCAAGACGACTACCACGTTATGGACAGACCAGAACAGGTCATTCTTCTGCGCCTAAGAACAGGACACAATAGATTACGCAACCACATGTATACAAAATTCAAGATTGGTGAATCAGCTATGTGCACATGTGGTTTGGCGTCGCAGACAGCAGAGCACATACTCCAAGATTGCCCAAACTACAACATATCCAGGCGAACCTTCTGGCCTAGAGAGACAACAGTGGAAGATAAACTCTATGGACCGCTGAATGAACTAAAAAGGACTGTTAGATTCATAAAAGAGACAACATTGCAGTTATAAACATAGTTCAGGCGAACGAAAGAAGAAGAAGAAGATACAAGAGACAACATTGCAGTTATAGACATATTTCAAGCGAACGAAAGAAGAAGAATCAGAATCAGATAGACACTGTTCGATCTCGGTCTTCACTCTAACAAACACGGTGAAGTTACTCTGTTTAATAATGTTTGTTGAACAGAGAATCTTTCAATTAATTGAAATGTCACTTGGGGAAAATCTAATGTTCACAAGTCTCTGATTATAAAATTTTCCCCATCTTTAAAAAACAACCTATTAAGGTTTTTAGGTAGATGTGTGTGTGTGTGTGTGTGTATATATATATATATATATATATATATATATATATATATATATATATGTGTGTGTGTGTGTGTGTGTGTGTGTGTGTGTGTGTGTGTGTGTGTGTGTGTGTCCTTGGTATATGAGTTAAGAATCTTCGGTGATGAAGCTTATCACTCAGTAAACACAACACTTATGGTCATCAAGTCCGGCTCAGCAGAAGCCAGGTTTCTGCAGACCAACTAGGTTCTGAGCCCCGTGTAAAAGCCTCTCAGTAATCTCGGTCTTCGTTCCGTGAGCCATCATTGTATACAACTTTGAAACTGCTTCTTTGTAACAAATCATCTCACACTCAAGTAGAACCTGTTGAGTAGAGAACATCATGGTGAGGGCAACTCAATCCTGACCGTAATTAGGTGAGTGTAGGCCAATAGCAGCACTCAGATCTATAACAGAGATCCGATCTCTGTCATACGGCCAAATAGCTCATCACATGGTCTTAGACATGGCAACACCAGGAAAGAATACAGGAATGGGTAGAAACCCAGCAGATGCCCTACTGGAAGATCCCACCTTTTCACATTCCCCTCATCCCTCCCAACCATCCTCAATCTCTTTAATTATTATCCCACTACATTGTCCTCAACTCCCCGAGTAAAATGATATATCACACAAGCTAGTTAAAGCCATACGATAGGACACTAGTGCCGACGCTCCTATAATACTTTCTACCACCGCACTTATAGAACATTCTATCACCGCACCTATAATACATTGTATCACCACACCTATAATACATTATATCACCGCACAGTACTGTACTCTATTCCTAATCATACTCTAAGTTAGATATGATTAATAGAATACCATATGCCTATTCCGGTTGCTAATTGAAACTATGCAATCACAGACTGGATCTATGTCCGCCGATAAATATCAACAATTTGACACTATAGTTTCTTTCATTGAACACAACTCGGAAACTGCACCGATCCTTCACACTTCAGAAATCTTGGTCGACTAACGCAACTTGTTTACTTCAACGGCCTTTATATCGGCTTGAGTGACGTCACCAATTTGTTTAGACGCTGAGGCGTCGAGAAGTTGTTTTTCTCTGCATTTTTCCCAACTCAATGTGAACCTCTGTCTGGTGTCCCCTTTCATCGGGGAAATTGTCTCCTGTCTGTGATCTAGAGATCTTCTCCACATCACAAGACTCCATCCGACTTCTGGCCAGACATTCCGTCTATCACTTCAAAGGCCGACTCCCGCCTTACAGACGGATGACACCGTTGTTCGTCTCGAGCAACAATTTGTTAACAAAATGCCGACAGGTGTAGACATTGTAACGCGACGTATTTTGTTTCCCAGTCCATACAACATCAAAGGGTTTGCTGGTGTTTGTGCAGACGAACGTCTCTCTTTTTTTTCATCGATCGACTACCAAGTTTATTTTTCGCGACACCGGGACATGCGGGAGTCGAGGGAAATGAACGAGCTGATAAATTGGCTGGCTCTGCACCCTCTGTAGATGGCCAGCCCATGGATCGTGCCGATGTTATTAACGTCCTCAAAGATATGGCGAGAACAGAGGACTTTGACGTCAGTGATACCACATCGCTGTCCAGGATGAAAGACTTGGGAGTAAAAATCGGCACAGCCAGACGCGAGAGGTACATCGGGAAAACAAAGCGCCTCGTCAACCAACACAGAACTGGCACTGTTAGCCACCGGACGCTGATGCATATGCTGGGGGAGGATCTGAGCACCTATGGACATGTCCGGAGTGCAATGAAGATACCCCAACTGATAACTGATAACTTGTTTATTGACTACACAAAGGCTTTTGATAGAGTTAGACATGTCAACATGGTGGATATGCTTGCAGATCTACAAATAGATGGGAAAGACATTAGACTTATAAAAAACATATATTGGAAACAACAAGCTGTCATAAGGATTCATAATGAAGTGGGACAATATCAACCTATTAAGAGAGGTGTTAGGCAGGGATGTGTAATGTCTCCAGATCTTTTTTCCCTATACAGTGAAAATATTTTCAGAAATGTAGAAGATACAAATGGAATCAGCATTGGAGGAAGAAACATCAATAACATTAGATATGCAGATGATACAGTACTGATTGCAGACAATGCACACGATCTACGACAATTAGTAGACGCAGTTGTTGTACACAGTGAGCAACTGGGAATGAAATTAAATTGTAAGAAGACACAGGTTATGGTCATCACTAGGAAGAACAAAGTACCACAATGTAATATACAAGTAAATGGGAATATTCTTCAACAAGTGAATCGATACAATTATCTCGGAACAGTCATAACATCTGATGGGAGATGCCTTGAAGAAATTAGAACAAGAATCACCATGGCGAAAGTAGCCTTTAGCAAGATGAAAAACATTCTGACCAATAAAAAGATGTCAATTGAAACAAGAAAAAGAGTGTTGAGGGGGTACATAGAGCCTGTTCTTTTGTATGGATGTGAAACTTGGACAATGTGCAATCAAGCTGAAAAACATTGATGCTGCAGAAATGTGTTCTGAGGAAAATGCAAAGAGTACCATGGACAGATAGAAAAACCAATGACCAAGTACTACAGGAGACAAATGAAAATCGTAGACTGATTAGAGAAATTAGACGAAGACAGTCACAATTTTTTGGACATGTTATGAGAAGAAATGGATTGGAGAACTTATTGACAACTGGCAGGATCGAGGGGAACAGACCAAGAGGAAGACCGAGAGGAAAATACCTGGATGGCCTTGGCCACGTGGTATGGACGAGACAGGAACACTGAGCTGATCCACGACTCTGGTGATCGAGTGAAATGGCGAGTCATGACCGCCCACGCTTTCCGGCATGGCATATGATTGATGATTGACTGACTGCTGATTCTAGTCTTCTAAACTAACGTTCTTGATCTTTGATGGAAGGATAATTGTAGGTATCAATGGCAACTAATTGGAGCTGTGTAAAGGTTGTTGGCCTCTGGTGGAATCGAGTAATGTGTTTACATGGGTGGTTCATGCCCACTTATCTTCATTCTCGTGTGGCAAGGGGCCGTCTTGAGTGGCAAACATTACAGAACGTCCTCTGCTCCTCAGGACAATTCACTGAGGATTGCACCACTCAGGCCAGAGATATCCCCAGTCTCAGAAGTACCACATGCATCATCCAACCACAACCCATCATCATCTGCATTAACAGATGGCACCAAAAAAAAAAATCCAATTTAAAAAAATTCACAACTGCTCTTAACACTTCATTCTTCTCTAATGCCCAAATTATAATTCTGTTCCGTTCAAACAAAATGGCGACGCCTACGCAGTGTCTGCTATTCCAATCAAAGGTCACCTGACTAAAACCAACAGCCTTGTGCGAATTACACTGGCGTACTGTGTTATTGGTAACAGAATCAACAGGCGTTTATATTTTTTGTAGCTAATACCTTCTCTTCTTCTTCTTCAGCGTTCCGAGCCATTGAGGTTCTTTGCTGCAGATGCAGTCCGTCTCCATTCGTCTCTCTGGTTGACCTTCTCTTGCCAGTCGTTGATTCCAAGTGCTTGTAGGTCTGTATATATATTATCTCTCCACCGTCTTCTTGGTCTACCTCGGGGTCTACGGTCATTTATTTCCTGAGTGTAAGCGAGTTTTGTTTCCCTATTATCTGCCATTCTTTCTATATGCCCCACTCATTGTAGTTTATTAGCCTTCATGATACCAGTGATTAGCGGGGACTTAAACAGATCATAAATGTCTTTGTTACTTCTTCTTTTCCACTCTCCACTTTGTGTATCCCTAATGGGTCCAAGATGCGTCTTAATACTTTGTTCTCAAAGGTTTGTAGCAAGGCTTCGTCTCCTTTCGTTGTACTCCAGGTTTCAGAGCCATACAGCACAACTGGTCTGATCAGTGTTTTGTATATTGTGATCTTGGTGTTACGAGATAGCGCTTTTGATTTTAGTAGATGTTGTAGTGCATAGTATATCTTATTTCCAGAAATGATTCTAGTTTGTATGTCTTCCCTTATGATGTTGGAGCAGTTGAAGATTGTACCCAGGTATTTGTATGTTTCCGTTCTTTTAATGGTCATATTATCTATTTGTATGTGGCTAGAGTTTTTAGCCATTCCTTCTCTTGAAATTACCATATATTCTGTCTTATCTAGGTTGATAACCAGCCCCATCTGTTGGGCTTTTTCCTTTAAGTGAGTCAATATTTCCAATGTCGTTTGTTCATTTTTCCCTATAATATCTATATCATCTCAATAACCAAGCAGGAGCTAATACCTAAGTTTGTAAAATTTAATTCTCCAGGATGCTAGTTAGACAATGGACTCTTGGGTGATGCCAAATTTACAAAATGTTACAGCCATACACATTCTCGTTACGAGTTGCATTTCTGATTGCAAACTTCAGCCTACTCGGTTTACTAACGCACCAGAATCACTAACATTCTCGTTACGAGTTACATTTCTAATTGTGAACTTCAGCCTACTCGGTTTACTAGCACACCAGAATCACACATGCAACACACATTCTAGTTACGAGTTGCAATTCTTATTGTGAACTTCAACCTATTCGGTTTACTAGAACACAAGAATCACACATGCAACACACATTCTAGTTACGAGTTACATTTCTTATTGTGAACTTCAGCCTACTTGGTTTACTAGCACACAAGAATCCACATGTCATACACCTTCTAGTTACGAATTACATTTCTGATTGTGAACTTTAGCCAACTGGGTTTACTCCTGATTATTTTCAACTCCTATGTGATTTTGTACTTACTCAGCTTGCACGGGAAATGTTCTGGGAAGTAAAGATAATCGGTGTGATACTGACTGCATCGAGTTCCGATTGGTGGTCAACAAATCTATACATATATGTTTTGACATACGTTGTCTATATATGTTATGAAAAAGAGAAGAGACAGGACAGTGACGTGTGTGGTTAAATTCCTGTACAATTTATGTGGCCCTAGGAGGCCAGTCAAAAAATCTTCTTCTCCCATATAGGGGGAAGTTACAATACTATCGTAGTTAGTGATACATTGAAAGTATACAAATAAAATTTAAGAAATAAATTTATAACCCGAAAGTTGGTTCTAAAATCTAAGTATCTAACAATTAAAAATATTTTCTATAAGAAATCTAAATGGATTATATTCTTCATTAACATATGTTACTTATAGATTGATTGTTTAATTTATACCGTACAAGGTTAGACGTTAGAAGTTGATGTTTTATATTATCGCTATAATATAATTTATTGTTTCTATAATTTAAGTAGTCTCCCTTGGAATAATTTTAGATGTTTATGTTCCCTACTCAAAAAGTACGGATCGTTTAAAAGTCGACAGGCTCGACTTCACTGCACTGGGTTTTTATCGCATATTGCTCGGTCTCTTTCCGCAGCGCGGAAAACGTGGCACAAAGCACGATCTCCTTAGATTTAGCGACGACCCTCAGGATTCCTCAGAACCGAAGGTTCGCGGCCCGGAATCGAACCCATAACCTTCGGAGCCCGAGTCAAATGGCTTGACCACTTCGCAACGTAGACTCCCGAAATGTACCCTACTTTTTACTTATCTAAGTGTTTTTCTTTTAGATATCTTGTAATTCCTCAGAATGCTTGAACATAATTATCAATCAAGGCATTACTATCATGTTATTACGATCTTTTAACTAATTAAACTAAGCTCTTGTAACAGAGCGCCATCTCTGTTAATAGCTTAGGAGGGGATGATGTGCAAAGACTAGGCACGGTTGAGCATCCTATGAAAACGTAACTAAGGACGCTCAAGCCGTGACGTGAGGGTTAGAGAAGTTAGTTACTGGCTGGACCTTGAATTGTCAACATCGATTGTAATAATAGAAAATCTCTTGTATCCTGTTTTATATATTCTGATCTATTTCGTCAAATAAAACCTATGAAACCTACAACCGGGACTGTGTTTATATACACTATATAACTGTCGCTGTACTGTTACACTCTAAGCAACTAGGGAAATGCATGCGCAGTTGAATTACATGATTTATTATTATATGTTGGAAGATATCAACATTAATGGGAAAGATTTAAGTATAATAAAGAATATTTACTGGAACTAAGTAGCAGCAATTAAAATGGGAAATAAAGAGAGAAGTTACGAACAGATAAAGCTAGGAGTACGACAGGGGCGTGTCTTGTCATCGGATCTCTTCTACCTATATATAGCGAAGTAATATAAAAGAGACGCCAGGAATACTAATCGGGGGTTATAATATAAATAATATACGCTATGCAGCTGATAAAGTATTGGTGGCGGATAATTCAACAGACCTACAACAATTGTTAAACATTGTGGTAACAGAGAGTGCAAAGAAAGGACACTCCTTGAATATCAAGAAAACAGTTGCAACGGTGATATGACAGAAAATGTTGACACCAAATCGTGACACAGAAATAGAAGTAAAAAGTTTTAACCAAGTGGATAATTTTAAATACTTAGGGACATTTATAACATCAGATGGAAGATGTACAACAGAGATTAAGAGCAGAATAGGGCTAATAAAAGCTGCATTTTAGAAAATGAAGAGTACCTTATGCAATACGTCACTATCACTGAATATAAGACAGAGAGTGCTGCAATGGTATATGGAACCAGAAACCAGAACATGAAACTAGAAAACCTCCTAGAAAATATACAACGATAAGAAAGAGACAAACAGCTTTCTTCGGCCATGTGACGAAAAGAGAGGCATTAGAGAACATCGTGATAACTGGAAAGATCGAGGGGAAGAGAGGCAGAGGCAGACCAAGAGAAATTATGCTGGATGGATTGAGACGGTGGCATTAAGAAATATCATTTGCAGAGTTGATCCAGAACACCAAAGACCGAGATTTGTGTTGAGCCATGAACGAATAAGCAGTATACAATGTTGTATTTAAGTATGATTTGGGGTTTCGAAACCCCGATAACTCCTTCTATACGGGGTTATCCGGCCATCTTGTTTTGTCATATTTTACGACCACAATTGACCTCAATATTTTGAACTTGGCGGTTATTTTCTTGGGTCTGGGTGACTACTTCCGGTTGTCCTGCTGACTACTTCCGGTCTAGGGGTGGGGCGGGCGAACAGATCCGACGCGTTCCGACGCTATCCGAGCGGACGTCGGCGCGAACCGGACCTCGGCGCGGGTGGGGCACCCCGGCGGTGGTCACGTGGTGTGATCGAACCCCAGTCATATCGATCCCCCTTCGATGAAGAAGACCGAAATCAAATATGACAGAAAATTGATTTATTCCATCTCTCGAGCTAACTCGAGAATCCATTTTTGGATTGCATTAATAAACTTTTTCACGCAGATAGTTAATTCGCCATGTTTCCTCACCCATGTATCAACATTAAGCGCTTGGTGAAAATCTGGTATAAAAATATACTAACCATCCATAGAATAATACTAAATATTAACCCTAAAACTTAATTAAACACCAAAAATTTCTTGTATGTTTAGTAGAGAATAGTTACGTCAATAAAAAAAAACTACGAGTCTCCATTAATTTAAACCATAACTTCCCGAGATAATCATAAAAATATGTAATATTATTAAACCCCGCAGTTATACCCCTTAATTATAAAAGTATGCCAAGGGAGACAAAATTGTTTCCCCCTTTTACACACTAGCTTCCCCTTGAATGACCACGTACCTGCGTGCACAAGCAACCAGTAACGCTTCACCGAGCACGCCCCGCGAGAAAAATACAATGGCCAGCGATGGTCGTACGAGATTACCCGATACCAGTCAACCAGAACGCCTACGGAATTGTCAATTAACGTCAACGGACTTCAATGCTTACCACAGATAGAGAGCAGAAGACAACCGGGACTGAAGGGAATATTTGCTAGTCCCAGTGGGTAACGCATGTATACTTGCCTTGATGACTTGGTCACGCGGGATATGTGTCCGTGTGTGTATGTACATGCGTGTGTGCGTGCGTGGGTGTGCTAGCAATTACAGGACATCGCAGTCAGTCCCAATATTCTGTGGAGTGTTGTGTTTGGTGGGTAAGATTACTGCTGTCGTATTGAACGAACAGTAGTCATGTCACATGCATATGTGTGCGTGTGTGTGTGTGCTATCAATTACAGGACGTCGCAGTCAAACCCAATATTGTCTGGTTGCCCTTGTACCATCATGGCAGCCGTTTGTGTGCGCGCACATGTAGGCGTGTGTGTGCGTGCGTGGGTGTACTGCCGAGTGTATATGCGCGCGCGGGTGTGCTATTAATTACAGGACGTCGCAGTCAACCCCAACATTCTATGGAGTTTCATGTGTGCTGGGAAAGTTTGCAATTGTCATTTTCAATGAACACCAGCCAGGTCATGTGCGTGTGAAGAGGGTGTATCACCAGCTAGATGTCTATCTATTACAGGACGTCGCAGTCAGTCCCAACATTGTTTATGCAATGCATTTACACGACGTTGCAGACAGCCCCAACATTGATTGGTGCTCGTGGGCCATCATCACATCCGTGTGTGTGTGTGTGTACATCCATGTGTGTGTGTGTTCTATCTATTACAGGACGTCGCAGTCAACCCCAACATTGATTGGTTGCGCGTGTGCCACCATGATTTGGCGTGTCATCTAACAACCGAAGCTATGCCTCGTACTAGAGTTACGTGTCTATCTAGTACATAGCGTGGTCAAGATGTAATGCAATGCATCTACAGGATGTCGCAGTCAGCCCCACCATTGTTTGATTGGTCGTGTGCCACCATGATTTGGCGTGTCATATCACAACCAAAGCTATGCCTCGTACTATAGCTGTGTCTGTCGATTACATACTGCTGTCAAGTTGTAATGCATTGCATTTACAGGACGTTGCAGTAAGCCCCAGCATTCATGCTTCTTGGGCAAGGTTGCCGTTGTCTTTCTGAAGGACCGGCAACCATGATCTTCTGCAGTGTATGTCATCAGGATTATCATCACCGTCATCGCCCACCACCACCAACAAAAATCATCATCATCATCACCATCACCATCACCATCACCATCATCATCACCATCATCATCATCATCATCATCATCATCACCATCAGCTCATCATCACCATCAGCTCATCATCTGAGGGTGACCGACTGGGTGATTCATCACAGGGCTATGTCGGCGGAGTGAACGTACGTGAACGTGTTCAGACATGTCTTTGGGGAAAACTGGGCGATGACTCAGAGTGTACTGACAGCATAACGATACAGTCGAGACACTTGAGTAATGCTCACAACCGTTCATAATATGGCGATGCTTCCGGTCATATGGCTAAGGTATACAATCGAAACACGTGACTAAAGCCGATTAAATATGGCGTCACAATCGACCAACTGTGTAAGGGTACAGCTGAGACGCGAAGGTAATGATTACGTCCGGAGGTATTCACGGAACCCAAACTCACAGAGAATGAGATTACATACCCAGTCAACCTTACAAACCATTTTAAATCTGACATCTGTGGTGTCAACACATAGAAAATGTTCGAGAGAGGACACCCTTCTTCCAAAAAGCAAAAGAAACGTCAAAGAGAAACACGAAAACATGGAGTACAACCCTTGCAAAAGAAAAACATTCCTGACTCCACTCACAATGCATGTGACACAGAACAAAAGCTTCATTCCCAAAGACTAGTATCGGTGCACGCTCAGAGAAATAAAGACACTGGTTTTCAAAATAATGTCTCTGTCAGCAACTCACTTGCGACAGGCATACAAGGATTCCCTTCTTTTGCACTACACGAAAGTGACAACTCGTATGGTTTGCAAAAGAAGACATTTTATTGGGAGCTGATGATACATAAGCTCATCGAGCGGAATACCACATTGGTATTAAACATCATATAATGTGATGAAGATGGCATGAGGAGATGATGTTAATAATAATAACTACTGAAGCTAAGTCTTAAACTATTGATACTGTCCTTAACAACAAAGTATCCCCAGCGGGTATACAGTCTGTTCCCTACGCCGTCCAGTCTCTGTCTGAACAAGCTACGTGTGGCGTGTTCAGCCACGAGCAAGTAGCTCTCCGTGCAACCGCTGGTTTACGTGCTGGGAGTTCCAGCACGCTGGTCACTTGGTTGTAGTAACCATAATTACATGGTCACTTCTCGTGATGCGGGTTTCCCAGTCTCTTGGGTAACACCAGCTCACTTACACTCGTTGCCCTCCTTGTTGACACGAGTGTGTCTCGTTATAGCTTTTTATAGCGTTTGTGTCTCTTCTGTCTGGTCTACTACATCGTTATGTTACTTGTAATTTTCCTTAACTCTATTTAGCTCTTCTTATGGCTTGAGCTCTTACGTAGGTCTTTGACAGGCTTTCCTTCCTCCCCTGTTGTGTTACAAACTTTTAAGTTGTGGAGGTAACACAAGTTGTAATATCACAAAAATTGGCTGTCTAATTTTGTCAAAGACTTCGTAAGTTCTCTACGTCACTTCTGGGGATAGGACAAGATCTCTCCTTTCCTCTCGTCACACTGTTGTATTAATTCACTTGGCTAATTGAGTAGCTCACCACACTAGTACTGTTGGCTATAAACTGTCATTATATTTTCTGGGAATTGTGTGATCCGGAACCAATGCCATAAGACCTGTCCTCCGATTGTCCAAAATTAACAATCCCATACAACTTGCCTCTGTTACGAGTGCAATACATGGACAATAAATGTTCATGCTCCCAATATAATAATTGCCCAACTAGTATACATGCTCTATGTGCTACTCTTCACCTTTTTCGCTTCCGCTTGTGAAGAAATATTTAAGTGTTACAATAAGGTTTTGAGATGTTATTGTGTCCCCTGTTGGAGTAGTTACCATTCTTTGAAGGTAATGATGTATGCACGTTTATGTGTTTGTTTTCCTGGTTGGTTGCGTGTTTCCTAATAAACTAAAGTGTATTTAACTTACTAACATGTGTATGCGTTTCTAATTTACGTGTATGTAATCTTTCGAGCGCCGTAAAGCGGTTTGTTGTAGCCACAAACGAGTGTTATACTGATTTATGTCTACAGTCCCGTTTTAAGAAGTTCAAAATATGTTTCCTATGTCTAACACTAAAGTATAGCAACTACACACATATAAAAACTTAACAACACATTGCTTACACAGATTGACACAGACAAGTTACAACAAGTCGTGTTGTGCGGTGAAAAAAGTACCGCTACATCTCTCCTCTCTCTCTCCTGATTTAATTCATCTTTCTCTCTCTCTCATTCACACATCTTTCGTTCATCTTTCATTCAACAGTGGTTTTAAAATATTTGGTTCAGACATTAAAATATGGTTCAAGAAATATTAACTGGATGAACAATAAATATGTACATTAAATTGGTGGCTGACTTTAAATCGGTTTTCAAGCCACATGACTGTGCTGTCTTTTGCACTCGTCATATCTATACAAAAATATACATGGTTGAATGGATTGCTCGCTACCAATCCTATAGTAATGACTGATCTAACTAATTTATTGTAAGTTGGTGTACTGTTCTAAATTAATCTAAGGGAAATAATCTAACTAACTACTTAAATTTGGGAAAAATGGGTTAGTTACCTTAAAGTGTTTTTAATACATGAAATGATATAAATTGCTAAATGAACGGGTTAATTTGTAAATGATGTTTTAATTAACTAATTCTATAACTAAATGTGTTTAAATGGTGATAAACTAAAGTATTATGATGTCGGTGTTAAGTTCAATGAGTTCTTAACTAAATGTAGGTGAATTATAACTCTGAAATGTCCTAAATAAAGTTATATGGTATCGATTCGATAACTTTTAATGGCTCCCCACTGAGATTTCTCATGTAGATCATTGCCCAGTCTTCTAATGGTATTTTCTGTCTTTTGAGCTGAAATTCTATATTCTCAGCCCAAGCTGAAATGGAATCGCCTTGACTGAAGGGCTTGATGATCCCCTTATACTTAGAGAATTTATTTTGCTCTTCCTGACTCTTCTGTTTACTAGAGGCTATCTGGATGTTAGAGTCAATCTCCATCTCTTTCATCTTTAACTTGGTTTGTGACTCTACCTCTATTTGCTTCTGCTTTGTGGCATCGTCTATCTCTATCTGTTTCTGTTTTATTTCCAATTCCTTCTGTTTAGTGGCGTCTTCGATCTCTATCTGTTTTTGCCTTGTGGCATGATCTAACTCTAATTGTTTCTGTTTGGCGGCTTCTTCTAACTCTTTTTGTTTCTGCTTGGTGGCTTCCTCTATCTCTCTCATCTCTTTCTGATGCTGTCTTTCCAATGCTCTTTCATCTCTCAATTTGTCTGTTTCTTCTTTGTATTTCTGCTCTGCCCATTTCTCTAATTTCTCTCCTGTATGGCCTAGTTTTTGCCCAGCCTGGATGCAGTCATTTAATGATGCCATTGTATGGCTTTATATTATTCCACCACTGATATTTCTCTAATTTTACAATTATTATGTGTTGGAAAACAATTTACAAATTTCCAATCTTCACTGAAGAAATAGGATGCAGTGTTAACGGTGATTATCAAAATTAGTGGAAAATATACTCATCTAATCTGCTGAAAAATACGGCACTCGGGATGTTTCACCGTTGTCTTTCTTACATACAACTGATCGATTTGCTTTCACAAATGATGTCTCTGTTTCATAGAGCATCAACAGTTTAGAAACATGCATGAAATGTACAATACATGTTTGTTATTACTTCCAATAATACAGTTTATACGGATGGTAACTCACAAATGTGATATAAATGATGATGATTGATGTAAATGATATGAATGTATAATAGTCTAAATGATCGTCGAATGAATGTCAATGTCGTCTTGTCTTCACTTACTATCGTCTCTTACTGCGCTGCGCTGTATGACTTTAGCTTAACCTCTAATCTACCTCTGTTGTGCAAAAAGAATTTGCTTTTGCACAATTATATAAACGTGAATGTGATGAATGTTGACATATGATCGTATTACACAAAATGGTTCACACATGATGGTTAAATTTGTAACTTTGATACATTTCCATCAAACAAATTTAGAAAAATATTATCACTATTTTATCACAATTCCGAAGTTATGTGGGCAATTGGTAATTTCAACGTGCAAATGATGGTTCACGCTTCATACATCATAATCAAATTGGTGACTTCTGATAACAAAATGGTATGTTAATATGTTATCACATGGTAGGTTCACCAAATGGTAATAGTATTCTGCCTATTTGGCGGTGGTTCAAGGCCCACGATTCTACACCTTTGTGGGCGTGGGTTCAAATCCCACTTCTGTCACCAAATGGTATCCTGCCTGTCAGCAACTCACTTGCGACAGGCATACAAGGATTCCCTACTTTTGCACTACACGAAAGTGACAACTCGTATAGTTTGCAAAAGGGGACATTTTATTGGGAGCTGATGATACATAAGCTCCACGAGCGGAATACCACATTGGTATTAAACATCATATTATGTGATGAAGATGGCATGAGGAGATGATGTTAACAATAATAACTACTGAAGCTAAGTCTTAAACTATTGATACTGTCCTTAACAACAAAGTATCCCCAGCGGGTATGCAGTCTGTTCCCTACGCCGTCCAGTCTCTGTCTGAACAAGCTACGTGTGGCGTGTTCAGCTACGAGCAAGTAGCTCTCCGTGCAACCGTTGGTTTACGTGCTGTGAGTTCCAGAACGCTGGTCACTTGGTTGTAGTAACTATAATTACATGGTCACAACTCGTGATGCGGGTTCCCCAGTCTCTTGGGTAACCCCAGCTCACTTACACTCGTTGCCCTCCTTGTTGACACGAGTGTGTCCCGTTATAGCTATTTATAGCGATTGTGTCTCTTCTGTCTGGTCTACTACATCGTTATGTTACTTGTCCTTTTCCTTAACTCTATTTAGCTCTTCTTATGGCTTGTGCTCTTACGTAGGTCTTTGACAGTCTCCAAAGATCAGCAGAACATGCCAGTTTTGACAAAAGTAGCACAACTTCTACGTTACCTGATTTGAAGACTGGTGATTTTTGTTTCTTCATCCCAGCTCTGTCATTAGACATGTTGTTCGGCAAGAAACCTACTTCTTGAATTCAGACAGTCATAGACCCGTCTGAGACAGCACTTGATATGCTTCATGATTCTTCTTCAGATGAAAATATTGACCCTCTGTCTACCAGTCATGCACCAGACTCTGAGTTTCTCAAGAAAATCAATGCTTTGTGGAATGAAAACAATCCTACCGCTGGTTTCCGAAATGGTTCCTTTATCGCAGCAGATGAAATACAACACCCAACGAGTAAGGTATGTATAAATAGTAACGGTCATGATCATAGTTTCCAAGAACAGGTGTGTTAGTTCCGGTGTCTAATGGTACATTCTATTATCTGGGACTCTTTATTTCACTATGAACTACTAGGTGCTGAAGTCTTATAAGTTTCAATGTGATTTTTTTCCCCTCCTCTACAGGTTAATTTTGCAACTGAACCTCAATTCTTAACAGTTCATATAGTTGGCATGGAATATCGCAGTGGTAACTGGCACCATGTAAGCAGAAAACGTGCGAATTTTGAACGGCGTATACTAGCGTTGGACCAAATTCTGACCCCAGTCCTGGTGGACAGTCACAGAGGCAAAGTGATGGAGTACATAAAAAGTCAAGAACAACAGTGAAAGAGGACGAGCTAGTCTAATGCCCATGGGGTAACTGGTAAGTAAAATTACAAATATCAATCCACACTACCGGACGAGTATTAAAACACCTACGTAAAAACAAGATAGTTGTAATATACTTACATTCATGTCTTCAATAGCTGACCAGTCCTCAATATGAAGAAAACTACAGTGGGTGTGAGGAGACTGTATATGTATAGCACTGTTATTCTGACTTCCCAGACTGTAGCTCACAGTGACTACAACGCAAGTAACACGGCGACCTCTACGCTATCTATTTCATCATGGCTAGAGGTCATGTGGCGACCATGACCCGCATTCTCCAACCCACCTCAAACATACATCAGGTCAAGGAGCGGGTAGTAGAACGCTTAGTCGCGCCATACGAAAAGCCACGTCAGCGTAATCTGAACTGCTTGACCTAAGAAACTGGCTGAAACCGGTTTTACACGTGGCTTAAAAACTAGTATATAAACCCGAGGCTGGTAACACTCAAGCATTGTGAACAGAAGATGACTACAGACCTCAAAACTGTGCCTGCTAACTGGGTCTACATGACTCGTAGTGGTGAGACTATTATACCAGTGGGCGGTGGTGATAAGGCCGTGTATGTCTCATCCTACAGAGGAACGACGACGTTACACATCCGAAGATGTTACGGTGAAACCGACCAGAAATTCCCGACTAAGACCGGTATGACACTTACTCGACAAGAATATGAACAGATGAGCGCCATGCATCTCGAGATCCTAGCTGACTTTGACAGACTCAAACAAATTAACCAAGCCAGTAACGGAATCAAACAAGGTACTATCAGAGACAAGCAAGTCAGTAACCAAAACATCCAAGTCAGTGCTCATCTCAAACAATGCACTACCAGAAGCCATCAAGTCCAAAACACTCAAGTCAATACTCGAGTTAAACAAGGAACTAACCGAAACCACCTAGTATACTCATACTATACTGCCAGTTTTCAACCAAGCAACAGTCAGATGTGTGATGACTGTCACCGCCTCACTATAATAGAGGGCTGCAACTCCAGCCCAAGGGAAACCATTGAGTCGCGCAGGACCCGAGTAATCTAGAACCTTCTCGAAAGAGATGGTCACTAAGTCCATGATTCCGTGGACACTGATGTGGCCCATGACACCATGACACAGGCTTTTTGGGGGCTAGTTTTCCGGTTTTGGCATAGAATGTTTTCTTTAAAACCTGTTAAATGCCATGTAAAATTAATTATTTAAGCATATCACATTGATTTTTGGTAAAACATTGATTTTTGATAACACATTGATTTGTTTAAATCAAAGAAATTATTACCGTTACAAGTTTACATAGAACTAGTAGCTATCTAGCAATAAAATAGAAATAATCTGAGTCCCTCGGCAATGTCTCACCATTGCCTCCGTAGTGCCTCTTTATTTTGATTCTGTAAACAAATTTTTTTTGTTCCGACATGTTACTATTTTGACATTTTTTTTTTGTGTGACAGTGACTAATGTTTTCTCGCTCCACGAGCAGATTGTTCCGCAAAAAGTGCCACGTCCAACCGATGAAACCTTTCCAACAGTAACGAGAGTACAAGACAACATCGAAGAGCTTCAAAATTCAGAGCTAAGTTTCACCTCATACTCATTGTACTTCTAAGCTGTACTTCTCATGTTTCATCAATGTATTATTTTGTATCATATTGATTTCTTTGCATATTCATAAGCTTGTCACCAACATAACCTTGCATTTTGATTTACACATTAATAATTAGGGGAGTAAACCAAATTTTCGACCACACAACATATTTTTTCTAAGGGATTTAACTCTATAAACTTAACAAACAAGTAAAACACAAAATGTCTAGTTTAGATCAATGCATTGAGCAAGGAATAAAGTTAGGTTATAAAGAAGAAAAACTGTCAGAATGGGCACAGAAAACACACGCAGAAAACATTGCCCGTGAAGAAAGAGCGATAGAACGAGAAGAAAGGAAACTGCAAATGGAGGCCGAGGAAAAGAAATTGCAAATGCAAGCAGAAGAAAGGAGACTGCAAATGGAGGCCGAAGAAAAGAAATTGCAAATGCAAATACAAGCAGATGAAAAGAAATTACAGATGGAGGCCGAAGAAAAAAAATTACAGATGGAGGCCGAAGAGAAAAAAATGCAATTGCAAATTGAAGAGAAGAAAATACAATTGCAGGCTCAGGAAAAACAGATGGAACTTGAGGCCGCCGCCAAACAGGCCCAATTAAATGCCGAGACACAGATTAAACTAAAACAGATGGAAATGGAATCCAACACAGAAATATCAATAAATAAGTTAAGAAGCAAAGAAGAAGAACAAAAATATAATAAATATAAAGGTCTCGTGAAGGCTTTCTGTTCTGGAGATTCCATCTCCGCCTACTTAGAAAATTTTGAGTGTCTCATGTCTCATCATAAAATCAGTAAATCAGATTGGGCATTTATTCTAATGAGAAACTTAGCTCTTGAACCACTGAAAGTAATAGAGACAATACCACAGGAAATGCGAAAAGACTATGAGTACCTAAAACAACGCATTCTCCAACATTTTTCTTTAGACACTGCAGGTTACCAACAACAATTTGCCAAATTATCTCCACAACCAAACCAAACCTTTATAGATTATGTCAGTACAGTCCAAGACATATGCACAAAGTGGATTAACTCGGCTAAAACCAACAATAGCCATGATAAACTTAAGGAGCTGATTATAATAGATAAAATAGTTAGCACCATCCCCACACCTTTTGCCAAGTTCTTAAAACAAATGGACTGTAAGAGCATTCAGGAAATCGAGGCGAAGGGGAATGCATTTTTCACAGCAAATAGGGATATTTTTCAACATAACATAAGTCACAATGATACAGCAGCTGCAGTAGTGAACACCAAATACTCCAAACAATCACAGAGTAGATTTAAACCACGATCCAATGTCGGTAGAGTAGTAAGATGCCAATATTGCAATTTTCATCACGACAGTTACGGGATGTGTGACAAATCACCCACCTACCCTGAACACCTCAAAAAGATGGTGGAGAAGCAAACAGCTAAACGCATGGCTTACCACAGAGCAATTAAATGTTATTTCTGCAATAGCTGGGGTCACTATAATAAGGATTGTGAAGGCCGAAAGTTATTGAAACAGGCCAATGCGGCATTAGTAGAAACATCGTCTGACGAAGAGCTTGAGTCACTAAATGAATGTGACAATCAACACGACAATGAAAGCGAGCTTGGGAATGCTGTACACATCATAAACACCATAACAGACAGTAAGTGCAACACCTGTACGAAGTTCCAACTTGACACAACACTACATTGTGGTCACATAGTCCCAATTGCAAATGAAACAGCTAACGCTGCCTTATCATCTACAGGCAAGCTAGTTTTTTATACAGGGTTTGTTAACAACAAAAAGTGCACGTTAATTCGTGATTCCGGCGCAACTCTCTGTGGGGTTAGGAAAACATTAATAGACTCTAAAGACTACACAGACAAACATGTGACGTGTCGCACATTCTCAGGTACGATAGAGAAATACCCCCTTGCTTTGGTCGAAATTCAAACACCGTTCATATCTGGGCGAGTATTGTGTGCTATCCTTGAAAATCCCGTCGCGGATATTATACTTGGTAATTTACCCAACATACATCCATGCTCTCAAAGAGAAATCAAAAGGTGGGAGCAAAAACACGGTATCCACCACAGAAATAGCGACACAAAAGAGAAAACACCATTCTTGCTTGTCTCAAACTGCCAAAATACCAAGGGAGACAACCACTGAGGTAATTCAGGAAGAATTTACCGAGGTGTACAATGCAGGGGCGGTCGAATCAAGAAACGATACGACCGAATTAAAGCCTCGAATTGAGGATGCTACCAAACTACCAAGTACCGAACCTGTAAATGTGCAACAAAACACACAACACACAAACGCAATAACACGACAGACAACCCACAAAACCAACACCGACCAACTGCAGGAATCATTAGAAATAGTAGCGCCAGACTTAACTAACATCACTTTTGGTAATGAACAGAAAGCAGATACAACACTTGCACCATACTTTAAATTAGTAGGACTTAAACCAAAAGTCACTAAGAACGCATCGTGGACATTTAGGCTACAGAATAACATCTTAACTAGACTTTACACAACAAAGCAGACCACGACACAGCAAATTGTTTTACCACAAGCACATCGAAACAAAGTGCTAAAAATAGCCCATGACTCCCCTTTTGGAGGTCATATGGGATACAAATTGACCAGGGCAATTGTCCTGACCAAGTTTTATTGGCCAAAGTTCGACCAAGACATTAAAGCATTTTGTACATCTTGTGATATATGTCATAAACTGGTCAAGGGAAATAACCCTACTGTATTCTCTGTAAATGAAAAATTGAAATTATTACATGTAAATATGTTGAAACCATACTATGCTAGACAGGACAATGAGACAAATGAACAGACGCAACAAACTGTTGACGGAGACGAAACGACAATTTCCCAACGGAATGACACCTCGACAAACGAAACATCGTTAACTACACACGCTTACGACGACGAAAACGACGAAGACAGATGGACATTACCGACAATCTGTGATATTCACAATGACGACAAATTTGACGACATATTGACGATCGATCTCGACGACTACGACAATGACATTGAAAACAATTTACAAACTGTAGCATCTGTGATAAATCAGACAGACATGGACAACACTGAAATCCCTGTGCCAATTATGACTGATGACGGAAGTATAAAGGACATACATATCTCTGACAATTTGACACAACAACAGCGACAGGACATTTTGACGCTCCTAGACGACTATAAGACGATCTTTTCCAACAAACCTGGACGCACTGATAGAATAACACATTCAATTGTGCTAACAGATCTGAGACCGGTCAAATGTAGACCATATTCTATTCCTCTCCATTACAGATCTAATTTAGATAAAGAAATTTTAGATTTAGAGAAGAATGGCATTATTCAAAAATCTATGTCTCAATATTCTTCACCGATTGTCTTGGTGAAAAAGAAAGACCAGACAATCCGCTTGTGCATCAACTATAGAATATTAAATACCAGAACAACAACGGATGCAGAGCCTATGAACAGTTGTGAAGATCTTATTTTAGATATGGCTCAATCATCCTTATTTTCTAAGACAGATTTAGCGAAAGGATATTGGCAAGTTCCTCTACACCCTTCTTGTAGACATATAACAGCATTCGCAACGCCTCTCGGGTTATACGAATGGCTATATCTTCCTTTTGGCCTGAAGAACGCACCGGCCACATTTGTGAGACTAACAAGATTGTTATTACACGGAATTAATGACGTAGTTGCTTATATTGATGATATATGCGTCCATTCTTCAGATATGACTTCTCACTTACTCACCCTTAAACAAGTCTTCCACCAAATCTCTCTTTTTGGACTTACTATCAAACCGTCCAAGGTTGAAATAGGCTATACACAAATAGACTTCCTTGGTCATAGAATTTCTGAAGGAAAATTGTTGACTGATGATAAAATTGTTTCCAAGATCCTTAATCTAGAAGTACCTACCACAAAGAAGCAGGTTAGAAGTTTACTAGGTCTGATTAACTATTATTCTAAATTCATTCCACATTGGGCAGAACTCACCTCAGTCTTTTCTGATATGTTAACTAAAGATCATCCATCAAAAATTTGTAAAAGTACCAGCTTAGATGATGCAATGTGTAGGTTGAAACATATTTTTTCTAATCCACCAGTCTTACGATTACCCAACATAAATTTACCCTTTATTTTGACCACAGATGCGAGCGCTATCGCAATAGGAGGATGTTTAATGCAGGAAGTGGATGGAGTTCGACACCCGATCCTCTACGTAAGCCGCAAACTGAAGAAGGCTGAGCCTCGTTATGCCACAGTTGAATTGGAGTGTTTGAGCCTTTTGTTCTGTATATTGAGACTATCTAAGTTCCTCTTGGGAAGCCATTTTGTGGTCCTCACAGACAGTTCGCCATTATTAGTCCTGAACCATGGGTCGCCCAAAAACAACAGGTTACAAAGATGGTGTCTTCTACTTCAAGACTTTGACTTCGAAATTCGCCATATTAAGGGCACCGAGAACATAGTGGCTGACCTTTTATCACGGCAGACAAATGCGCCAGTAGAATGACTCTAATCACATTGGCCAGTAGCCACACTATAAACTGTGATACTTTTATTCCGTTACATATAACAGTGTGACTCTACACCTGCTAGAGTACTCTCAGTGATTAGGTTAATTACGTCACCCTTATACATACGTTAAGAGCTATATTGTAAGAACAATACCATCAAATGCCTAAGCTCTAGAACGATTCCAGCAAGAAACAGTAACTATGTGTTCATTTCAACCAATTATATCAACCAGTGAACTATCTCTGAACACGGAAATATTTCATACGGGACAGTGATAGCAATCCATACTTGCTGTGGCTACAAAACTTTGCAAACAGCCGAAACATAACAACATCGACGACAACACTCAAGAGACAGCCATACTAACTTTAACATTCATGGCATAGCACACGAACGAAGGGACGTCAACGCGCACATCATCGTTGGAGTTATTTAATTAATTAGTTTACTATTAAATATGTATTATATTTCCATTAATGATGTATATAAAATTGTGTTAACCTATAACTTGTACATATTCTACTTTAATATTACAGACGGTACCATTCATATGCTAAATAACCGTCCTATACAAGTGTCTCTAGTTAAATTATAACCTATTTTTCATTTATCGTACAAAAAGTACGTATTTTCTTAAAGGGCAAATATCGCCTAGCCCATTTTTTCTAAGGGCAATAACGCTTACCTCAACTTTAAATATATATTTTAACCAATTACTATTTTGGATGACAGATGAGTGAATGACTGCGTGAAAGGATTAAATGAGAGAACGATACACTTGGCGGACAAATTGTACGCAAAACGTATTCATTGTAATTTGTCTGCGTCTTCCATGTAAAAGTGCATGACTTGTCTAATTTGTCAATACATGTGTATAACTTAGTTTAGTAGGGAGTTAAATTAGTAGTTATGGTAATATACTTAGTTTAGCAGTTAGGATATTATCTAAGCACCACTACTTGGAATACCTAGTCAGGTATTGCACACAGTGCAGTATTACATGATTGAGGTTATCCCAACTCGTGACGCTTGGAATTACACCACACATTCAGCACGCACGTTACACAAACCTCAAAACTCAACACTATCAATTTAAAATACAGTCACTTTATTAGATACATCAACTTATTAGTTAACACACTAACAAGCCAACATGGACACATGTAGTCTGAGGGGGATAAAAGAACAAGGTAACTACATATTTAGCATTATATAACATACGGGAGTAAAAGTGTATAGAAATACACACACAGATCAAGATTTGAAGGTGTACTTATTTAGCCAAGACTTCGGTCTTGTTAACCCTCTTTTATATAGGGGTTATTTGTCTGGGTACCATTTCGGGTACTATGAGAAGGGCGAGTTGTAAATACAACTACTAAAACGCCACGTAACTTCGGTCTGATAAGCATATTTAAGCACACGAGAGACAGGGATCTCTGCACCAAATCAGAGAAGTGTTGTATGGTAGAATACATGAGTTTTTAGTGCTAATAGGTAGGTTACCAGGTTACTATCCACCAAACTACAAACACCAACTTTATGTGATTCGGTGACAGAATTAGAACAGATCTAATTACCCAACAACAAATCATGTCAGGAGGGAGGAGGGATCCTGTCACCGCCTCACTATAATAGAGGGCTGCAACTCCAGCCCAAGGGAAACCATTGAGTCGCGCAGGACCCGAGTAATCTAGAACCTTCTCGAAAGAGATGGTCACTAAGTCCATGATTCCGTGGACACTGACGTGGCCCGCCTAATGCGGGGTCCACGAGGAACTCGGACAGAGTTACCGCCCGTGTAGAGTTAGGACACGCGGAGACGGGCAGAGGACAAACGGACTGGAGAGAGACAACAAGGCCTGCCTGAGAGGGACTCATAGATATTCATAGATATACTTAGGCTAGATAGTGTGCTAGATTGTTGTATGACAACTATATGCTTGATGTTTAACTATCTGTGATATGTAATATAAGAGAGCGCGGGTCTGTTTACCCACTGCGCCAACTGTACACTTATTACAATAAATGTTCTATATCCTAGCGAACAGTGTATTGTTGCCTGTATGAACCCGAACCATAATTTAGATAAGAGTAATACCATGACAATGACCCCAGCAACCAGATGTGTGATGAACCGAATAGCCAGCTGTTTGATGTGCAACAAGACACCAACCGAAGCAATCAAGTCCAACACACCCAAGACAGTACTCAATTCAAACAGGGTACTAAACGAAGCCATCAAGTAGACGCATACTATATCACCAGTTATCAACCCAGCTACAGTCAGATGTGTGATGACCCCAGCAATTAAATTTCTCTTTATGTTTCCAACTTGAATGTTTCATTTAGAAATTTAATTGTTAATTTTTTGTACAATTTTATTGTTGAAATTTTATTTTTTTCCTTCAATTATAGTGACTTATTACATAAGATACGTTTAATTTTCTGAAATACCGCTGTTGTTTGCATAGGGGAGAGGCGAATATCTTATAAGTTTCGATGAACTTTGGTCAAACTTTTCACATTTGGTTAACAAAGTTTCCTACTTTTTTATGAGTTTTGTTTGAAATTTGGTCAAACTTGTCCAAACATTTTCACCTTTGGTTAACACATTTTCTTACTTGGCCAAGATTTTTACCAATTGGTTAACAAAGTTTCCTACTTTTCATAAGTTCGGGTGAAATGTGGTCAAACTTTTCACATCTGGACAACAAAATTTCCACTTTTCATAAGTTTGCTTGACAGTTGGCCAAACTTTTCACATTCGGTTAACAAATTTTGCTACTTTTCATATGTTTGACTGAGCTTTTTATAAGTGTGGTTTGAAATTCGGCTAACCTTTTCGCATTTGGTTAACAAATTTTCCTACTTTTCATAAGATTGGGTGAGCTTTTTATAAGTTTGGTTGAAATGTAGCCAAAATTTTCACCCTCTGGCTAACAAATTTTATTACTTGGCAAAGATTTTTGCATTTTGGTTAACAAAGTTTCCTACTTTTTATGAGTTTGTTTGAAATTTGGCTAACCTTTTCACTTTCGTTACCAAATGTGCCTACTTGTTGATGCTTGTGGTTGAACTTTGACCAAACTTTTCACCTTTTGGTCAACAAAATTTCCCACTTTTCAAAAGTTTGGATGAAAGTTGGCCAAACTTTTCACGTTTGGTTAACAAATATTTCCTACTTTTCATATGTTTGACTGAGATTTTTATAAGTTTGGTTTGACCATTTCACATTTGGTTAACACATTTTCTTACTTGGCCAAGATTTTTGCCATTTGGTTCACAAAGTTTCCCAATTTTCATAAGTTTGGGTGAAATTTGGTCAAACTTTTCACATCTGGACAACAAAATTTCACACTTTTCATAAGTTTGGGTGAAAATTGGCCAAACTTTTCATGTTTGGTTAACACATGTTCCTACTTTTCATATGTGTGACTGAGATTTTTTTTTTTTTTTATAAGTTTGGTTTGAAATTCGGCTAACCTTTTCACATTTGGTTAACAGATTTTCTTACTTGACCAAGCTTTTTGCCATTTGGTTAACAAGTTTTCCTACTTTTCATAAATTTGATTGAAATGTGGCCAAATATTTTTCCCTTTTGGGTAACAGATTTTCTTACGTTTTGCAAAGTTTCCTACTTTTCATAATTTTGGTTGAGCTTTTTCATATTATGGTCGACAGTTTTTTCTACTTTGGTTAACCCGTTTCCTTAGTTTTGTTGAAATATTTATTGAATTTATCACCAATATGTATCATTCTCTCATCACATGACAACTGTATACACCGTAAACACTAACAAAAATTCAACATCCAAGACGTAATTATAATATATGCCTGTTTATTTTACAGTATTTCAAGTACATTTTACAGTATTTCAGTACATTTTTCAAGAATAAAAATGCATAATGTCATTATACGAAATGGATGATGTGATATGCGGTGGTATACATAGTATCATCACAACATTTTATTTTCACGTACGAAGCTATACACATTGTATGTTGTTTCTGGATTTCTACACGCCATTGTCTGAGTAGGTAGGTTTTTTTCAGTTGGTAGCCTGGTATGTACAAGTCACTTAGCATGCAATCATAAAACTGGTCTCCTGCTTGGTGGGCTGATATCTGAGTCTTGTAGATACCCGAGGCATCAATCATCTGAGTGTCGGGCACATCATGTCCTCGGATAGTCTGGGGTTTCGATGTACCGCCCCGTATTTCACCATTATTCTAGGTCTGATCTCTTCCGAACTCGAAAATGTAACGTCAGCACTGAAGTCCCGGTAGTGAATGCGACCTTTGTACCCGTATCAGTTGTTAGAAGTATTTCCACCGTGTCGAAGGAGTAACGATTCAGCGGTATGTAGTGAGGTTTTGTCGTAGGCGCGAAACACTGAGGTCGATCGTTGATTCATGATAGGAACCGTCATTAGTAGTGGGACCATGACGTCTCCAACTGGTCTTGCCGCAATGAGATCGCAGTATACGTAGACATTTTGCAGGTCGTTATTCAGGTCTATAGCCCCTTTACCTTCAATTGTATCTAGTATCTCTTGTAACTTCTCACTAAATGTAATAGTGGCCCCGGGTTCGAGTATTTTCACGATGACTTTCTGTGATGCATTGTCGAAATGGAATAGAAAACAGAGTTGATCGTCCGCCTTCCGATCTTTCATTAGGCGATTTAGTGCAGTTATAAACGCGTCTGGTGAACTGTACAGGCCTGAGGGACACACCTTTCTTATCACTCTACCATTGGGTGGGATGTATCTTAGCCATACTTCATTCTCTAGCACATTGCAGTAGTAGTTGGGGAATTGAATTTCGGCCAGACCCACTTCAAAATATTGACTCACCTCTATAGTCTGCGGTAACTTGACGGAATAGTGACCTGGTGAGTTCTTGGGAAATATGTTCGGCAAAGCATTAGTCGGTAATGTCAGGTAGAAGCTCATATTTTAGGGTTTTGTAGCATGTAACCCAGACAGCTGCTTAGAAGAGCGATCCACAACTTGCCCTCGACCGCGTTGACGTTGTCTCGAGACAGACTAAATAGTGATACGCCAATGACTGTATATAACGACCAGTTGACACAAGAAGACAATCTCTAGTCGCGGCACTCGCCGACCACACATGCACCAGAACGAATTTTCTTTCCCCCTCTGGGGTATTTTGTGAGTTAGTTTCCACGTTGGTTTCTTCCATTACCACTGTTTTTAACCTACTGTGTCATTGATCAACATAAATTCCCGCCAGTTTCTAAGAGCTGAACATAAGGAATTACGTACCAGCGGCGCAGTTCACACCGTGCTACACAGAAAGAAAGAACGCACGAAAACTCCACTTCACAAAAATGGGGAAGATCAGGAATTAGTTCAAGTAAGTTGAAGATCTTAGACGTTACAAAATTTACAACAGTAAGTGAAAGTGTATATATTATAAGAACGGTACAATGAGAATTAACATATCAGGACGTAAGAACAACATTACGTAGAAGAAGTGCAGTAGAAATATAATAGTCGCACCATACGCGCGAAACTGCACGATATGAAACAAGCCACAGCGCTATATTATATTTGTAACAACTGACATTTGGAAAGATCACAGCATATTTAAGAACATTATTGTGTTTTGAAAGAATGTACGGGTATGACTACAGTGCTACTTAAGAAAGGAAGATAGTACATAGATATGAAATGTCCGAAACATTCGACACCATGGTCGATATGGAAAGTAACTATGTTGATGTGAGTTGGCCATAAGATCTAAAGAAACACTGCACTGCCACAAGTCTACACCACAATATTGTACGATAAAACAACGATGGACACTGTACATTCGAGAATTGATGATTTGCTCACCAGTTTGATTACAACTGCTCAAAAGTGACTTTATGCTAAACAATCTGCGGAATTCATGAAGTTCGTCATGATTCGGGATTATTATCACATTTATCGTTGGACTATTTCACATAGGATAGAGTTTAATACTGATCTGCAAGTATAGTTTACTCTATCGGAAAGACATTCGTTATTTTACGAACATTACTAACATATTAAGACTCTATAAATATTAGAAGAACATTATATTTAATGAGAATCCATGAAATTAATAACGTTAATATTATCATGGAGCAAAACATGGACAGTGGAGACAAGTCATATTATTCGTTTGAGTATATAGTCGACAGGGAGGAGGCTGAAAGCAATTATAGTAGGCAGTGAGCTCATGTTGAACACTGCGCTGTCACATTAATCTATTAATAGATTACTGTGTTAATTATTGTATACTACTCCACATTATCATACCGAATATGACAACTGTGAGGAACATGGGTCACCAGTGAATTCCGGAGGTACAGTATTATAATCTGTGGATACTACCTCATATCGATTTATCTCCACAAAACCCTCTCAGGACATTGTTCCTCACTGATACTGCTCTTCACAATATTCACTTACGCCACATTCACGATGTCAACAATGGCTGCTCGAGGCATTATGATGCCGGTATAGGATACTAGACGCAGGAATTTTATTTTGTACATGTTGCGCCGCCATACCAAGTGAGCAAGGATTTATTAACGACATTTCAGTCGTCACGGACACATTGTTGCTGACTATTTACAGTCGCCGAAGCAGCATTTTGTTTGTCTCACGGTGCCAGTTCATTATATTAGACTGACACCTCACTGGCATAGGATCAACGGACACGAAGTTTCTGCACAGAATATCGCATTCTTTATCGTCAACACTACATAACGGACATTACTTAACTTCACACGGAGACACTACACACGTCATCATAGAGGAATAGAAGGACGGATAAGACAGCACACACCAGTCTACTGTGAGTATCGTTGGAATCATATACCCAAATATTGCACTAGGACACCGTTACGATTAGGGATTGACACCTCTGTTGCAACATTAACGCATACGAATTTCTACACGGAATGTCGGACTTTTCTACATCAACACTTCACACTGGACACTGATTGACTGTACACGGATACACGACACACGTCAGGAGGCTACTCACTTTACACTTCAGCTGTTACACATCGGAACGTTATACGGAGTGACATTGTTCTTATTGGGCGTGATACCATTCGTCTTCACGCTAAACTTTACGACGCTATACTGCTATACTCCATTGTGGACAGTAAGCGTTCCAGTACCCACAGCATTCAGCTGCTATAACTCAAGTATTGTCGAAAACACCCAAGCCAATCACGTTTCTCAGAGATTGGTTACGAACCGCGTTGGTTCGGGTTTAAGTACAAATTCATTGTACTTTCGTACAAGCAAGATGCGGTCTACTTCCTTATACAATTCCTTCCCTTGGCATATCGTGGTTAACATATAGGATGTAAATTATCGAGCATTATATTTACGGACACGAGAACCGAAAAAAAGGCCAGTATATGTTATTGTTGGTTAATGTGTTATTGTTGATAAATGAGGTGCCTATTATTTAATATTAAGTAAATTAGTTCAAAAATGGATGGTGGGAGCGGTTGGAAGAGCGTTTCTACATTAAGCAAGGACACTTGCATATTGTGGGGTCAACACATAATTGTTGTCTTGGGTTAAGTGTAGTAGTAAGAGAGGATATTTACGTCAAATTTCTGTAAAAGTACTATTGTCTTTATGAAAGAAAATATCTAGTTACGTCACTCATCAGTCGTCTTCTGTCATTATTGACTGTCTAGTATTATATATTCTTTAGACTGAATATATTTCTTATATTATTTTCTGTTATTTACAGATAGTAACCCTTAAGATATATAGATAGCAAGAAGTTACTGAATTTCGTTATTGTTCAATTTTACACTGCTGTTGAGTTGCAGTTCACATTTTGTTCAGCAGTTGTTATATCTGAATTGAACATATTTACATTTTTGCATACTCTTCTATCATATTTCAGCTAGATTATTATACAGGTAGGACAAGATGTCGACACTACAATATTTCACGGAGTTGGGTGAGAAGAATGGTTTAGCTGGTGCGGACCTTAGGAACTGGGTGCTGCAAGAATTCAGAGCTCAAACCGCACGTGAGTGGAAGGAACGACGAGAAAAACATGCAGTAGAGCAACTTCAAGCTACGCGTGAACGACAGGAACGACAAAAGAAATGGGTTCTTGAAAACGAACTAAAGGAACGTGAGATGGCTATCAGACGAAGTGAACTAGTTCTGGAACATGAAAAGAGGGTAGCCTTGCAACGCAAACGAATAGAGTCTAGAGAAAAAGAATTAACTTTGCAACGTGAAAAGATATCTGCAATGAGGAGAAAGATGGAAGAAAGACAGATAACAGCAGAGGCAGAGTTAAAGGCAAGACAGATAACTGTAGAGGCAGAGTTAAAGGCAAGACAATTAGCCGTACAGGCAGAAATCAATCAAAAACGACTCGCACTTGAAAAAAAGAATCTTGCAAAGGAAACAATGTGGAAGGAGCAAATGAGACAAATGTATGAAATAATGGAAAATCACACAGGTAAAGTATCTGCTACAAAAGTGAAAGAACCGAACGCCAGAGATTGCGTTCAGAAAATAACTATCGAACACAAGTCTAACGAAACACTTACAAGTACAAATGCCCAAATTGAAACAACACAAGAAGAAGAAAAAGAAAAGACGCAAATAGAACAGGGTACGTCAACGGTAGACATGCATGATACAATGCTACTGAGTGATAGCATAACGGTAATTAATTGCAAATACCAAGATTTGCACAAAGTCAACGAACCCAAACATGAAGAAATAACTGATACTCAAAAACAAGGCAAACGAGATTATTTGTCGGTAAATGACATATTTTTGAAACATTCAAAAGTTACACGCATTGGTGGTTACACACAAAAGTTACATGCACAACAAGCGAGGAAACATAGTGTAAACGGGTTCATAAAAACACAAACGCATATCATAAACATGCACACAGAAGTGAAGAAGCATAGCACAAATATACACACAAAAGGCAAGAAATGTATTACATACATACGCACAGAAGTCAAGAAGTGTGTCACAAACGTACATACAGAAGTCATTAGGTGTATGACACACATACACGCTGAAGTTAAACAGTATGTCACTAACAGATACACACAATCAAAGAAATACGTTGCGTGCGGCATTACAATTATCCATTCACAAGTTAAAAGAAGATACACAATTACATTGTTCCAATCAACAAACTTACCATGTACAAATATTGGCATACGTACAAAAGAGAGATTCTATAGGTTTGAAACAAAGAAAGAAAGAAAGAAAATAAATGAAAGGAAGAATAAAAGAAAACAATAAAGAAAAATAAAATGGGATGAATGTGAAAGTGTTAGGTTCATATCAACACATAGTACACTACAGACACATTAGGGTCTTATTACTTAGTTATCCCAGATGTCACTGTGTAAAGTTATACTTGTCAGAATTATTCTCACTATCTTTCTTCACTTAAGTGTGTGAAAATATGTTGGTTCTCTATTCTACAGATAATTGTTCGTAAATATATCGTTATTAGAGAACTTAATAATTTTATGAAGAGTATTTGATTTAAATATTTATTATATTTCTGATTTATTATCTTAGAAATCTTGAATCTGGGAGATATGATTCTTCACAAAACTGTAGGATCTACAAATCAATTATAATCTTGCCGATACTCTAAATCAACTATACATATAAATATTTTATTCAATTTATTCAATTCTAGTTTATTATATTTGTTTGTTCATATAGTGTTTGGAAATGTGTTAGATAGCACCGAATTTACTGGCAATACACACACAGATCAACAATTACATATTATTAATGCAAATAGCTAGTTTAAGTAGTTGAATACTTCTGTCAATGTGTGATTTTGACAGGATGATAAGAAATTTACGTGAGGAGGAACCGACGAGGCATAGAGAACTTTGAGAACTTTGACTTGTGTGGCTTTTCTCCTGTGTCGAGTTTTCACTTGGATGTTTTGTGACTGGGGGTAACTACTTTAAAGGAAAACCGGTGAACACGTATTGTAATATGAGTTGAACATTGTATAATATTAGTATGTGTATATAGAGTTAATTTAATGAATTGTGATAATAGTTGATTAGTTAACGTAGTTAGATTAAATACTATATTTTGATCATTGATCGTTAGTTATTATTACTTAATTATGGGTTGTCAATTTTATTGCGATCGCCATTTCCAAGTATAGACACCACTACATATACCATAATGAAATATGCCGTTGAAGGATATTGTCACTCGGTCATTATTGCCACACCTTCACAGAGAATTTATGATGACTTCTTTAAGGAGCATTTACCTCGATTACACCTACAATTATGACGTCATAATACTAGTCCCCTACCTACACGTTTGATGAGATTAAGATTTACGACATAGCGGTCGGGATAAAAGTCATTGTGTCTACACTGCTATGTGTCAGGTTAATTCTCTTGATTAAAAAAAAATGATTACATCATTTTAAAAGGGAGGGGGGCATACTGCCACATGGCGTTTAGACAGAATGACGTCATCGGAATAGGCGGTAGAAAATCATATAGTGAAAATCCAAGGAAAATGTGGAGAACGTAATTGGACAGCAACGGGGAGACGCTGGGACTTTGTGAAAAGAACAAGATGTGTTTCTGAAGGCTCGAGGTGAAGGTGACACCTGGATGCCGTGATTTCGGGATGAGACAGCAGGGAGTCTGGTAAGGAGTTTATTGAGGACGACACAACAGTGAAAAGGACCGGGAATGGAAAATCCACCTAGACTGAATCTTAGTATCTAAGAAATTGAGCTGAAGAATGGATAGGAAGGCTTCAAGGGCGACGAGCTGGTTTGGGAGCTCAGGGGTGGATGTATTTGAGTAGGTGCCGATCCTGTGGTTAGGGATCAGCCTGCTTTTCTGCCAGAGATTTTAATCCTTGTACCGGTGGCGGAAATAAACGTCTGGAAAATCGTTCGCTTCACTTAAGTATGCTGTTCTGAGTTCTGTTACCAAGTTCCGATTTTCCGATGATGCTTTTTGTGTTTGCTCTAGTTGCGTTTAGCGGACAGGCACATTGAGACAGGGGGCGGGGCGGCGCTCACCAAACCCGACACCCCTTTTTGTGCCAACAGTTTCGGGCGGAGATAAACGTTATCCTAGTGAGAGGAAATGCAACCTAAAGACTAGATGTCATAGCATGGCAGACCGGGCCCTAAGCCTTGGTTGGCAACTGGTCTAGGATAAAAAATCTAACAGGCGGACAGATAAAATTTTGCCTTGCTGATCCAACAGCTTCTGCAGCTTGCCTTGTTCCAAACGTAATGGTTCTGGAGTAAACTAGGCAGGCCGAGAGAGGGATCATGCTCCATGAGCAACACATGGTCTGTAAATTCAGCCCAGGCTTGTGTTATGGAGAGGTACAACTCCATTTTACAAACTATAGTCTGTCAAGACAGCAAGATACAACTCAGTTGAAAATTTATCAGAATGACAAATAGCTTACCGTGCGAGCTTCGTGTAATCTCATCACCGCTATAGCGATGTCACGTTTATGTACATGTGAACATTTATGCCCATTATGCATGTAATGGGCGACAGAGTTTAGCTTTTACATGCCAGTCTAGTTGTTAATTGTAACATGCACGGTGCACCCGTTTGATATTCTTAACTGGAAACAACCTGGTCTAATTGTTGCGTGTGGAAAAGACATGTGGATTGTTATTAGCCTCTGTGTAGTTGAGTCGTAGGATTTATACAGATAGACCTCTTTGTTTTTTTGATTTTTTTTTTCATTCGCTTGCTTTGAAGTCATGCGCAGTACGTACATTTGCTACTATCTCTAGTGCATTAAACAGATTTCTGCGTGTGGATTAGCTTTCAATTATTACCAGTGTCCCTCGCCATTAAGCGAACCCTCTCCCACTTCTCAGACCTTTGTAATTTGCATCCCCAAGTCAAGGACGAGAAGTCAACATTTTTGCTCCACAGGCCCGTGTAGGGGTTGAATCCTCTACTTCGGCAACAGCACACCGGAAGTTTAAGAGAGAGCGCTCTAACCATTCGGCCATGCTGACCGTATGACGTATTTAAGACAGATATTCTTCAATGGCCCGGCGGCTGTGGCGAAGGGGTAACGAAAGCGATAAACAATCTTGCATACCACGTTCGAAATCAGCTGCACACGATTTGAAAGTAGACGATTTGTGTTATTTTTTAGGAATAGTATGAGGGTCGGCCTTTCAGAACGCAATGGCAAACTATTGAAAATGAATTTGTCTGATAAATCACAAAAAAAGCCGAAACTGCCAGGGTTAATTGCGACGTCCTGTAAACTTTTTTCCCCGTCTTCGATGGTCAGCGTGACCGAGAGGTTCATTACGCTCGCTCTTAAACTTCATATGCGCTGCTGACGACCGGGTAGTAGGTTCATTCCACACACCGAACAGTTGGTCTTAAGCGTGGACTTCTCGCTCACAATGCAATGCCAAACTATTGAACGGAACATTTCTTCTTGCTTCCTTCTTCCTCCTTCTTCCGACTTCTTACTTCTTCTTGTTTATATATTTCTTCGTCGTCGTCTTCTTCTTTTACGTCTTCGTCGTCGTCTTCTTATGATTATTATTTGTGTATTACTACTTCTGTCTCGTAAATTTGCTGTTACATGGTTTTCTTAATGTGTACCTTCAACTTTTAGTTGTAGAAATCTGTTTATAGCCCATGCGGTGTGGAGTCGGTGATCATGTCTGTCCACAGCCCTCAGTCTCGCGTGCTGCCAAATATGTTTCATCTAGATGTCCCTCCATGCCATAATGTTAAACTGTCTAGCATCTTCTCGCTTGTCTTCCCCCGCCTCTCATTTCCTTCATTTTTCCCTTTGAGACGACATATTCCAGCTTTCCTCCTCTCATGACATGCTAAAAAATCTCGACTGTCTTCATCTGATGCTAGTAACCAGTTTTCTTTGTGAGTTAACTTCTTTCAAGATAATTACATTGCTCATTCTATCCTCCCACGATGTTCTCAGCTCAAGAAATAGATGGTATGTAACAAAACAAAACAAACAACAACAACTAAAATACAGAATAAATGCGCGATCTAAAACTAATAATTGCCTGAAGTAATACCTGTGATAATTTAGAATTACCAAACAAGACCGCTTTTGGACATGAATTAAATACCACACAACATCACATCATTATACAAATATACGCGGATTGGAAGAACAGAAGAAGCCTGATAAATTGTATTCTAGCTAAATTAGAAATTGCGTTCACTGTATGTGACTGGGAAATAGCAGTATCTCCTATGGGTTTCCATCACACTGTGGCATATTTCTAGAACTGTTATCGGTATGGACGGACATTTGTGGGTTCCTTAAATTTGGACCTTATTTAAGAAATAATGTCAATTACGTTTTTTTTTAAATTAATTAAAGAACCCTTATCACACATTGAGATGCACTGGGTATGGTGATAAGTTAGTTATGTTTTTTGCAAGACGCTACAATCAACCCCAGCATTTATAACCTGTGCAATTTATTTGGCAATTTTACGTTCAGTAATTTGCCATTACTTTCTGACCGACATCTCATAAAATCAAAAACAACGCAACGCGATCTGTTTCCAGACCACCAACGGCTGATTTCGAACGCTCGACTTTATATTTTAGGGGTTTTAGGACAGTGTTTCACTAATATGTAAGCTACAGACGCTATGATGAAAACCCGTGGTTTTATTAACGAGATGACACTGGATGGGCTTTGCGGTCGATATCACGCCTGTTTTAAATGAAAAGACAAATGCTGGAACATGTTTGTGACAACCAGAAAGGTTTGCGAAAAAGAGATAGAGGAGTCTTGTGGCTTGGCACGGAAAGGAGTTAACATACAAATTGATCCATGCCGTTGGAAATTGAAATTTGCAGAGGCATGATCGCATGAAGATCGTAAACTGATTAGAGACATTAGACGTAGACAAAATTTCAAAACTTTTTGGGCATGTTATGAGAAGAAATGACTTGGAGAACTTGGTGACAACTGGCAAGATCGAAGGGAAGAGACCAAAGGGAAGGCCGAGAAGTAAATACCTGGATCGCTTGGCCACGTGGCATGGTCGAGACAGGACCACGGATCTGATCCATGACCACAACCGCCCACGCTTATCGGCATGGCACCGATGGATGGATGGATGGATGGATGGATGGATGGATGGATGGATGGATGGATCGCCCACGCCAACCGGCAAAGCACTGGACGACGACGACGACGACGACGACGACGACGCCGACGCCGACGCCGTGGCCGTGGACGACGACGACGACGACGACGACGATGATGATGATGATGATGATGATGATGATGATGATGATGATGATGATGATGATGATGATGATGATGATGATGATGACCAGGCCTGCATTAATCACATCCCAGGAATGACCTACTTCAGATGTTAGATTGGGCGGGCATACGTCATCATATGACATGTTGAAGGACAGCTAGGGCGAATGGCTAAAAGCGCTCGTTCTTAAACATCCAGTGTGCTAATGCCGATATAGCGGATTCAATCCCTACACCGATCAGTCGGAATAAAATGTTAGCATCTCGTCCTTGACTTGGGGATGTAAATTACAAGTTCCCCTGAAGACTGAGTGGGTTCGACTGGTGGCGAGGGACACTGGTAATAGGGAAAGCTAATCCACATGCAAAAATCAGCCCTTTGCACTAATGATAGTAACACTTATATGAACTACGCTTGACTTCAAAGAGACCGGAAACAAACAAAAAAAATTATAAGCGTGGGTAGTCATGGTTTTTCCTCCCATGCGATGACCAATCTTTGATCACGTGTATGTTCTTGTACTGGTCAACCATGTGACCAGGCCATCCAGCATTCAGCTTACACCTTGCTCTTGAAACGAGCAAACCACTAACTGAAGAATGTAGATACGCAAAATGAGTGTGTTCCATTCCGACGATTCAATGGTGGTGTTGGACGATGAGCACAGGCTAAACAATGGTAGACAGTCCTTGGACGATGGCCCAAGTTCTGCTTCAGCTCCTCGAAAATGCCAAGAGCAATGCTGAATTTAAGGTGCTAACTTTGCATTTTGTGGTTGAAAACATTCACGTGAATTTTGATCCCAAAATAAGCAGAAGAACATGCAGAAAACATGGACGCATCAATCCACATATGAACAACCCATGCCACATCGAGGCAATCCTCGCCAAAATGAAAACAGCAGTTCCCGTTCCCAAGGCATCTGTTGGAGATGATGAATTAGTCAAGAAGAGGGTGTCCAAGAAGAGGATCCGCATATAAAAGTTGTAGCAGAGACATTAAGATGCTCCAGAAACAGAAGAACCCCAAGAGACAGGAGAAACTCTAGAGGCAGAAGATATTCCAGAGACAGAAGATGCTCCGTAGACAGAAGTTGTTGCACAGATAGAAGATGCTCCAGAGATGGAAGATACTCCAGAGATGTACATGCTCCAGAGACAAGTTGTGGCAGATAAAGACGATGCTCCAGAGGCAGGAGATGCTGTAGAGACAGAAGTTGTTGCATTTACAGAAGTTGTTGCATAGACAGGTGATGCTCCAGAGACAGAAGTTGTTGCATTTACAGAAGTTGTTGCATAGACAGGTGATACTCCAGAGACAGAAGTTGTTGCATTTACAGAAGTTGTTGCATAGACAGGTGATGCTCCAGAGACAGAAGTTGTTGCATTTACAGAAGTTGTTGCATAGACAGGTGATGCTCTAGAGACAGAAGATGCCCCAGAGACAGCAGATACTCCAGAGATAGAAGATGCTCCAGCTTCGGAAGATGGTCCTTAGAAAGAAGATGTCTAGAGACAGAAGTCATTGCAGAGTTATAAGATGTTCCAGAGACAGAAAATGCTCCAGAGACAGAAGTTATTTTATGGGTAGAAGATACACCAGAGATAAAAGATGCTCCAGAGATAGATGATGCTCGGGAGATAGAAGATGCTCCAGAGGAGGAAGATACTCCAGAGACGGAAGAAGCTCCAAAGACAGAAGTTGCTGCAGCGAGATTAAATTCTGAACATCTGTAAACTTTACACAGATAATCACATTGACGTTTGACTTGAAAAAGAAAATACCTGCTAACAGTTATTGTATCTATCTGTTCACACTTCTACTACAGCTCACTTCCTTTGTCCCTTCCAGCCTGGTCCAACCGTCTGACATAACTTCCTGGATATATTGGTGTGTGTGTGTGTGTTTTGTTGTTGTTCGAAAATTCCAATCGTGTCTAGTTAACTCCCTGTCTGTCCATCGTGTACCTACCCAAAGGTAAATATTGTATCTATCATTTCACACTTCTACTTCTCACTTCCTTTATCACTCCGAGTTCTCGTCCAACCGTCTGATTATATGCTAACCTAAAAACTTGTCTATAAATACCATGGGCTATTTTAAATAAATGAAATCACTGCCATTAACCGACATTTCTGCAATCGACAGCGCTTTATTACAAATAACCCGACGTTTTTGTCTATGTTGCTGATTTTTTTTTTTTTTTGCACATCTTTTACAGGACATCGCTGTCAACTCCAGCATCTTTCAGCTGTATGTTGATTTCTTGGCAAGATTACGCTCAGTAGTTTACCATTGCTTTCTGAGCGGCCGGCTCACATACCCCGTAAGTTACCGATGCGATTCGAACCACTGCTGATTCTCACCGTCATCAGAATTTGTTTATATGTTTCGCATCACTTCGTGTCCAACACACACACTCGCATTGTGAACTGCGTTCACTAACCCCTAAACCAGAGACGCCGATGACGCATATGGTAATAGCCACATATTATTAGACCGACTGGCCCTCGATGGCTGATGTAGCCAGTAGCAGGTAGGCCGCTTTATCTTTCCAGAACATTTCTGGTTACCACGTTATCCTGGCTCGACCTGGGAGCACTGGTTAATGAACAGCAAAATCCCCGTTTTGAAAACGATTCGAATATATAACCATTAGGTCGGCAAGCAACCGTGCTAGCTACTGAGCTGTGGCGGATCGATAAATAAAATCGTCATCATTAACCGGCTTTCCAGATCAAGCTAGGTCAAAGCTAACGGGTTTCTGAGACAAGAATAACTAAAAATTTATGTTCTATTAATTAGTCGCCTGCCTCCCGTACTTGTGCTTCTCTTCTGAATTTATGGCTACTCAGCATAGCCGTAATGTCATGGTGGTTGGTGCACATGAATTCAAAGACAGTGTTCCGGGTTCAGCCTCCGCTAGTGGCAGGATTATTTTTTCCGACAGTACGGCTCGCTACACGACAATGTGTTTTCTGGGAATTGTTTGGTATGGAAAGATAATGAGGAAGGGAAATAGCCACCGAACCTAATTATTTCATGACCTAGAATACGTGAAGGTTTTTCATTCCACATCACAACCACAGTATCCGCCTTTGGACTTCTTCTTCTTCTACTCTTTATCTTCCTTTTGCAGCAGTCTCTAAACCAACTCATGCCAAGACCTTATTTCTCGTCCTTGACTTGAGCAGGTAAATTATAAGTACCTCAGAAGTTGGAGTGGGTTTGCGTGACGGCGAGGGATACTCGTAATAGGGAAAGCTAATTACCACGTAAAAACCAGTCCTGTGCACTAAAATATTCTTATAGTAGCATACGTATGGATTACGCTTGAGCTCAAACAAGTGAACTCAATTTAAATTTTAAAAAATTTAAACTATCCCTTGTTATCTCTTGCAGTTTTCTCCGTATTCTCTTTACATCATTCATCTCTGTTTCTAATTCTCTTTTCCGTGTATTTTTAGGCCTTCCTCTGTTTTGTATGCCCTGTGCGTTCCAGGAGAATGCAAATTCCACATTTCCGGTCCAGCCACATTGTTATAACCATACACGCGGTATTCGACACTAGATGTGCCAAGCCCATAACAAAGACACAGATGAATTTGTGTGTGTAGTTGTATCGGTATGTGTTTGTATACTGACGAAGGTTTTGGTCACAAGATCCATTTTGTGACAGGTGATCGTGTTTTAGTAAAGCTTACCGATTGTACTCTTCCTTATTTTTTTTTTTTGTCGGTGATTCATTCATTGTATGTTCCGGAAGAATAAATTGTTTGCTATACTATTATAAGAACTACCTTGACTTTATATCGTATGTATACATATCTTTCAGTTCACTTCTCCCACCAGGCTAACAACACGCTCACCCACAAGCCCATGATTCGTTTTGTCTATCTACCTGCAGGGTGCATCCACGTATATATGTTCGTGTGTGTATGTGTGAGATTGTATGTGAGTTCGTGAACGAACACACAAACACATACACGCGCGCGCGCGCACACACACACACACACACACACACACACACACACACACACACACACACACACACACACACACACACACACACACGCACGCATGGACACTTATATCATGTAGCAAAATACGAAAACGTGTTGCTTTTAAGACGTGCTGTCATCATTGAATGTTGGCTGCCTGGAATGCCAGCGTGCTCACACCCATATATGCCCAGTTCCCTCTTTACATCGGGTTGGAGTATGTTGCCAATGAAGTACCTAGAGCCCGTGGATTAAAGCCAGTCTGTACGTGCTGTTAAAAGTCAGTTAATGTCCTTTACAGGAGGTCGCAATCAACACCAGCATACCCGGCTGTTTGCGATTTACTAGGCAATTTTGTTTTATGTTCAGTAGTTTGCTATTACTTTCCGAACACCGACTCTCATGCCAAACCAATCAACGCAAGGCTGTCTACTTTCAAATCGTCTGCGAATGATTTCAAACCCTCGGCTTGGTGTGTCAGGGTATTACCAAAGGCGTTCACGGCCCCTAAACCACATCCCTGTGCTGAACTTTAATACGGTTATATAGCAACATGCCTCTCAACAAAATGTTGTTCCGGTGTTGCATCATCATCATCAAGTCCCCTGCCAGCTGGCGGAGGCGTTCATGTGTCTCCACAGATCTCGATCTTTGGTGTTCTGGATCAACTCTGCTGATGATATTCCTCCATGCCACTGTCTGAATCTATCCAGCATCATTTCTCTTGGTCTGCCTCTGCCTCTCTTCCCCTCGATCTTTCCAGTTGTCACGTTGTTCTCCAATGCCTCTCTTCTCATCAAATGACCGAAGAAATCTGTCTGTCTCTTTCTTATTGTTGAATATAATGTTCTAGTTTCATTAGCCTGTCTCAGCCAGTTTTTGTTAGTTACTCTGGCAGTCCAAGGAATTCGTAACATTCGTCTCAGAAACCACATCTCTGTTGCTTCTAATTACTTCTTAATTTGTTCATTTACATTCCAAGATTCACTGCCATACAGCAAAACTGGTTCTACATAGCATTTCGGCACTCTCTTTCTTACTTTCAGTGACAGTGACTTATTTCATAAGATACTCTTCATTCTCTTAAATGCGGCTTTTGCTTGCCCTATTCTGCTCTTAATCTCTATTGTATATCTTCCATCTGATGTTATAAATGCCCCTAGGTATTTAAAATTATCTACTTGGTTAAGAATTTCCCCTTCTATTTCTATTTCACATTTGGTTGTCACCATTTTCTTTGACACCACCATTGTTACTGTTTTCTTGATATTCAAGGAGAGTCCTTTCCTTGCACTCTCTGTTACTACAATGTCCAACAATTGTTGTAGGTCTGCTGAATTATCTGCCACCAATACTGTGTCATCTGCATAGCGTATATTATTTATATTATACCTCCTTCTAGTACTCCTGGCGTCTCTTTGATCTCTCTCATTATTACTTAGCTATATATGGAGAAGAGATCTTGTGACAAGACACATCCCTGTCGTAATCCTAGCTTTATCTGTTCGTAGCTACTCTCTTTATTTCCCATTTTAATTCCTGCTATTTGGTTCCAGTAAATATTCTTTATTATTCTTTAATGTTTCCCATCAATGTTGATATATTCCCACATTTTAATCAGTTCATCATGTTGTACTTTATCAAATGCCTTAGTACAGTGATTCTCAACCGGTGGGGAATCCCCCCCCCCCCCTCTGGGGGGGGGGGGGTGAAATTTTTGGGGTTTCCGGGGGGGGTGGGGGGAAATTAAGGTTATTTCAAGACTGCTTTAATACAAGAACCAGTTACTTGATATTGTTTTTCCCTCTATATTTTACGGTTCTGTACTTCTTGCCCTAATGAAGTTCGTTTTATAACGTAAGTAGACCCACAAATCACATTATATGTAGATGTCTAGACTTGTTCTAGTATGTGTTATTAAATGTAGCTTCCATTTTTATGTATACTGTGTAAGGGTGAGGGGTGGGGGGATTTATAGGGAGGAAATTCGAAAGGGGGGAATGACGTTCCGAACAAATGGTAAAGTGGGGGAATGGGCCAAAAAAGGTTGAGAACCACTGCCTTACTATAATCTATGAAGCACAAATATATGCCTTCATGTTTCTCTATAGACCTTTCTATTAGTGTCCGTAATGTATATACTGCATTGTTTGTGCCCTTTTCCTCCACAAATCCATACTGGTCTTCACTAATTTCCATTTTTATTTTCTTTCTGGTTCTTCTCATTATGATTCTGAGCAGAAGCTTACTGATATGGTTTATGAGGTTAATTGTACGAAAATCGTCACATTCAGTCCTGGTCTTTTTGGTATAGCTATAAATACATATTTCAGCACATCGCTCGGTAAATATCCACTGCTGTAAATATTATTCAACAATATGGCTAATATATCTACTCCAAATTCTCATAATACTTCTAATTCTTCTATTGTGATTTTATCTGGCCCAGCTGATTTTCCTTTCTTAATATATTTTACAGCGCCAGCGACTTCTTCTTTTAGAATAGGTGGACCTTCTAAGTTACTTTCTTCTGTTACTTCTTCCCTTTCTTCATCATATATTTCTCCTATGTACTCATTTCACCTCTTCATTATAGCACCTTCCTCCAATAATATCTTTCCTGTTTTTGATTTTAAATACCCTGTATTTATTCTTATTCCTCTTCCTGTGAGCTCACTGATTTGTCCGTGCATATGTTTTGTATCTTTAATTGAATTTAATTCAATTTTATTTTTGCACTGCTCGTTAAACCACCTTTCTTTTGCCTTCACAGATATATCTTTTATTTCTTTATTTATCTTGGCATATTCTTGTTTGTCATTTTTACTCTGTTTTCCAGTCCATCAGCATTAAGATTCCTTCATTCATCAATTTTTTCTTTGCTATTTGGCTTCTCTCCTGTAATATTTCTTTGCTAGTTTGATGAATGGGGTCCGTTAACATTTCCCATTGTTCTTTTATACTCTGTATTTTAGCTATTGCATTGTACCTATTTTTCACAGTCACTCTGTATTGCTCTACTTTAAGAACCTCTTCATTTAGTCTCACGTTCCTAATCATTTTTTCCCCTCTCTGTAATCTTAATTTTATATATCCACATAGTGGTAGTTGATCACTATTACAATCCGCACCAGGCATTGTCTTTACATTAATTAAAGCATTTCTAAATCTTTTATTAATGAGTATGTAGTCAATTTGGTTGTGTATTTTCTTATCAGGGCTTTTCCATGTGTATAGTCATCTTTTATGGTGATTAAACCATGTGTTTCCAATTATCATATCATTGATATTTGCCCATTCTATTAGTTTTTCTCCTCTTTCATTCTTTATACCTAAACCATAATTCCCCACTACATCCTCCATTGTCCCCTTTCCTACTTTTGCATTAAAATCTCTAAGTATTATTTTTATTACTTGTGATCTAATTTGAGTCATCACCATTTATATTTTGTCGTAAAAGTGTTGTATTTCTTCATCACTACTGCTTGTTGTTGGTGTATATACTTGTATAATATTTATATCTATTGGTTTACCTTTGATTTTGACCATAATAACTCTTTCTGAAATACACCAGTGCCCATTAATTGACTTGGCTGTTTCTTCGTCAAATATTATTCCTACACATTTTTCATGCGTATCCCCTCCAGCATAGATTATTGTGTGGTTGTCAGCTATAATTTTGCCCGATCCCTTCCATCTCATCTCACTAACGCCTAGTATATTCATTTTCATGCTATCAATCTCTCTTAGAACATTGTTCAACTTTCCTAGCTCATTTAATGTCTTAACGTTCCATGTTCCTACTCTAAATTTATTTATTGTAGTTATGATCTTGCCATCTGTAGCTGGATGACGGTCTGGTGTCACCAGTGGCTTGTGACTGTCCCTACCGGACGAGGATGTTCTAAGACAGCTATTAACGTCGTTCACTAACTCTGGAATATGGTTTGCCATGAAGTCTTGGGAAGATAATGTGGTGGTTTCCCCTTGCCTTCCACATTCACATGGTGGTCTTTTACCTCTGCCTTTGACAGCCATTGCCGACTGCAAGGGCAAGTGAGTGCCCTGCTCTGCTCAGCTGCAGAGTTGTCCACTTATTCCGGTGGATACTCGGTCCCCAGAGCTGTGTTAGCCACACCGTGGTGTGTTTCCATCCTCTGCCACAGGGAGGTGCAGTTGGGATTTTCCCTTCCTAAAGATATGGTCTATGACAAAAAGTCTCCAGTACTTTTAGTGTTGCATACCCCACTGATTTCTGAGCTTCAAGAGGCAAAGGAGAGCTCTGCAACATAACTCAGGAGGAGAATGTACTTTGGTATCCGGGTGGAGGAGGTGGGAGGACCACTATATCAAGTCATTCTTATAGAAACACTCTTATCAAGGTTTATAGATGACATAAAATGTCAATGCACCTGCCTTAAGAGTTAAGGCGCAGTCGTCCAGGGAAGTCACAAACAACAACAACAACAACAACAACAACAACAACAACAACAACAACAACAACAACAACAACAACAACAACAACAACAGCAGCAGCAGTAACAGCAGCGCAGCAACAACAACACCAGCACCGCCACCTCGACAACCCACCCTACCAACCCACCACACCTTGTTGTTTCAAATATATGTTTTTGACAAGTCTAAGGTCTTTCTCATCAATTTGTAGATCTGCAAGCATCTTTATCATGTTGACATGTCTTACGTTATCGACAGCCTTTGTGTAGTCAATAAAGCAAAGATGTAGGTCTTTGTTTACTTCTATGGAACATTCAGTTATTGTTCGCAGCATATAAACAGTATGTACTGTAGCTTTGCCTTCTACAAACCTTATGATTATGAATGTTACAGTTACATTTAAAAATAAACAGTACCAGGAATGCTCTATTCATACACCAAACATAAACAATTCATATTTCAACGTTATGAGAGAGGCAGGCAGACAGCCAGCCAGCCAGCCAGCCAGCCAGCCAGCCAGCCAGCCAGCCAGCCAGCCAGCCAGACAGACAGACAGACAGACAGACAGACAGACAGACAGACAGACAGACATATATATTTGTATACGAGTCACTTATCTTCATAGTATAAAAGGGATTGATACGTGTACTGTCTTCACACGTCTCTTTGTAAACTGTAGAAAGTTATCTCCAGGTAACTTTCAACGTTACCTCTTCCACGATGTGGTAGTTTTTGTGTCAGAGTCAGGTGTCTTAGTTTTAAAATATTCGTACATCAAGCCAACGCTTGTCTGCTGGTCGTGTGATCACGTGTTCGAGTCCCCATTTTGTTAATTTATATACGTCCCAAAGTCTTTTTTTTTTTTGTTGGTTCGCATATCCTTTACAGGACATCGCTGTCAACATCAGCTTCTTTCAGCAGACTGTTGATTTCTTGGCAAGATTATGCTCAGTAGTTTGCCATTGTTCTCTGAGCGGCCGGCTCACATACCTTGTAAGTTACCGACGCGGAGAGAACCGTTACCGATTCTCGCGCACGTCACGTTACTCACGAGAGTATACGGGATTAGTCCCAAAGTTTACCCAGAGATAATTGTGGAGAAAGAAGGTAATTTTCTCCACAAATATCCTATTTCTCCACAATCACCTTCTTTCTCTACAATTACCTTCTTTCTCCACAATTACCTTCTTTTTGTGTGATGAATAATTGTTATCTATTTTGCCTAATGTCTTTAGGATTTTAGTTTTCATTTGATTTCTTTTCTATTCAGTTTATTATTTTCCCCAATGCCGTACACACATTTCATAGGCTTCCTATCTCTTTTCATTTCGTTTGCTTCAGATCCCTTGTTTCAGATCCGTATGGTAGTTAATGTTAAACCCTAGAACTACTATGGGGTCCAAATGGACCCCAGTGTCAACTTTCGCTTTCTCTACTTTTCTTAAATTTGCTTTAATATGTTTGCTATTTTATGTCATTGTTAGCAATATATTCCCCTAAATCATGCAAAAATATTGTTAAAAATCGACTGAAAATGACATGTACTATCATACGTTTTTAAACTAGTTACCAGTGAGGTCCGACTGGACCCCATTGTATTTTCTATAGAAAATAAGCATATTTGCAGTATTCATTGGTATTAAACTTCATTATGTCATAACACATTTATTTCAGCAGGCCGGCAAAACTTATTCATAAAAGAAAAGTAGTGTTTCAAGTGTATCAAGTAAAGAACATCTATCCATTGAAGAAAATAGTTGTCAAAGTGACAGTGAAAATGAAAATGATTATTCAAGTACACATGCAAGCTCAGACTCGACTAAAGACCAAGGACTGATATACCTTTCGAAAAAGAAAGATATTACTTGGTATTTCACTCCAAGAAAGACAGCAACTTGCAGAAGAGCTTCTTTCATCCAAAATCATGGCCCAACTCGGCAGGCAAAAAAAAACAAAAAACACTTTGACTCAGTAATGTCAACGTTTCAATTATTTATAATAAAAAGTGTGACAGATGGCATACTTAAATAGACAAACCAAGAAGAAAATTAATATGTTTCAGGACAAATGGACAACTTTGGAGATAATTGAACTGCAGCATTTGTTTTGGAGTTTTGATTCTGGCTGGTGTGTATAAATCAAAATACTAAAGCTATTGGTCAACTTTGGAGTAAAGAGTATGGACGTGCAACATTTTCAAAGGCAATGCAACGAAACAGATTTACTGCAATGCACAGATATCTACGATTTGATGTCCAACAGAGACGACAACATGAAAAAAAATGGCAAATGTAAGCCAATAAAGCAAGTATACAATGATTGGGCGAAACAATCTACAGGATTTCTATGTTCCGTCGTGCAATCTAACAACTGATAAGCAATTAGTTACGTTTAGAAGAAGATGCCATTTCAAGCAATATATTCCAGCAAAACTGGCAAACATGGCATACACATTGTGTGCTGTTGTGACAGTGATACTTCATATGTTTTCAATATGCAAGTTTGCACAGGCAGAGAACCTGACAACCCACCTACCCTCACCTACCCCCACCCCCACACACACACGCACGCACGCACACACACACACACACACACACACACACACACACACACGTACACACACACAAACAAAGAAGAAAGAGTTGTACTGGACATTGTGAAAGGCTTGGAAAATAGTGGGAGGAAATATTACTAGCGAAAACTTTACAAAAGCTTGCAATTGGGACAGATACTGAAGGGGAAAACGCATTCAATGTTAGGAACAATAAAAAAAAACAGAGATGAAATTCCAAAAAATCTAATTTCAGAAAATTTCAATTCTCTACAAAGTTTGCTTTCAATGATGATGCAGCACTTACGTCTTATTTTCCAAAGAAAGCAAAGGGTAAAAGTGGTTGTACATCTTAGTATAAGTCATGATCAGCCAGAAGCACTGGACATCTCTGATCACCAGTGCCATGCTGTGTTGACTATAGGAAGCTTTTGTGAAATGTCTTCTTTCTTGGACATCCGCACACACACACAATTTATTGAGAACAATAACGGTTATAGCAGCGGACGAGCGCTGACTACGCTCCCTCCAAGACAAAGACGTTACAGAAGATACCAAGTGTTCAATTGTATGAAACATGTAATCTATAAAGCTATTGCTGGAAAACTGCTTTCACCTGTCCAATACCCTGCAGAAGACGTGTATCGTTTCTTGCACCGTTGTTCCAGATTCAATATTTCCTTATCCAGTTACCTGACTTTTGCTGTGGAAGATTATTGTACTTCCTCATTGGCAGTTACTTGGACAATGAAGTCGCCTCCTTTAACAGAGCAGAGTTTTTTAGAAGGTTACCTCCCTTACCAGAAGCATTCTCTTGGAAAGTCGTAACCTGCTTCCCAATGGGCTTGGGAGTAATCACCTTGGGAAGGACACCTGGGCCAGTGTTGCACCTTTTGCATTTGATGTCTATGAGGGCTTCCAGGATAAACAAGAGACAGTGTCGGTGGCACTCGACCTGGAGTATGCTTACAACAGAGTCAGGTATGATCGGTTAATATTCATTCTGTTGGACATGGGGGCCTGCCTTTGGATTGAAAATGGATTGGGGCTGTCCTTTATGAGCGTACAATTGCACTGCGCATGTGTTCATGGACTTCTGAACCTTGCTGCCACAGTGATCTGTCATGTCCCCAATGCTCTTTAATGTATACACCAGCAAAGTCGCAGCTATTGAGACACCAGGAATTGGTAGAATATTGGCATTTGCAGATCATTAGCTGGTGTCCAGACAGGGAAAGATTGGATGAAGACTTACAGACGGCAGTAAAAAGGGTGGCGGAGTGGTGAAGGGACGGAGGGGCCGTTATAAACTCAAAAGAGGTGTCGGTTGCGTGGTATTCACTGGATAACCGAATCGTGAAGGCAAATGTCCCATATATTTATGGATGTCCCCTTAGTAGAGAGAGTAAATTTAAATACTTGGGATCACCTTTGACAGGTGTGTGTCTTATAAGGATCGTGTGGAGGCTTTGGTGGTGAGGGCTGGTAAGGGACTTTTAACATGGCAACAACCGAGGAAGATAAGAGGATGCTTTACATGCTCTTTCAGCAGTTAATAATTTCTATCGAGTATGGTTTGAGGCTGCTGACAGTATCACAGAGCCAGCTTGAAAGGATGGAGCTCATACAGAGTGTGGCCATATGGGTGATCCTGGGGTGCACAAAGGACACACCAGTTTTATGCATGACTACAATTGCACGAAGGATGGAGTGGACACCGCCGATAAAATCTTGCAATGTTATTCAGCCAATGTTTCTTTCGTGCACGCACTTGTTCTATGGATGCACCTCAAGCCTGGATGGAACACTCACAAGTCACACAAACGTCGACTGTTTTTGATTCAACTTCCAGAAGCACTCATCGAAAAACTTTGTAATGATTGATACATTAAAATAAAAAAAACCATTGCATTAAAATTTGTCTAGTTGTAACTATATTAAGTGGTAACCAGTGTTACTAAACAAATCCTGGTAGTTTTTGTGTTAAGTTAATTGTACTGGGAAGTAAAGGGAGCCGGTAAAATACTAATCACAGCACCCACCGAGTTCTGAATGGTCTGTACAAATATGGGCTTAGCGCCATATGCCCAAATGCTCCTTAAGTCATGAAAAACTACCTTTACTTTTGAACTGGTATAGTGTTTACATATGGCTTGGTGGCAATGAGGTACGGCAGCTTGCTTATCCTTCTACATTATTCTTTGTATTATTGAAAAAAGGAGTAGATGAATGCCAATCTAAGCTGTATGCCATACCCTATTTAAAAAATTAAGTAGCATGTCCTTCACAGGACGTAGCAGTCAACCCCAGCATTTTGGCTATTCGTGATTCTTGGACAAGTTCTACGTTGAGTAGTTTGCCATTGCTTTCTGAACGACCGTCATCTATACCTTTTTTCGAGAAAAAAAAACAGCATCGCTGTGTTTCTAACCCGGGTATACAGGGTTACGAATCGCGTCCGTAAAGACTTCGCCACTGAGACAGGTGCAATACCCTTTACCCTCCGCTTATAATGTGACCTTACATTTGTCTTAATGCCTCTCACTTAATATCAATAGGTGTCGATCCACTGAGGTCATTTAAATAACCAGATGGAATAAATTCACGGGTATTTATCAGAGTTCACGGAAGTAGAGGAAAGAAATAGATATTAGAGTGTGTTCTAATCCCTGTGTGACAACTATAGCTTTCAATGTGTATATTGCCTAGTGTGTCCTATAATCTCTACTACTCACTTCTACTTCTACCAGTGCCGATCAATACCCGTGGATTTATTTCTCACGCTATCTCATGAGATGGTTAATCGTCTTACGCGACTTCCCGTATCTGCCATGGGTTTATATACAGTAGTGTCTCCTATGCAACCCCCTTTAATCTGATATATAATACAACATGTCTACTACCATATTCACAACTTTTAAAACATAACTGTGACACACCAACTTCAAATTTTTCGCCATCCATTTTTATTTGGTCCAACCCTAATTTTTATTTGGCACTGAATTTGTTAAGAAGAGCTTGGCAGCAACGGAAATGTGGTTCCTGAGACAAATGTTGGGAACACTTTCGATTGCCAGAGTACCTAAAGATTGGCTGGAATAGGCCACTGGAAGTAGCAAATTATATACACCTATAAGAAAGAAAGAAACATTATTCTTTGGTGATGTATTGAGAAGAAAGGCATTGGAAAACATCGTGACGACTGGAAAGAACAATCGGAGAAGAGGCAAAACGCGGAGAAATTATTTTGAACCGATTAAGATGATGACGTGGAGAAATATTATTAGCAGAGTTGATACAGAACACCAAGGACCGAGATCTGTGGAGAAACATGAACGCCTACGCCAGCTGGCAAAGTACATGTTGATGACGATGATCAAATGTGAACACCTGATCTATCTATTTGAACATCTATCTTTCCAACTCTTCATCATCCATCGATTCTTGCATCTCTCTATCTTCCTCACCCCAGATAACATTTTCTCTGTACATCATTCATCCACTAACCCCCTCCTCTCGTGCACACAAACAGACACACTATACGTGCATATATACAAGGAGCGTCAGATATAAATAAACAAAGATTAGCTGTGCTATTCTCAAAGACACATTAGCATGCAAACCACGGATCAATCTCCCTCAGACCTGACAAACACTTCCTAATTGTCTTAATGCGGCTGACAACTTTATTATCGGCTGTACCAGAGAGATATTACAGGGGTAGCCACATTGTTCTTCTACAGGTTCCGTCTTTCATGGGTCTTAAATGACTAAATCTGTCTCTCCCGGAAAGTGTCTGTCTCATGTTTTCTTTAATAACTCATGTGTCTACGATGGCGGAGTCCAGGAGGGACGGACTGCTATTTAGACTTCTTTTGGATCTGATGTCTCAAGTTACTAAAACAGTTACGGAATAGTAAATATGGAACCAACTTAGGCGAGAGAGAGAGAGAGAGAGAGAGAGAGAGAGAGAGAGAGAGAGAGAGAGAGAGAGAGAGAGAGAGAGAGAGAGAGAGATAGAGAGAGAGAGATGAGCAGATATGAAAACATCATTGCATGACACTTTGTTGTGGTATTGGTTATGGATATGTTTTAATACAGCATGAATTTATTCTTGTCTAATGGTGTTGTCGCAGTCGTGGTAGGGTAGAGGATAGATGATCGCCTGCGCCTCATCCACATCGGTACAAATTCGACTTGTGAAAAGACTTGGCCTGCCTGGTCGACCCAGTCTTTGCAAGGAAAGGGTATCAGGACATGTCTTTAGAAATTAAGGCGACCTTCTTTATACTGGGTACATCGCCCACCGAGTGTCGATTGATCTATACAAATACGGGGCTAGAGTCATATACCCGATACGTTTCATGCGTGGAACAGGGTTTCACTTTTTATTATACCAAGGCAATCACCTAAGAATCTCAATGCGTGTAAAAGGATCTTTTACTTCCTTCCTTACTTACTAATAGTGTCAGTCGTCTGCCAGTTTCACACTGCTCTTTCCTTTTCCATGTAGTCTTGGATTATATTTTATTGTTTAGAGGCCACGGTGCCGGTCTCTCTGGCTGAGGAGTTACACCACTTTCTCCGTAATCCCGTTTATCACGCAGAGTCTCGTAGCGGGCGAGAACTGGGAGCGGTTCGTCCCCCGCTGGTGACTTGCGGGATAACTGAGCCGGCCGCTCAGAAAGCAATGGCAAACTACTGAGCGTAATCTTGCCAAGAAATCAACAGACAGCTGAAAGATGCTGCTGTTGACAGCGATGTCCTGTAAAGGATACGCGAAAAAAAAAAGAGGCCACGGTTACGAGTGTATTTATTTATTGCATCAGCTTCTGTGTATGTAGTGTTCCCGTCTCTAACGGTTGTGTTCAGTCCTTCTGGGCTCGCTAAAATTCTGACAACGTTCCAGTCAACGCTTAAAATCGTTGATTACAGATCAGAGCATGACAGCATCCGTACGCTAGGTAGAAATCAACATACCAGGATCTTCAGTCTAAGAACAGACCGATGTGCTTTAATAATGCGTCTGTAACAAATGGTTTTATAGACAATGCTACTGTAACTGTGGAGCACCAAACCAGACTACAGCGCACATCTTACAAGGAGTAGATATACAATTTGTCAACAATTTGTTGAACAGAGATTGATATGTGAGCTTTAAGAGCAAGCCTACAAGATAAATGTGAAGGCTTGTAAAATCATTAAGTTTATTACCTATGGCTGGATTCGACGTATAGCTCATCCCCGATTACAAAGCCCGGAGACTTAAGGAGGCGAGTAGGTGAACACTAATACGATATAAAGGCATTCGTATACAGCACCTCCACAGCAACAATTGCCCAGTGGTTAGCGTACGAGTCTGCCTATCCGGTTGTCATGTGCAAACATTCTTTTTGAGATTGGGATTTTTATTTTTCATTGCCCTGCACTAGGTGATCTCAATCTATAATAGTATTCAGAAATGTTCTTGGAAGCAACAAGCAAAGTATCATCTGCTTGGGATCTATGTTGCAGAGTTTTCCTTTCGACGCTCAGAAACCAGTGAAGTGTACAAGACTGGTAATGAAACTGTGCCTCTGCAGAGGCTTATAGTAGGATACAAGCAGGCCACGATACAGATCAACACTTAACCGTTTGGCTGGGAGTAGGCGTAGGTTGGCAATCTTTCCTCCACAAGTTTAAGATTTCATGGTCACTTCCTTCTAACCCATTGCCCAGAGCGAGTCTAGCTTTGTAAAATAACTTCATGGGATTCATCGGCAAACGAACAACTGTATCCCACATGGTGTTATGTTGCTGTGTGAAGAACGAGTTCTTGAGGATGCGAAAATAGTAACACCGACTGAAGAGAATAAATCGACTAGAGGGACGGATACTAACATGAACACTGTATTATCCCATAACCAGCACACACAGACCGCGAGCTTTCAGTTAGAACCGTCTAGTGCTACAATATTACATCCCACAGGATATTGATCGAGAGTGCACAGAGTCCCTGAAACTGAAATATTAACATCGCGCCTTGTTGGAACCTGTCTCTAATTCCATGTAAGTTATCGCTTCTGTGTCTCCCAATGTCTGGGCGGCAGTGTGGCGTGGAGGTACGGTGCTCTCGTCTGAGTCAAAAGGATTATATTTAGATGCAGTAACATTATTATTATGTCGGTCTCTCTGGCCTAGAGATTACTTTCTCCGTAATCCCGTTTATCACGCAGAGTCTCGTAGTGGGCGAAAGCTGGGTGCGGTTCTACCCCCGATGGTGACTTGCGGGATAAATGAGCCGGCCGCTCAGAAAGCAATGGCAAACTACTGAAAGTAAAATTTCCCAGGAATCACGAACAGTAAAACTGCTGGGGTTGACTGCAACGTCCTGTGAAGGAAATGCAACTAAATTTAAGAAAATGTGAAGTATAAATTACGGTATAGATGCTATTAAAATAAATACTTGATACAGAAAGAGTTTTGCGTAAAGAAAAGGCGACACGGAGGATAGCAACAATATACGTGCGCATGAAGTTGAAAAACTGAAGAGAAAATTCCAAATTAGACGTTGACGGACAGCACCTGTTACCTCGAGTTTATTACATACAGCCTGTGCTGTAAACACGGCCCAACAAAAAAAACACCAACACCCACCCACCCACTTTACCCTACCACCCATTCTTCGCAGAGCAGGCTATACTTGGCAAGTGACAAATTGCTACCTAAACAGCGTGTAAAGGAAAATAGCAAGGCCAAGGTTCACAATAGTTTCAAATGTAAAATACCGCGACAGAGTTGCAGCTATCACGTGAGCTTAATGGCCTCGTTAAGAGCGCTCGTTCTTAAATATCCGGTGTGCTGATGCCGAGGTAGCGGGTTCAATTCTAACACAGGACAGTGGGACTAAAATTTTTACTTCTCGTCCTTGACTTGGAGTCGTAAATTACACGTACCTCAGAAGTCGGAGTGAGTTCGCCAGATAGCGAGGGACACTGATAATATGGAACGGTAATCCACACGCAAAAATCAGTCCAGTGCACCAAAAGTAGTTACACGTGTATAGACTACGTTTGAGTTTAAAGCGAGCGAATGTAAAACACACACACACACACACACACACACACACATATATATATATATATATATATATATATATATATATATATATATATATATATATATTGGAATCTCCACCGAGGGTGGATATTAGAAAAAACAAAACAAGACGGGCTCACAAATCTGTACCAGTAAATTTTCTCGGAAGTAAAAGCAGTCGGCGTGATATCGATCACGCAATCGATCGAGTACTGATTCGTCTATAAACAGTTTGCATTAGCACCATATACATAATCCGCCTCAATGTGTAGAAGAGGGTCCTTTACTTTGTGTTTTTACTTAAATTTTATGAAGCTGGATAGACCATCTGTCACCTGGTCATCCCGTCTCGGGATCGAGTTCATGGGCATCAATAAAGTTTTGAACACACAAAGATTAGCGTTACCCTCAACTTGTGACGAGGGCCGAGTCTACTATTGACTAGACGCTCGCTTACCGGGCCCGTGGTCGATGTTCGAATCCGCATCGGGGCACATGTTTAATACTGACCTGATTCCAGGTCGACAGAGCCTAAAACTGGTACAAGGATATGTCTTGGGAACTAAACAAATTATGGGGGTCACCGGGGCTAAATGAATTAGAGCCCTCTCCCTTAAACTTCCGGAATGCTGATGTCAAGGTAGCGGGTTTAACCCCCTACACTGGTCTTTTTTTTTATTGGACTAAAATGTTGACTTCTCGTCATTGACTAGGGACGTAAATTACACGAAGTCGCCGTGATGGCGAGGGACACTGGTAATAAGAAATATTAATCCACAAACAAAAATCAGTCCAGTGCAGAAGAATTAGTTGCACATGCATGGACTACGCTTGAGTTTAAAGCCAGAGGACGCAAACAAAACAACAACAAAAATGTCAGTGATCCAAGAGGTGGGGGAAAAGATACCGGAGTTGGATAGGACACACAATGGGATAACCTGAGGACAATATAAGTAGACACTCTCTTGTCCGCAACCCACAACGCAAACAAAATGGTGGGAGACCTAAAGTTGAGAAGAGAATTAAAGACAGAAGTGATGTTGATCCGTCGACTAAACTAAACTAAACTAGACAGAAGTGAAACATATTGGGACAACAAGGAAGGAGCTGCAGGAGATAGCAAAGATAAGACGGCTTGCCGTGGTTTGGTTAAGCGCCTGTATCCAATGGAGGATCAAGAACAGAAGAGCAAATAAAGAAGATGAAGTGTCTTGGGAAATAAAGATGGTCGGCGTACTACTGACCACATTACCTACCAAGTGCCGATTAGTTTATAAAATAAAATATAGGACTAGGACCATTTGCTGAATGCGTCTTCTATAAACAGCATCTCCAAAACTTCTAGGGATGCTTTGAGCTTGTTTACTAAATGTCCAGGTTTCGTCGCAGCCTTACATTAGAACTGGTTCTACGTAACGTGCACGAACTCGTTTGTTAACTTTCAATTACATGAATTTATTGCATAAGATGTTTTTCATTTTATGAAATGCAGTTACCGTTCATCCTGGTGTCGTTCTTTATCGCCGTGAATCATTTTTCACCTAATGTTACCCAGGTGTCTAGATATTTGAATGTGTGTATTTGCCCCAAAATACATCTATTTCTTTGACATGAGCATACTTTTATTAAAATGTCGCGGATATAACCCACTTTAAATATAAACCATAAAAAAAAGATTAAAGAGACAGAAAATCTTCTTCTTCTTCAGCATTCCGAGTCATTGAGGTTCTTTGCTACAGATACAATTCGTCTCCATTCGTCTCTCTGGTTGACTTTCTCTTGCCAGTCCCTGATTCCAAGTGCTTGTAGGTCTGTATGTATATTATCTCTTCACCTTCTTCTTGGTCTGCCTCGGGGTCTACGGTCATTTATGTCCTGTGTGTAAGCGAGTTTTGTTTCCCTATTATCTTCCATTCTTTCTATATGCCCCAGCCATTGTAGTCTATTAGCCTTCATGATACCAGTTATTAGCGGATACCTAAACAGATCATAAATGTCTTTGTTGCTTCTTCTTTTCCACTCTCCACTTTGTGTATCCCTAATGGGTCCAAATATGCTTCTTAAGACTTTGTTCTCAAAGGTTTGTAACAAGGCTTCGTCTCCTTTAGTTGTACTCCAGGTTTCAGAGACATACAGCACAACAGGTCTGATGAGAGACAGAAAATGCACACACAAAAAACCTGTAAAACATGAGCTTTTCTTATACAAGACTCTTAATGACGGTTTAAAAGCAATAAGATCTACTTCATTGCACCAGATGTTATCTCGTATGACTCGGTCTCTTTCATCAGGACGGCCTGCCGAAAGCGTTGCACAAAGCGTACTATTCATAACTCCAGCGACAACCCCCAGGAGTCTCCCAGAAAACAACAACTCGCAAACTCAGTGACGGAGCACGTGATCGAACTCACAACCTTCAGTGACGAGGCGGGCGGGTTAACCACGTCGCTACGGAGACCCCACCAAGCACACTGTCTGAAAGGTTATGCCTGGTCTACGACATTTTGCTACAGCGAAAGATAACAAGTAAAATTAAAAGAGGACGGTCATTAAATGAAATTGAAACAGAATGTTCTAGCTCACGGCGAGAGATAGAAAATGCTGCAAATGAATAGCATCCGACGTTGGATGCAGACACAACAACTTATCTGGTGATCTAATCTGAAGAACAGACAGCAGAAGGCGAGGGCGAAAAAGACAGTTTCAATATGGAGTAAATTGAGCAGCCATGTCTTTGAAGACGAAGATAAATGCACGAATAGACAAACATCTCGATAGGAGTGATAAATAGAGAGTCGAAAATGACTGCATCGATAAATCGATATAAGCGCCAGGGCATTATGTCCGACGGGACCAACTGAGAAATGTATACAGCAGTTCGTATGAAGAAGACAAGTGATCTTTACGAACAATGAAATGAGATTTTAAAATATACAATTTAATACGTAAAATACCACGTTTGCAAGAAATGTGACACGCTGGGACTATGGTGGTGCTTCATTTTTTTCCCCCTTTTAACCCATGTCTTGTGGCGTTGGTGATCGTGTCGATGTACTTGTACATACAGCCTTCTGTCTCGTGTACTGCCAGTCATTTATGATACCGATGTTCATCCATGCCGTGGTGTAAACGGTCTCGCATGTTCTCTTCGGTTTCCCCCAGTTTCCCTCTGCAACATTATTTTACAACTTTTCTGTTGCCACGACATACAACAGTTTTGTCCTTTTCATTAGATGGCCACGGATTGTGGACTTTAATCTGTTGATGCGAGTGATCAGTTTCCTTTACGAGTTAACTTGTTTTAAGATATTGTCACTAATCTGTCTGTCAGTCCACAGTGGTATCATCATTCTTCTGTGAAACCTAATCTTCGCAGATTCCATATAATTCCTTACTACTCTGATAAATGATCATGATTCGCCTCCATACATTACAGCATTAGCTGGATATAGCTCGTGAGAACTCCTTATCATGCCTCAATTGACTCCGGTGCTGAGTCAGTTTGATCCCCCCCCCCCGACTAAACGGCGCCCTAATGGTGAAGATATCAATATCCTGCCGGTCTCATTTAACGTCCCAGAACGTTACTAATAGCCACTTCAAGGGGTTGAGTCGATCCCAGAGGTGTATAGTCAGTAAAGAAATCATCACCTCGAGAGGGATTTGGTCACAATACACTGAAACGGCACCCTTCAAGTGTGCCAATTGGTCTTTAACACTATGCAGCTAGTATCACATCACCAAATATGCTTCAAGCGTGTAGCAGTTCTTTAATTTGCCTACGTTTTTTAAATTAACAGTTGAGTGAGAAAATTAACGACTAAACAAAAACAAAAACAAACATTATGGTATACATGACATCCCCGGGAAGGTTAACCCGGTCAACAAATGCCCGCAGAAGTCGGATGTGTCGGCCTAATGGCGCAAGAACGCAGCTCTGCTGTAAACAGGCACAACTCAGTCACGTCCGAAAAAAAAATATCCGGATGAACGCAGAAGAAGAAGTATACATGACATGAACAACACAAACACACACATTATGATAATCAGTTAACAGTCAGTACAAAAACATTACATTCTCCAGCAAACACATAGATCATACCTGGGTAGGATATATCAAGGGCAGTGGTGCTGCCAAAATTGGAACCAATAGCGATAACCAAAGAGTCTGCGATCTCCAGAACTTTCGCAGGCAGCTTCGAGCACCCATAATGTAAACTCAATTTGTATTGCCTGTTTTCAAACACAGTACGCGGGTTTCAACTGATGATTTCCTGCCTGTAGAATGCCACAAATGAGAGTTCTCTGTTTTAAATTTCTTGCCAATGCAATTTCTATCCGCAGCGTTTCGTTGTGATGAGAAGAAGTTATTCAGTTCTATGATGGTTTACATGGATGCAACGAACACATCAATCTGTGGACAGGAAAAAAGCAGAGTCAGTTAAGAGGAGACCGTGTGGTTATTGGTTGTTTGAAGTTAAAAAGTTAGTATCATTTTCTTTACAGGACGTCGGAGACAACCCCAGCATTTTTTTGGGTTGTAAGTTATTTACTAGGCACGTTTACGTTCAGCAGTTTGCCACTAATTTCTGAAAACCAACGCTCGTGCTATTGTAGAAACAGCAGTGCAAGACCGTCTACTACCAAATCGCCCGCAGATGGGTTTCGAAAGCGGTATGCGGGATATTGAATCACGCTCGCCACAGTTGGTTATTTATTGATCGTTATAACCTGTTACTGACATATTATAAAAGGTGTATTCAATGGCCTGTACAGCCTTTGGGGTGTGAAGTGTTAGACCTTCACATTTTCTAGACCACGACATATGAGGTGCGATGGTCAGTTCCTTTCCTAATCACCTGACTTTCACAGACAATTCCGTGATAAGTTGTTTTAATTGTCTGTTATCCATTGTAATGATGTCTGGTTGACCCCAGAGAAGTAGTGGTCGGAAAAATAATCGTAACTCTGTTGAGGATTGAACCCAGACCCCTGTCTTGGCAGGCCAGCGCGCTAACCACTATGCCACTGCGATTCCTGGGCATACTATAATTAAGATTAACTCTTACCAGCCAAGAAGTCAGTATTTGAACCTATATTTCCTAGAGTTCAAGCTGGGACTTCAAGTCATTTTTAGTTACGTTTTGTCCAAGTCATAATAATTGTTGAATATTCCTGTTTTTACAATAATATAGCTTTGAAAACAGAAGTTATTAACCCTTAAGCTGCAGCAGTAAATTCAAACTTAGAGAAAAAAATCCTTCAACAAAAAATAACGATTTTAAAGAGTTCCAGAACTAGTGTTAATGCCACTTGGACACAAAGGGCAAAATAAGGGGAATAAATCTGAGATAGTAACTTGTGTGCATACAACGGGAGTGGAGGCAAGAGAAAGTGGGTCTGTATCAGCAGCTATTACACTACACGGCACACTGAACTACTTTGAAGGTTCATCTGAGAAAAAAAAGTTGACGTTCTTTAATACAGGTGCTTGTGTATTACTGGGGCCAAGAATGGAAGCAAAGAATAGGAATACTCTAACCTACCGTGCATATAGTAAGTGGCGAGTAAGGAGTGTTGGTGTGGATCTGGTTACCTCATTCCGTAGAAAACAGCTACAAAATCGAACAATTCAGGATTACATCTGCAAGGAATATGGCATGAGTTGGTAGAGGGAGTTTAGTTCACTGGGAGATGAAAGCCAGGAAGAGGAAGGAAGGAAGGAAGGAGAGAGAGAGAGTGAGAGAGTGAGAGAGAGAGAGAGAGAGAGAGAGAGAGAGAGAGAGAGAGAGAGAGAGATCGTGGTCGTCCGTCGGTCGTCGTCGTCGTCGTCCGAGAGAGAGAGAGAGAGAGAGAGAGAGAGAGAGAGAGAGAGAGAGAGAGAGAGAGAGAGAGAGAGAGAGAGAGAGAGAGAGAGATTCAGGCGTACATCAAAGCTTGACCAGTTAGACTCTCAAACAAAAGTGTAGTCGTGTTTTAGTAAAGCTCACAATCTACTTCTCGTTTATTTGGGTGATTCAAACAAAAGTGTCATCACAATCAAAGTCTTCGACAAATTTGGCTAACGACCTAAAAACATGCGATATTATATAACTTCAGCTATTTTCACAGCTGCCATAAGAAACCTTGCAATCGTCATCGTCTTCGTCGTCGTTGTCCGTCGGTCGTCGTCGTCGTCCGTCGGTTGTCCGTGGGTCGTCGTCGTCCGTCGTTCGTCGTTGTCCGTCGGTCGTGGTCGTCCGTCGGTCGTGGTCGTCCGTCGTTCGTCGTTGTCCGTCGGTCGTGGTCGTCCGTCGGTCGTTGTGGTCGTCCGTCGGTCGTCGTCGTCGTCCATCGTCCTTCGGTCGTCGGTCGTCGGTCGGCGATCGGCGGTCGGCGTCGTCGTCGTTGTTGATTTTGTTGTTCGGACTTTGTCGTTTCCAGCTGTTAACTCTTGTGTGAACTTACGTAATGGTGAAGTGATAAAGACTAGGTTCCATTCCGGTAAACAAGCAGCACACTCATTTCAAACATACTCTTGCTGGGTATGCAAAACATGGGTGCTAATTACTTACTATTATGAAAGCAAAGGTTTGGGAAGGGCAAATATTCTTCAATCGACTTTATAACAACAGGACTTTGCAACCAACCCTAGCATTTATAGGCTACTAGATGACCCGGCCCGGCTTCGCCCAGCTCCAGGCGGGGAGCGTCTCATTTAATTCATATAAGTAGTCATATAAGCTCCCGTTCCCGTTCCAGGAAATATGGCGAACAGATTGGAAGAGAACAATCTTCATTCCAATAACTAAATAGGGCAACCTGAAACTAGTGAACGTAAACTTACCAAGATATCACGAAAACCCAATAAATGCTAGGATGACTGCGGCGTAATTCATAGGTTATTCAACTAATTTTCTCGCCAAAAAAAAAAAAATTACATTATTTAGTATAGATATCGAAGAGAAATAAAAAGATGAGTTAGAAAATTTTCACGTACCTAAAATAGATGCATTACTTTTATGAAAACTTTAAAGACGCCTTAATTTAATACGTAAATAACTGTTTTTAAACTAACAAACTATGCCAGTTGGCTGCGCGGGAATGAGAAGAACATCTGTACAAAATTTCATCTCAATCGGATGGACCGTTCGGGAACGCATAAAGAATACACAAAGACACAAACATTCTATTATATATATATATATATATATATATATATATATATATATATATATATATATATATATATATATATTTGTGATTTGCTAGGAAATATTAGTTCAGTATTTCTTAATTGCTTTTTGAGCTGCCGACGCCTCATACCATCGAAATCAACGCAAAGCTGTCTGCTTCCACATCGCCGACGGCTGATTTCGTACCCTGGACTCGGTTATGTTAGGGAATTATGAAACTGCGCGTCTCGCTACCTCCTAAGCCACAGCACCGGTTCATGTATGGGTAGGTTTACAAGTTTAGAAATGTTAACAGGTAACGGGTTTATTTCCCCCGCTCCTTAGATTTAACGACAGCTGAATAACTTCTAACTTGGCCAATCTAAGTACGGATCTTCCTCGTTTTATCGCTCTTATCTGAGAAACCTAGAGGCTTGATCCACTTCCAAATGATCGACGCTGCGTACCGTCCTGTTTTTATTTTATATTAATCTATACAACCCACTATTGCGCCATGAACCAAGTCGCAATTAATTAAAATATTACAACAACAAAAAAGAAAAAGAACATCGGAGCTTTAAACTTAAATGTTGCGCAAACGTTCTTAAAGAAATATTATTTGTTGCGGAACCCTTATGGTAATAAACCAGCACATAAACACATTTACAAGTATTGATTAGTACTCATAGAAGTAGAAGACAGAAGTAGAGATTATGTTGTCTAGTGTGTTCTCTAATATCTACTTCTTTTTTTTTTTCACTTCTGTGAGCGAAAATCTATCCCTATTAATATGTGTATGTGCTATAAAAGTTTTTAGAAGATCGTGAACAAAGAATAATAAACAAAATATTGATGTTCTACAAGATCTGAACATCGAAGAAAACTGGCACATGAACAACAGGTCTGCTACATGTTGATAGCGTGATGTTAGAATCATCATAAAGCAAGCATGAACATGGTATAGTCTGTACTCAAGCATTGTCCAAAATGCTATAGTTAGCATTGTTGGTCTCAATAGTCTAGGAAGAAAAATGAGCACCAATTAACATGCCCATATCGCAGAATGCTTGTTCGTTTAAATAACAAATCAATGACAATGTTAATCACTTAGTAATTGATCTCTCAGTTGATTGTTTCTTTGGAAAACTCGGCAAACACAATCTGTTTCTATTGAAATCGATAAAGACATGGCATTTGTTGCATTGTAACTTACAGTGGCAATCGGCAATTACATGAGCCGTATTGCTCTTGTATGTCGTAGTTGGAGACTAAGGAGGGTTGGCGTGAGATTGGATACCCCAGTATGTAGAAAACTGTTGCTGTGAATTACAACCAGCCATAAACGAGTCTTAAGAACAGTTAAGAAACATAACTAACCTAACAAAGAGACCCTTCTTCTAGAAGCAGTTGACGTGCGGCAGAGAAAGCCTTATCTCCGCTCACTGAAACAAGTTAGAAAGACGGAAGAAAACAATATGAAACAATGCTGATCTCAGGCCTTAAAGACGAACATCTCAGAGTGATGAAGTGGTCCAAATACTATCTAAAGATGCAGATTAATAGAATAGGAATTAATATACCATAACATAATCACTAATACTGTGCTTATGGATAACACTAAACAAATCAAGTGAAATAAGAGGTGATGACAAAAACGCTGGCGCTGGACAGGACACATAGAGAATACCTGTTAACTGTATAACTTGAAAGTATTTTTGTTAATCCTCTAAGGCAAAATTAATAGAGGGAAATCTCAAAGTACGCGGAGAAGAGACTTAGAGAGACATGAATAATATGGTACGGACATGAAAGCAGCTGCGGGGAATGGGTAACGATATGAATGTTTGATGTCAGGTGGTTTGAGCGCTCGTGCTCCACTTGCGTAATAAAGAGCAAGGGGGGGGGGGGGGGGGGGGGGACCAAATGCTAGAAGCTTCAGGGAAATAGTTGAAAGCAAAAGAGAACAGGAAGGCAACAGAGAAAAGGAAGCCAATGTAACGTCTGAATTTGACCATTTGAATAATGGAGGAGCAGCGTTATTCCTGTATTTTTACGATAGCGAAGTACAGTCATCAACAAAGGACTATTGCTTGCTTGCTTGCTTGTGTTCGTTGGCTTGAGCTCCAACGCGAAGTCCTGTATGTTGGATGAAGGCATCCTGTTGTCCAACATCAGTGTGATGTCATACAAGACCTGAGTTTTGCGTGAGTATCCGTTGTCCCATGTCTGGCTTATTGGTGTGCAGACTGGTGGTCCCTCGCCGTACAGGCAGACACTCTCCGACTTCGGAGGAATCGGCGATCCTACTGACTTTAGCCAGGACCCCGAAGGGACCTGTTGCCCAGGACGCTCGACGAGGACGCGTCAATAGGTCTTGGCCAGTATATAACCCGGCCCTGGTGCCTTGGAAACACCTCTGCGTCCCCAAAGGACTATTGACATGTATATCCAGCATGGCAGCCAAACGACCAATAAAGGGAAGGCAAAATAGAAAAGAAAGGCAAAGTAAATTTTTAACTTTGACCACTAAAAAATGGAGGAACAGCGTTATTCCTGCATCTTTACGATGGGTAAGAACTGTCATCAATGAAGGACTGGAGTGTCTAGTTGGTCGTGCGTCGAAGTACACTTGTTCCTGCAGCGAGGCGCCGTCGTCATTTGGAGACGACAGGTTCGATCCCGGGCGGTAACTATTATAGCTTTCAAATTTTATGTTGTCTAGTGCGTCTTCTAATCTCTATTTGCTTCTTCTTCTGTGAGTGCCAAATAATACTATGTGTGTCCGTTTATGTAATCGTCTTAGTGGCCTCAACGGTTCTCCTCATTTATTGTTAGCATACACGGTACGTTCGGTGAGCCGAACCGTTTGAAAAGCCACTGGTGTCCACTCTATGACGATGGAGGTGATGGTAGTAACAAGGGCTTTCATATGACTGGAATCACAGCAATACACCAAGGTGTGTTATAAGTGATTCAATAAGCATAATCCGAAAGGTCGAAGCGGGATTTATACGCAGACAGTGGATTGAAACGCTGCGAATGTATGTTGCTCGCAGATTCACCTTCATCTTCGCTCCGGAACATGCAGGAGTTGAAGGAAATGAAAAAGCTGAAAAACTTGCTGGCTCTGCATCCCCTGCAGATGGCCAGCCCGTGGATCGTGCCGATTTTATTAGCGCCCTTAGAGAGATGTCGAGAGAAGATGACTTTGCTTTGACTCCAGTGAATCCACTTCGTTTCCAGAGCGAGACTGGAATAAGAATTGGCACGACCAGACACGAGAGGCAAATAGGGAGAATATCGTCAACAAACACAGAATTAGAACTATTCGCCTCCGGATGCTGATGCATATGTTGGCGTGGAGCGAGGGGGCTGGCTGAGCACCTATCTACTTGTCCGGAGTGCAAGGATTATAGCCCAACAGATAGCTAGCTAGCTAGCTAGCTGACTGACTGACTGACTGACTGACTGACTGACTGACTGACTGACTGACTGACTGACTGACTGACTGACTGACTGACTGACTGACTGACTGACTGACTGACTGACTGACGGACGGACGGACGGACGGACGGACGGACGGACGGACGGACGGACGGACGGACTGACTGACTGACTGACTGACTGACTGACTGACTGACTGACTGACTGACTGACAGACTGACTGACTGACTGGACTGACTGGACTGACTGACTGACTGACTGACTGACTGACTAACTAACTAACTAACTAACTAATCTGTTTTAGTGTAATGTTTGTTCATGAAAAAATATTACGAAGACTAACACAATAAAGAGAAGAGAAATCTAGCATATTCCATGTAGCAAGTCCTACACCGTCCACTCTTTACCTAGGGATTGTCTCCTTTCGCTCGTAGCTTCTGTTTTCCATTGTGTTTGAATACGGGATAATTTCATCAGGAGTTAACGGCATGGGAGATCGATGTTTTGAGCCAAAAATATCCTGCTTTAGTAGCATTGAACAAGCAAAATGATATTTTGGGGGGGGGGGGGGGGGGGGGGGGGGGGAGGGGGAGAGGGTGGTGCGTTCGATCGCTTTTTCAACTCTAGCGTAGCCCATAGACGTGCTGTTACTTCTAATGCACTGGACTGATTGTTGCGTGTGGATTAGCTTTCCCTATTGCTAGTGTCCCTCGCGATCAGGCCAATCCACTCCGACTTCAGGGGTACTTGTAATTTACGTCCCCAAGTCAAGGACGAGAAGTCAACATTTTAGTCCAACTGACCGGACAGGGGTTGAACCCTCTACCCTGCCATTATTTAAGAACTAGCGCTCTTAACAATTCGGCCGTGCTGACCTAAGGAGCAAAATGAGGAATTAGAATGTGTGAATGCTTCAATTTAAAATCACGTAAGAGGACAGCGCCGTGAGTACATAACGAAAATGCTAACCGGTACTGTTTGCATTTCACTCTCTGGCACCCGCAGGTGAAGAATGAGCACCGATGATTATGCCCATAGCCCTGGAACATTCTGTTACATAACTAATCAGTGATCATGTTCGCCACGCGGTAATTGATCTGCCGGTAAGTTTAAATAACTATGCTCTTTCAGTAAACTATTCTGAAAACAAGCTGTGCCTATTCTATAAAGATAGTGCTACTTGCTCCGAGAATTGCGTAAAGTTATTGTCAAAAGCTTCGCTAATATTTGAAAGCAAATGGATAAGTGAAGAATAAAGAAAACACTGGACATTGAGAAGTTAGAACTGACGGATCACTGAATTACTACGTCATCATTTTGTAGTGGGTAGGGGGCTGAGTGGTCTCGCGGTATGGTGTACGCCTCGATTGAAAGGGGTCCCGGGTTCTAGCCCCGGTGAGGGCCGGGATTTTTTTTACGTGGACTTCTAGTAACAAAATTTCCCCTGGTCTCTGGGTAGTGAGATCGAACACCCGTGTATGTTGTTCCGCATGTAAAACATCCCTTGGCAGTTGCAAATCGAACAAGAGTAGCCTAACGGCGCTAATCGAACAAAACTTCGAGTTACCAAAGTATTTCAGGATCCTCGCCGGTGTAACGGAGTTCGTGCACTGGGCTGAGATTCTCCGGACTCAGGCTTGAATTAGGAGTAGGACGCAGCACCTATGTGTTACACCCGTGTGCCGTGATGTTGATCCGTCGACTAAACGACTAAAAAAACTTTGTAGTGGGTTCCTCGTAGAACGTGGCTTCAATCATGGCCCGCCCAAAAGAATCTAGATCCTTTGCTATTTCCTCCATCTACTGCGATTTCATGCTCAGTGGTCTCCTGTGTCCATCTTCGTGCTGGTTTACCTTTGATGTTTCCCCATAGAACCATGTCTTTCATCATTTTCTTTGCGAGCCATTGTTACGTTGAATCATTCGGCACCTTGCCGTCGTGGTAAATGATAGTTTGTTACATTGTACTTCAAAAATAGCACAAAGGATGGGCTGAACTGAAGAGACCATGTGTTGCCCATGCATAGAGTTGCCAGACGTCCGGCAATGAGAGGACATGTCCTTCTTTTTAGCCTAATGTCCTCCGTCCGGCAGGCAAAGCTAAAAGCCTTTAAAATGTCCGGCTTTTTAAATATTTTATGTTATCAATTTTTATGCATTGTTGATACAACTTACAATGTATCTACACTCTACCGTGTGTTTACATTCTTTATTAAAACCCATTGCTTAATAATATTTATTTAATTTTCCTATTTATACCAAAATGTAAAACACCAATTATTTGTATAATTTGAATCTAACTGTTGCTCTATTCGGCAACACTAACAATGCTGTAGTCTCTATGGTCAAAATGTTAATGTTATTTCCGGTTCCGGTTTTTTTTTTTTTTAATTTGTAATGTTTGCCGTCTATGTTTATGAAAATGGCTTCTACGAAGAGAAATTGCTAATCTTCAACACAGTGAAAAATAAGTTTCCATGCTTCGTTGAAGGACACAACGAGAATGAGGCAAAGTATACGATTTGCGATAGTTACTTGTCCGTTGCCAAAAAAAAAAAAGTCGCTTAAAAGTCGACAGGGTCGACTTCATCGCACCGGGTTTTAACCCATATGGCTCGGTCTCTTTCCGCAGTGCGGAAAGCGTCGCACAAAACACGAACTCGTAGCTTTTAGCGACGACCCACAGGAGTCTCTGAAACATTTAACTCGTAAACCGAAAGGCGCGGCCATGAATCAAACCCACAATCTTCGGAGCACGAGTCAAACGGCTTGACCACTTCGCCACAGAGACTCCCAAGCCAACAAAGGAACTACTGACTTGGAGCGCCATGTTGACATTGAGAGACTTAGAAATCTAATCAAAGTGTCCGCGTCATCTAGCATATTGACGTCTTTTTTTTCAGCCTAAGTATTCAAATGTGTTGCTGAACGCGCATGCGTCTAAAACAACTGGCATTTCATACAGTTTGTCATCATCAGTCTTACAACTCGATGCGCTGCACAGCTGGTTTGATGCACACATTATTTGAAGATTCAGAAATTGCTAAACATATTGCTTGTGCAAAAACAAAGACTGAAGCAATAATAAACCAGGTAATTGACCCCGACACTGTTGATGAATTGGGTAAATCTTTAAGTGGTATTTCATGTTTCGGTCTTTCGACAGATGCTAGCAATCACGGTTCGCAGAAAATATTTCCGATCTTTGTTCAGTACTTTGACTGGAAAGCAGGTGGAATCCAAACTAAAACTCTCAAGTTAGACAACACACCAAATGAAACCTCAGAAACTATATCACAGTATATTTTGAGAACACCCAAAAAACATGATTTGTACTCCAAATGTGTTGCTTTTGCTAGTGACAATGCCAATGTGAATTTTGGAGGCATTAACAGAAGAGAAGGTAGAAATGTGTTTTCACATTTGAAGGAAGCCTTGAGCAAGCCATTAGTAGGCGTTGGATGTTCTGCTCATGTTCTGCACAACTGCATCCAACACGGCGCAGATTTAATGCAGATTGACGTTGAATCTATCGTCTTTAAGATATTCAATTACTTTTCTATACACTGTCAGAACAGAAACTTTAACGGATTTTTGTGTCTATGTCAACATTAACTATCAGCAACTACTCTATCACTCTCAAACTAGATGGTTCAGTTTGTTTCCGGCTGTTGAGAGGCTGCTGAGGCTGTTTAATGGTTTGAATGAATATTTTCTTTCTGTAAACCAACCACTTGGTATGATAAAAAAAATTATTGTCACCTATTGTAATAAAAATGTACTGATTGTGGGTTTAGTCTGGAACGATTTAAACGAAGCATTCAATATGTCCTCCGTTATCCTCCTTTTTGTCTTATTATGTCCTCCTGTGTCCTCCTTTTGGTCTTATTATGTTCTCCTTTTGGTGCCCACGTATCTGGCAACCCTACCCATGCAGCACTATCCCCCTCTCAGCCTGTCTAGTTAACTTCAGAGGAAATGTAACAACAATACATCTGGAACAAGACATGCTGCAGAGGTTGCCGGATCAGTAAATTAATGCACTAACTGTCCGCCCGTCGGAGCTTCGATCCTAGACCAGTTGCCCACCAAGGCTTACTGGTTTGCCCTGTGAAGTTTTTTTTTTTTTTTTTTAACAGGACATTGCCGTCAACACCGGAATTTCTGCCGCTGTGATCACTTTGCAAGATTACGTTCAGTAGTTTGCCATTGCTTTCTGAACGACAGGCACCGATACCAATGCAAAACCAACGCAACGCGGTCAGCTGCCAAATCCCGCGTGCTGTGTTTCGAACGCGGGTATACGCGATTACGAACCGCGTCTGTAACACTCCGCCACAGAGCGCGACGAAGTTTGGTTTGCCCAGATTATTTCAGTCTCCAAGACAGAACTACAACAACAGAAATTAGATTCCTAAAAAAATAAATGTATCAAGAAGAGAGAAAATGAGATATGAAGAAATCAGGACTAAAAGGAGGGGGGGGGGGGGGGGTTAAAGCAGCGCTAGATTTTATTAGAAGGCAGCAAGTCAAATGGTATGGCCATGCAACTAGGATACCAACTAATAGTATACCACAACAAGCAATGAAACACAGGCCAAATGGAAGCAGAAGAAGAGGCCGACCAGAGGGACAGAGGGAATAGCAGTCCATGAGAATCTCGATACATGAAGCCCTTAAACGGGCCTTTTCCCGCTGTTTATACTTCACCTCGACACCGCAAGGTACAAGAGGAACATGATGAGATGAGATGAGATAATGAGACATGATGATGTGTTTGAGCCAATGTTATGGATGCTCGGATTGTGCAGGACGTCAGTATTGTTTTCCTGCCTGGTCCACGGTGTTCTCAGAGTGTTTCTATAGGATTTAAACTTACAAAGTTTTCATTTTTACTTTAGTGATTGCAAAGTGGCCCATGAGTCCATCCGTATGTTGCCATATGTATGTTCTCAACAAGTGTATTTTAATTTGTTTACTTGAGTTGTGCTATAGTCTATTGATTCTCGTATTCCTGAACTTTCACTTCTATACGAATCCAGGAAGACAACAAGCGGACTCTGATAGTTGATGCTTCTGTTTTTGGTGTCCCCACGTCCGATGATTGGTTGATCCGATCCGATCTATTTCCAGAATTGTGATAGTATTTCAAATTATAGCGCCGAATAATAAAGTGTTTTTGTTGGTCTAATAATATGTGTTTGCAGACGAAAAAAGATTCGAGATAACGACGAATATAATTACCCTATTATACACACTTAGTTGTGAAATTCGGGGTGTTTTTTTATTTGTTATCTGTAATGTTACGTCACCAGAAGCAATTTAATGAAATCGTTGCAAGTTTTCGTTTTGTTTTATAATTTCACATTTTGCGTGGGTTCTATGAAAAAATAAATACGCTCATGGCGTGAATGAATGTGAATTGAAGAACACATTTGTGACATGGTGGTGGTGGCAAATATGAAAAGGGATAATTAGGTCAGGAACATATGATGAGTCACGCAAAACGGTAGGGAACTTACTTGATCCTAGAAAACATATGCTCATGAAGTGAATGAATGTGAATTACAGAACACATTTGTGATATGGTGGTAGTATCAAATATGAAAGGGATAACTAGTATCAGGTACCTATGACAGACTTAGTAAACCGGTGGGGAATTTACTTGATCCTAGAAAATTTATGCTCATAACGTGAATGAATGTAAGTTGCAGAACAGATTTGTGACATAGTGGTAGTATCAACTATGACAGGGATAAGTTGGTCAGGTATCTATGACAGGTCTAGTAAACCGATAGGGAATTTACTGGATCCTAGAAAACTTATGCTCATGAATCATGGAGGAAACTGAAAGAAAGAGGTCAGAATAAAATTTTGTCACTGATAAGGGTGTTTATATGTGGTCTGGGCTCACATACGTGTTTAACAGGAAATGTGGGAAGGAAACGTATCCGTCATGATATTGAAAACAACCCTCGTCGAGTACCGTTTGCTCTATACAAGTATGGATCTACCACTATATACCCAACCCACCTCAAGGCGTGTGAACGGGTGGTTTGCTTAACTGATTCAGCGCCAAGCAAAACGTAGGTAGGTGCAGACCAAACACGGTACACAATCAAATTAACAAGTATTTTAATGTAAATTTCCATTTGTTGAGCACGGAAATTGCCCAAGATATCACGAAACACACGAAGGGGTTACGTACGCAGTCCGTAATCTCGCATATCGCGTTCGAAACACGGCTGTGGGTGATTTGGCAGCAGATCGCCTTGCGTTAGTTTTTTTTTAATAAAATGGTATGGGTGCCGGTAGTTCAGAGAGCAATGGCAAACTACTGAACGTAAACGTGCCAAGATATCACAAACAGCCAGAAAATTCTGGGGTTGAATGCGACGTCCTGTGAATGATATGCAACTAATTTTGTTAATCACGAAAACAAAAACATAACTCGATGACCTAAAGGCGATGTATTGTCCTTCTGTCCAAATCGGAGGTTAAATTTCGTTATATATTATCCTACGGCACTTAATCAGTTAATTTCCATACACCCGATATGTCACACGTGTCCTTCACTTTACGTTAGGTAAGTTCGAGTTCCCCGCTGGGTGAGATTCTTGATGTAGGTCAGGGTACGTCAGGTTGTGAAGAGTTAACAGTGCACACATTATCTTACGACTCTCAGTTTCATCAGCTAGGGACAGCTTGAAGCCACGCACACAACACTTGTTAGTTGATATACAAGCATCGATTTAAGCATACCACCGTCGTACAATATATTCGTACCACGTCAGAAGATCAATGTAGTTTGGGAAAAGTGTCATCTGCGCTGTTTAAACAATCGTTTTGTTCATGCGTGCATATAAACGGTGAAGGTATTGCTATCCGGACACTATTGAGATGTGAAATGTTAAGATGTTTTATGTACTAGATAATGGTATAAGAAGATTGGTAGCTATCTATCTAAATTACTGTCTTTCCGTCAAATTGTGGTGTATTCGGCGCTCGCCCAGATAGACACCCCGATATTCTGTAGTATGTCTTCTTAGTCCCTATTGTTCTACTGTACTTCTATGAGTGCCGATCACTAACACTGAATTGATTTCTTATGCTATTTCAGTGGCCTTTTCTCTTCCAATTACACCGAAGGCGTCGTCGGAAGGGGTTATTGAAGTTCCAGCGCTAGTGACTTTCCTCCAATTTCCTCCATGATTCATGAGCAGTATTTTTCTAACAGCAAGTAAATTATCTACCGGTTTGCTAGACCTGTCATAGGTTCCTTACCTACTTAACCCTTAAGTTCAATATACATCAGAAACGATCTTTCATATCCAGGTCACATTGAATTTACAATGTTACTGAACTATTTTCAGAATACCGCTCCCGGGAAGATAACCCTGCCAACCTTGTGTCAGCCGAAAGGTGCAAATTACGCAGCTCTGCTGTAAGCAGGCACAACGCAATTGCGTCTAAAACACCACTCCGGACAAACGCAGCAGAAGAAGGAGGATATCGCTGATAAAGAAGAATTTTAAAAAAAAAACAATGACACCCATTAAGCTTTGGACATCCAAGAAAACTGGTTCATAAAGAATAGCATGACTCGGGAAGAAAACTACACCTCCACATCCCGCGTTACTGATATTAACCAGCAGCAGTAATGAAGGCCGGTCTCCGTGGCTAAGGCTTGGCGGGCGGGATTTGTGAGCCCGCTTATCTGCATTAGAAACACAGCTCCTACCATGTGGCAGCAGACCGCGTCGCGCTGGTTTTAACGTGTTGTTATGGGACCCTGTTGTTCAGAAAGCAATGGCAAACTACTGAACGTAAACTTGCGAAGACATCAACGACAGCAGTAACATGCTGATGTTTACAGCAATGTCCTGTAAATAGGATATGGAAACACAAAAAGTAAGTAATGGAATATGGAGTTTCTGGAAGACGTTACAGGGTCGACCAACACGTGGGTCGACACAGGGCATTGCAGACACATTGAAGACACATTGAAGACACATTGAAGACACATTTAAGACACATTGAAGACACACTGAAGACACGTTGGGTGTGAAAATGCAGCAAAAATAGAGTCTACAGAGAAAAAAAAATACAGATGGACAGAGGGAATAATAGAGTCCACGGGAATCTCGAATAGTTGAAGTCCATAAACGATCACTCTCCCGTTGTTTATGATTTTCACCTCGACACCGCAAGGTACAAGAGCAACATCGTAAGAAGAAGAAACAAACCGCTAGCTATCTTTACAGAAGCAATCAATTGTTATTCCGAGGAGCAGAAACAGTGCAGAAATAGCATACCTGAGTGCAGCACTACATGAGTTACGCCAGAAATCCAAATAGTTGTAATACAATGGATTTCTTCACATTGCAACATACCTCGAACTGAAGAAAACGACAGCAGGATTTGGAGAGGGAGGGGGGGGGGGGTGTTGGCACGCTTCTTCAACATATTATAGACAACCTATGATCAGGCCAGAAGATTCCAAAGAATCAATTATAGAACCAAATAGAAATCAGAACATCCAGGCCACCAGATAGATTATGTACATTACCTACTCAACCCGAAAGAAAAAGTAATTATTCTCAGACTCCGCACAGGAAACAACAGACAGAATTGCCACATGTTTAATAAATTAAAATATTGAATGCAAGTATTGAACTCTTAACATGACAACTAAACATCTGTTGCAGGAATGTCACACTTATGCAAATCAAAGTATGTTGACACCCGCTCCATTTGAAGACAAACTTTGTGGAGATGACAATAGGTTTGCGTTGACTGCTATTTTCATTTGAATCATTCACATTGACGTCTGAAGATAAACGAAGAAGAAGCAAGTGCACGAGGCAGGGGAACTGACCAAGATCCAAGTCTTTTTCTCGCGCTGTGATGAGATCGACGTTCTGAAAATGGCTTGCTCCGTGTTGAGACCCACTTTACTTGCTCGAGTTGAGGTGTAGAAATTGACTGAACCTGTTACAGTTAATTGCAAATCCTTTACAGGACGTCGCAGTCAACCCAAGTATTGTTTGGCTGTTTGTGATTTCTTGGCAAGTTTACGTTCACTAGTTTGCCATTGCTTTCTGACGACCGGTACTCCATACCATTTATAAAAACCAGCGCAAGGCGGTCTTGTTTACAAATCGGAGGCAGCCGTTTCACGAACGCGGTATGTGGGATTGCAAATTGCGTTCGTAACCCCTTCGTCAACAGCCGGCGACCCTGCTACAACCAAGGAATAAACACCAGACTAGCGAATGACAACGTAAGCGTGTTAACCGCTAAACTGTTGCGCTTCTCGTTCATACACATTCCTAAAGTAAAGTATGACCGTTTTCCATCAATATATATATATATGTTTGTCATGTGATGTTGACTGTCGTTGTTGTTTGGTATGTGATGCTGATTGTAGTTATTGTTTGTTATGTGATGTTGATTGTTATGTTGTATGTTGTTGCTCTTTGTTGTTGTTATTGTTGTCTGTAGTTCTTGTTCTGTTTCCTTAGGTTCCTCTACCTTATCCCATATCCCTCCTCCTCCACCTTCTTCCTTCTTCTTCTTCTTCTTCTTCTTCTTCTTCTTCTTCTTCTTCTTCTTCTTCTTCTTCTTCTTCTTCTTCTTCTTCTTCTTCTTCTTCTTCTTCTTCTTTTTCTTTTTCTTTTTCTTTTTCTTTTTCTTTTTCTTTTTCTTCTTCTTCTTCTTCTTCTTCTTCTTCTTCTTCTTCTTCTTCTTCTTCTTCTTCTTCTTCTTCTTCTTCTTCTTCTTCTTCTTCTGCTGCTGCTGCTGCTGCTTCTTCTTCTTCTTCTTCTGTCTTTCATCTTTCGATGGAGTATAGGTCATGCAGCATACATTAGGCTGCTCAGGATTCCATAGTGTCCTCTACCTCATTCCCCCTCCTCCTCCTCCTCCTCCTCCTCCTTCTTCTTCCTTTCGTCCTTCGATAAAGTATAGTTCATCAATAAACTCACGACAAAGCCCATTGTAGACATGTTCTTCACTGGTTACATTTGCAGCTAAAATGTTCACTGGTATGTGCTATCCAAGCTCACGTAAACTCTCCTTAATCGCCTCTTACAACTTGTTTGGCAGGCTACGTTATTATTATTCTTTGCTTCCATTATAGGCCTCGATAACACACAACAGACGGGGTTGTAGTGGTCTCGAAAATGCAAGATTACCTCGGCTGTCATGGACCTCAGATTCACTGTGCTTATAGATGAGTGCACGAATCATTACATCACTATGGCCGGCAATGCACGTATACAGACAAGAAATAGTTTATTGTATGCTAGATTCCTGATAGTCGTGGTTTCGTGATAGAACGTCTGCCCACTACAGTGGATGATCGAGGTTAGATCATTCTATGGAATAAAGGCTCAGTCTGTGTCCTTTACTCAGGGCACGAAGTGTCATTAATGCACGTATACCAAACCTTAAAACACCCTTAGCAGTGGGTTGTAGTCATATAGGATGGAATACCTAAGCTCCGAAGAGGAGATATGGCGAACTTAGACTTAATCCCAGCCAGTCCGTCTGTGACGTACTAAATCATGACCTTGTGACATCTTAATATGCCTGTCTGTAGTTGTAACAGATTCTGTGCTAAACAAAAAGTATGTTTATACCAAACAAAAATGAATGACGGAAAATGAGTAGTAGGGATGTGTCACAGTTATGACTTAAAAATTGTTAATATGGTAGCGGACATGTTGCATTTTAATGCAATGAAAATATTTCGGCGATATATAAGCCCATGGCAGATACGGGATGTCGCTAGAGACGATTATTCATCCCATGGCACTTAATAGTTAAGTTTCATTGCTGTTCTTGCGCACCCCGATGGTTTCTGAGCTTTAAGAGGGGATTGAGAGCTCTGCAAACCACATATTGTATCCAGTCACTTGTACAGAACAATTTGTTTCGTACGAGTATATTCTATGAACCGAGCAAACACACAAATACATACATCAATGTTCTATTAGTGCTGCTAGGAACAGGATCCGTAAAGTCGTAAAACAACTCCCGGCTGATATATGAGCACAACCGTTACACTAGCGGTACAGCAAACATTGTTACGAAACTATTATTTCCTTGCTAGCATTGTTCAACCCAACACATCTTTCAGACGGTTATATATGTGTTTTAGATGGGCAATTAAAATTAACCAGGTTGTAAAAAAAAATGTTTTAATAGTAAAGTACCCTTTTACACACCTTTTGGCGCAAATTGTATGTTCCGGTAACCTGGAATATGTGGATGTCACAACACACTTAACGGCAATATCTTCCATGGGATTGCCTTTACGCGTTCATTAATGTTATGCGCATTCTTCATTGCTTGGCTATTTGACTAATCTAATGATGTCTGTTTGATTAAGTGGTTGCTAGAGTAACTAAATAATTGACTGACTGATTGCTTCGAGATCAGCAATGTGAAACGATACAGCAAGAACTAAAAGATGCAACAATAATACATCTAAACCAGAAGCAAACGTCCGGTTCACTGGACGTATAAGGCTCGCGAAATCATTTGGTATGGCCCTGGCAAGACAACCGTAAGCGTGACTCGAATATTTGTTTATAATCTTATACGAACGTAACATAAGCAATGATGTGTTTCCCACCTTGTGGAGACATGCATTGAAATGTACATCTGTGTTCGGAACAACTTACTGCTGTGATCTGTTCTTTTCACAACTTGCCACTACAAAGAGTCAACTGCGCTCTAGACTGACGATGCAAAACCCGGAAAAGCAGTTACGAGTAGTAACATCATCAAAAAACAAGCAGTTCCAGTGATCACGTTAGGGTGAGTTAATTAAATGTATGACCAAACATAAAGGCCAATTTTTAAGCCGATAATTTTGTATTGCCCGCTAATAGGACACACCCAGACATGTGATAACCATCATGGAATCTCGTTTATGTCAATCACTGGGAAGAAACTGGCCAGAATTCTTCTGAAGGACCTCACAACACGCTTACATAATGCCTATTGCCGATGATCCAGTGACAGTCCGTAAGTGACGCCGGACCTTTGACATGGTGTTTGCTGCCCGCTGGCTTTGAGACAAATGCCAAAAACAACACTCCGATCTCTGCTCTAATTTCCTCGAGGTCATTAAGTCTATGGCACAGTCTGTATGGGGGTCTGTGGAAGGTTAATGTCTAAATTTGGTTGCCCTCAGCGATGTACCAAAATAGTGCAACAGCTCCATGAACGAATATAGGCCGCAGAGCCGGAATATGGTATGTTATTGGAACTTTTTCCCCCGTCTCAAATGGAATTTAACAAGGATGTCTGCTCACACCGACACTAATCAGTACGACCTTCGCTGCAATGTTAACCGACGCTTTAGACATGATGATGTAAATATAGAAGTAAACTGCTGTATATGTGGTAAACTAATTAATCTGAGAAGGTTTCAAGCTAAACCAAATATTAGATTAACCACAGTCAGGGTTCTATTTGCAGACGAATACTTAGTTAGTCAACATAACATCCTCATTGCACATAGAACTATTAGTCCATAAATGTTCAGATCATTCCCTCAGTATCTCCCTCCGCGTGTAGCAACTGACATCAGCTAGGTGTTGGTTGAGTATTCTTCTTCGATTTGCTGACGAATGCTTTCTGACTTTCAACTCAGAGGCAGATAGGCAACGCAGGATCAATACATTCCCCGAAGCCTGCGCGAACTTTGGGCACACTATAAATGCAGAGAAAATTGTAGTTATTTATCAACCGTCTCTCGGGAGGAAAAAAAAAAACCAATCATCGAGCCCAAATTACAATGAACGGCCAATAACAAAACGTGGTTGTTAAATTCACATATCCAGGCAGCACTCTAGCTCACTATGTCACCAGCAACAAAGAGATCAATAAAACGAAGTTCCCAAGCCTGTAGCATCGTTGGCAGACTTAACGTCAACGTCAGGGACAGAATCGACAGCCTTAATGATAAAGCTAAAAGTCTACAGAGCAACAATTCTACCAATGCTGCTCTTAAAATGGTTTAAAGATATATTTAAAGGCGGGAAGATTGACACTATTGCACTGGGTGTTATCCCATATGGTCTGTCTGTTTCCCAGGACGGCCTGTCAAAAGTGTCACACAAAGCACCAACCCAGTAGCTCCAGCGACGACCCTCAGGAGTTTCCGGGAAAATTGCGCTAGTGAACCGAATGAACGGGGTCTGGAAACAAATCCACGACCTTCGGACCGCGATGCAGGTGGCTCAATCTATTCGCCCCGAAGATCCCCTGCTATTTTCATGGGGAATGTGATAAGTATACCAAAGCCACAAATCTTCCTGTACTGCTCTATGTATATATGCTAAGTATACCAAAGCCACATGATAAGTATACCAGAGCCACAAATTTTCCTGTACTGCTCTAAGTGACAAAATTCTAGAAGACCTGGACTTTGCCGACGAAATAGTGCTTTTGAGTTCAACACACGCAGATGCCCAAGAGAAAATAAACCATCTCCAAAATGTTTCAGGACAAACTGGTCTCCAAATTAACACCACAAAAACAAAAACTATTGATCTTACTAACAGTTCAGACGACACCAACCTAAGCAACCATGTTCTTGAAAAAGTCAACAGCTTCACATACCTAGGAAGCAAAATGACATCTATAGGGGACTCATCACCAGAAATATTATCTAGAATCTCACTGGCAGCTGGTGTCTTCAATAAACTGTTAAACATCTGGAAGTCAAAGTCACTCAGCCAACATACGAAACTTAAAATCTTCACTTCTTGTGTCATTCCAGTGCTAACGTATGGATGTGAGAGTTGGAAATCAACGGTAGCTTCAGATAAAAAAAAAATTAGACAATTTTGAGAACAAATGTCTTAGAAGAATTCTAAACATCAAGTGGACAGATTTCAAAACCAATGCTCAAATAAGACAAGAGACTAAGCAAGATATTGTATCCAATTTTATAAGAAAACGCCGTTGGAACTACATCGGCCATGTTCTCAGAATGGACAAGACAAGACTCCCCAACCAAGCCCTCATATGGTCACCAGTAGGGAAAAGAAAACGGGGAAGACCAAGAGAGACCCTGCGTAGAACCATCATCAGAGAAGGCTCATTCAACGGCCAAGTGAACATCCAGGATCTACAACATGTAGCAGCGAACCGCCAGACATGGAGAGCCATGACGTCTGCCCCATGCGCCGACTTAGGCTCAAGAGGAAAGACTAACTAACTGACTAACTAACTCTAAGTGTACATGTTAAGTATACCAGAGCCACATGATAAGTATACCAGAGCCACAGATCTTCCTGTACTGCTCTAAGTGTACGTGCTAAGTATACCAGAAACACGTGATAAGTATACCAGAAACACGTGATAAGTATACCAGAGCCACAAATCTTCCTGTACTGCTCTAAGTGTACGTGCTAAGTATACCAGAGACACATGATAAGTATACCAGAGCTACAAATCTTCCTGTACTGCTCTAAGTGTACGTGCTAAGTATACCAGAAACACGTGATGAGTATACCAGGGCCACAAATCTTCCTGTACTGCTCTAAGTGTGCGTGCTAAGTATACTAGAAACACGTGATGAGTATACCAGAGCCACAAATCTTCCTGTACTGCTCTAAGTGTACGTGCTAAGTATACCAGAGACACATGATAAGTATACCAGAGCCACAAATCTTCCTGTACTGCTCTAAGTGTACGTGCTAAGTATACCAGAAACACGTGATGAGTATACCAGAGCCACAAATCTTCCTGTACTGCTCTAAGTGTACGTACTACGTATACCAGAGACACATGATGAGTATACCAGAGCCACAAACCTTCCTGTACTGCTCTAAGTGTGCGTGCTAAGTATACCAGAGACACATGATGAGTATACCAGAGCCACAAATCTTCCTGTACTGCTCTAAGTGTGCGTGCTAAGTATACCAGAGACACATGATGAGTATACCAGAGCCACAAACCTTCCTGTACTGCTCTAAGTGTGCGTGCTAAGTATACCAGAGACACATGATGAGTATACCAGAGCCACAAATCTTCCTGTACTGCTCTAAGTGTACGTGCTAAGTATACCAGAGACACATGATGAGTATACCAGAGCCACAAATCTTCCTGTACTGCTCTAAGTGTGCGTGCTAAGTATACCAGAGACACATGATAAGTATACCAGAGCCACAAATCTTCCTGTACTGCTCTAAGTGTACGTGCTAAGTATACCAGAGACACATGATAAGTATACCAGAGTTACAAATCTTCCTGTACTGCTCTAAGTGTACGTGCTAAGTATACCAGAGACACATGATAAGTATACCAGAGCCACAAATCTTCCTGTACTGCTCTAAGTGTACGTGCTAAGTATACCAGAGACACATGATAAGTATACCAGAGTTACAAATCTTCCTGTACTGCTCTAAGTGTACGTGCTAAGTATACCAGAGACACATGATAAGTATACCAGAGCCACAAATCTTCCTGTACTGCTATAAGTGTACGTGCTAAGTATACTAGAGCCACATATCTTCCTGTACTGCTCTATGTAAACTTGTTAGTCGTTTGCTTATCCATTACAAGACATCGCAGTCAACACCAGCATTTTTGTGATGCTTGTGATCTCTTGGCAAGTTTACGTTCAGTAGTTTGCCTTTGCTTTCTGAACGATTAGCGCCCATACCATTTCGTAAACAACCAACGCACGGCGGTCTGCTGCCAAATTCCCCGCAGCTATGTTTCGAACGCGGTTTTGAATGCGTCCGTAACTAATTTGCCATGGAGTATACATATACAGAGTAGTAATACTTACCAAATACCATAAGAATAGTTAGTTGTTAATCATATTAATTATGTCTTGTCATCGCTGTGTGTGTGTACAGTTGAAGAAGAATTTAGGAGGAAACCAAAGAAACAGGTCGATTATTTAATAAGTATAATGCTTATTCTTCTTATAGTCCATGCAGTGTGGCGTTGGTGATCATGTATGTCCACAGCCTCCTAAAAAGCCATCGCTGGAATGGTAATAGATAAATGATGGATAGATGGAAAAGAGTATGTCCAAATTGACCTAGATGTAATAGACCAGTGGTTCTCAACCTTTTTTGGCCCGTGCCCCCCTTCACTAAATTTTCAGAACCTCATTCCCCCCATTTCATATTTCCTATCTAAAAATCCCCCACCCCCCACACAGTATGCGTAAAAATGGAAGGTAAATTTAATAGCGTATACAAAAACAAGTCTAGACATCCACATAAAATATGATTTGTGGGTCTACTTACTTTATAAAATGAATTTTAGAAGGATGAGACGTACGTAACTGTAAAGTATGAAGGGAACAACAATATCAAGTAATCGGTTCTTGTATTAACGCGATTTTGAAATGGTCTTCATCCCTTCCCCCCCCCCCTCTGGAAACACTAAAATTCCCCCCTGTGGGGTAAGTCCCCACCGGTTGAGAACCACTGTAATAGACAGATAGCACAGGGTATTCCGACTTAGTCCGGAATGTAATAGAAACACTCAACAGAATACGTTCCAAATCATTATCAATGTAATAGACACCAGGGAGTCTGTCTCAGATAGTCCATAATGTAATACACTGATCAAACAAACATCTGACTGGAATAGCTCGTAATGTTTTATGTAGATGCGAAGATCATCCGATGTAAATAAATCAGCCAAGCTCAACACTGCCCAAAAAAAGGGGAAAAAACACACGCACGCACGCACACACACACACACACACAGACAGAGAGAGAAAGAGAGAAGCACGCAAGCGCGCGCGCACGCACACACACACACAAAATTACACATACACACACGGTGCGTACTATAATAGACATTGCCACGCGCACGGCGAACCTAGATCGATACACGTACAATCGATTCCCATTTAAACAGTTTGCTGTTTTGTGAATTGTCGCGTCGTTAAGATTACATGCATTGGAAACTCAGTGAAGTGAAACCTACAGGTTCAAAGATTTCAGGCTGCAAATGGAGAACGGGTGCTGTGACGTAACGTGCCCATCTCTACCGCGGTACTTGCCGGGGAGCACAAAACCAGGCTATATATTGATCCTATGAATTGGGGCGCCGTGGCTGAGAGAATACTGTCTCCACCTCAGACAGTACCGTGTTCAATCCCTACATAGGGTTGGGAATTTTTCCAAGAACCATTGGTGTTTAACCACATCACACGGGCCACTAATTTATTGGGTACTGAGATCGGATTCATAACCTTCTCGGATAAGAGCGGGGAAAAAAAAACATTAGGTCCCGAGTGCAAGGTAATGTTTCGCCGTCTCATTCGATCACCAGAGTCTTGGATCAGCTCAATGTTCTTGTATTGGCCATACCATGTGGCCAAGCCACCCAGGTATTTGCTTCTCTGCATTCCCCTTGACCTCTTCCCCTCAATCTTGCCAGTTGTCATCAAGTTTTCCAATATATTTCTTCTCATAACGTGGCCAACAAAATGTTGACGTGTACGTATCATTTCTCTGATCAGTTTACGGTTTTCATTTGTTTCTTGTAGGACTTTGTCATAGGCTCTCTGCTTATCCATGGTATTCTTTGCAAGATGTGCACATTAAAAATAGTTGGAAAAAGCAGGCCGTATAGACACCGTCCTGGCAAATTTGATGAGAAAAGTAAACCTACCAATGGTTAATAGAGCTCGTAACCTTGGATGGAATATATAATACAGTGTCGAAGTCGACACACTGTCCTCTGGGATGCATAAATAGATATGACTCTTGCACCTCGACAGAGAAACAAATAATAAGATCATGCAAAATAAACAGGCGCAGACGCGTGTACATTTTCTGCTGAAATAAACGACATAATCAGCGAAACCAGAATAGAAATGTGTGTGGTGGACACTGAAATATATATGTAACATTTCGTAAGAATGGTTGGTTGATTTGATGGTTGGCTGGCTGGCTGGTTGGCTGGCTGGCTGGATGGTTGATTTATTTCTTCATTGGTTGGTTAGTTGGCTGGTTCGTTGGTTGGTTTTTTTCATTAGTTGGAGTATTGATGCATGATAAGGCAGACGTGGTTGAGGCCTTGTGGGAGCACGTGTACACCTCGGAGGAGCAAATGGATCACCATAGTCTGGCGACAGCGAGGAGTGACGAGGGGATCTCGCTGATGCTCGACGCCTAGAGGAAAGGCGAGACGCACATGTAATCAGATTGCTACTGGTACTATTGGGGTTGGAACTCTTCGCTGGCTTCTGAGGATGGGGACGGAGCGCTTATGGGAATGCCCCGAATGCTGTGATGTCGGTTCCTAAATCAATCAATAAATCAATCAATTCATTAGTTGGTTGGTTCGTTGATTTATTGGTTGGTTGTGAATTCTCGTGAAGACGTGAGTTTTAACTTTAATGTCTGCTTCACTAGCGTTCAGTTCGCCTGGGACCCGAATATGGCGTCCATTTACAGGAGAGAGCTTAGTGTGGAGAGTTTTCGCTCGACCCGATAGAAAAGTATTACATCCACGGTCACTAACGTAATCTACAGAGTTCTGTTTACTTTTCCAAGATAAGAAACCGTCGGGAATACCCGGTTCTGGAACTTCACGTCTGCAGAGAGACATATTAGGATGGTGCAACCAGGTCATGAATGAACACAGCACACAACGGCCTGGTTGGGAAGAAGCCTAGCTTTGTGTTTATTTTATTGAGAAGAAACTTCAGAAGGAGTTGTAGGATAAATAGAGTGCCAGTTGTTGTAGTAATCCGACTTGAAATTTCCGATCTTTCTAGAGTAGCGATTACTTCACATGTGTATATTTATGTGTTCTGTATACAGAATTGTTTCCTAAGGGGAAGCATGGAATAGTAGCAATGTAATTTGCCATACATGTCGTAAAAGACGACTGGGGAGGCTTCGACTGTGTGTTAACGCAACCCTGCGTGGAAGCAAAATTATTTACACTGCAACCTAACTCATATGTTGTAAGAGGCGAATAAGGGACATAAATAGCTCCGTGACCACTACACCTTTCTTACTTTGGAAGATCCCCTCACTTATAGTTTAAGCGTTCTTAATCCATTAGCGATCAGTATTTAGCGCTTTTTCGTTCTGTGTGTCTGTCTGTTTGTCTCCCTCCCACTCCCTTCCTCCCTCCATCCATCCATCCATCCATCCGTCAATCCATCCATCCATCCATCCGCCCATCCATCCATCCATCCATCCATCCATTCATTCATTCATCCATCCATCCATCCATCCATTCATTCATCCATCCATCCATCAATTCATACCACTGACTCGCTGGTTCTACGGAGTTCACGCAATGTGCGGACATTTTCTTTATGTGATCTATGGAAGGAGACTGAAGCACTTAAGGAATCGTCCGTGCGCAGTGAAAGTGATCCTCGAAGACAGTGGTTCTCAGCCTTGTTTGGCCCATGCACCTTTCACCATATGTTCATAATGTTATTCCCCCCTTTCGTATTTGCTCCCTTTAACCCACCCCCGCCCCTACACAGTATACGTAAAAATGGAAGCTAACTTTAATAACACATACTAGAACAAGTCTAGACGTCTACATAAAACGTGATTTACAGGTCTACTTACTTTATAAAACGAATTTCAGAAGGGCGAGAAGTACATAACCGTAAAGTATGGAGTTATAAACAATATCGAGTAATCGGTTCTTGTATTAACGCGATCTTGAAATAATCTTAATTCCTTCTTGAAAACTCTCACCGGTTGAGAATCACTGCTCTAAGACAAGCAACCCAAACCAGACATACTAGGCAACGCGATGACTACTTCTTGTACATCATATACTTTTCATAGCTCGTCCTGGGCCAGACAATTACTATATAAATAAACACAGACCATTCCAGTTGGTTCTCGTCGTCGTCATCATCAAGACAAGTCACCTGAACAAGTCAAGAAGAATGATACGGGAGAGGAAAATGTCACGTTGCAAGAACAACAAAAGACACGCGGTATCCAAGAATTGCAGCGTGGGAGCCGACAAGAAGAAGAAGAACGTGGAGTGCCTGCCGGCGAGCTGTAACAGAGAACCTGAAACTACAGCCACTACTGAAGCCACCACGAGGGAAACCGTTGACGGTCCACAACAGACAAGAGCCAAACCTGAGAAACAGAAAGAGGAGAAAGACACCGAATTCAGAAACACCGACTTACCGACAAGCAAGTGGGTTGTCAAGCGTATCCAAGTGGAGCTTTCAGACGAAGAAATCCTGAAGCAGCTACGAGAAGAGAATCTCAACATCCGATTCCTGAAGGCGGAGCGGCTCCTCACCTACTCCAAGATACCTACAACCTTGGCAGTGGTGACGACGGATGGCAGCGAAATGCCGACCACAGTATCAATCAACAAGAAAATACAACAGCCAGAGAGATTCATCCCAAGAATTAATCAATGTTCCAGATGCCGGAGGGCCAGCCACAGTAGAGCAGCATGTCGCAGTAAGACGGAACTATGCCGGTACTGCGCCGATCACCACGCCTTCAAGGAGTGTCCGCTGGCCAAGCTGGACACGGACTTTCGAGCACCCAACAACAAAAGAAAGTGCGCCAACTGCCTGGGCAAGCATGGAGCAAGATACTTGGGCTGTCCGTACCTGCAACGACACAGAGACGTGTTAAAGTTTGCCATCAACACAAAGACACCATACAACGAAGCAAGGCGGAGGTGCGAGACAACCACGAGCATCTCACAAGCGGAAAAGGTTCAACTGCGAGACCAGATAGATGATCTAAAGAAGCAAATCAAGCTGCTTCAAACACCGACACCGACCAGCGACAATGAAAAGCTGCTTGCTGAAATAAAGGAAATCCAGCAAAACATCAAGAAAGAAGTGGAACATATGGCGGAGATGAAGAAAGAAAACGAAGAAATGCTACGCACCATTAAAGCAGAGAGAGCGCTGCAGAAAGCTGAAATGGAAGTAATTCGAAACAAACCAACAGAAGCTATACAAGAGAACGCAGACAAGCCGCAAGAGGATACCCTGCAAAAGACCGAGCCAGAACCGCAAGCAGAATACCCACCTGGACTCTCCCTGGAGGAGTGCCTAGAATCGATAAAACTGGAGGAACGCAGGCACCAGGAATTCAAAAGGCTCTGGGGTGAAATAGAAAAGAAGAAACCCAAGAAACTCAGGAGACCGGTAGTATACCCAGATAGGTATGCTGACATCGAGGATGGACACGACTGCACGTACTATATAGAAGACGGAGAGATGATCCCGTGGATGACCGCAGAGGAAAAAATCGAATGGTAACAGAAGCTCAAACTCGAAGAAGAAAACAGGCGCAAGGATGAAAATGGAAACGTAGAAAAGTTCCTACAGAAAATACACAAAAAGGAGGCATAAAAAACAAAAAAACAAAATAAATAAATAAAAAGTCCTATTAAGGACTGCAACCTGTCAAGCCAAAAGAGCCAGGAGCCTTCACTAACAAAAGAAACCACCAGAGACAAGAACAAAGGACAGCCGCCGACCATCCCTCAAGCTGACGTCACAGACACAAACGCTTACATAATGAATCCGAGAAAGGACTCACTTGTAAGAGAGCACAAGACAAGAATTACAGAAACAGCTGCATGGGACAGGAATAGTTAAAGCAATAACCAGTCTAGAATGAGATTTCGTTGCAAATATTTGGGATATCATCATTATTAAGTGCCCAGCAAGGTGGTACAGACATGTATGTCTCTCCACAGATTTCGGTCATTGGTGTTCTGGATAATTTATACTGATATTCCTCCGTATTATCGTCTTAGATCATCAATCATAACTTCTCACGGTCTGCTTCTACTGTCGTTTATCGTTTAAATCACGATGCTCTTCAATGCCTCTCTCCTCATTATATTCTGAAGGGACTGGGGATCACTGTTGTGCATTACCCATATTCTGGTTTAAGAAGCTGGGCCCCATCCACTTCCAATATGTAAATAAATCAAGAATACGACCCTTGATGTATTACAGACTCGGTTTCATTGTTTGTCTAGGAGTTAGTGGTCCTCTTTTGGGGAATAGTGAACACTAGATTTGACTCTACACCTTCACCAGGAATCTAATAGCTTTCGAACCCCCATTGATATTCTGTGAAAATGTCTGAAAGACTTCCTAAGTATGAATCAGGTGAAATGTAGCATGGGTCTGGAACAGTCAAGAGATATAGAGTCTCCTCTTTTCCCTTTCGTTAATTCATTTGAGTTATTTAGTTTGCCAAATAAATATTTCAACAAATACTGGTAGACATTGACATCTTGTTTACACAAACAAACAGGTAATTAACAGACAGGTTGAACTGACACATTAATATAAGATTCAGTTACTGTTGATGTCATTTATTGATTGGGCCTGTTTCTTTTGGCCTTTGAATACATCTCTCATTTTTTTGCATCTGTTCAACATATGATTGAATGGGAAAATGCATATCAGTACCAATTACAGACAATCAATCAATAAATAATAATCAATATGATGATCATAAGTGTTGTAAGACTTCTTCTAATTAAAGAAATGTTCTACAGTCATAGTGTGGCCTGAGTTATTTAAAATGTTTTTTATAAACCATTTTTCCTGTGAGGTATTGTGTTTGTTGGCGTTGAGAAAGGTCACATCTGAGTGGTAGATTTGGGTTAAGCCTGGGTCCATTGACTGATGGATCCGTTTCAGTACTTGCCAGTGAAGCTACCCTGAAGGCTGCCCTTGCTCTGCTCAAGGCCTGAGGTATCTTCCATTTCATGTGTGTGGGTCATCTTTTCTCTCTCCTTCCCTCTTCTGGTCAGGTTACCACCAAGAACATCAGCTCGGATTTCTGATCAAACTGCCGTTTGGTTCATTTGAAAAGACAGGTCACACAATCTATCTGACCGGTCGTCAGGCTGCTGTAGGAGAAGTGATCGATTTTCAATATTCAACGCGTACCTGCAGGTCAAAGTTAACGTCATGTGACCCACTCCCTCCAATGATCCTTCTAGTTGCAGACGCTGTAATTCCTATATTTAGACGACATATGTCTATCTCCGGTGTCAAGTTGTGTTCGTCCTCATTAGTGCGGTCAATTGCATGACTTTCTCTGGTTTGGTGTGTAAATGTTGACGCACTGTATAATGATGGTTGGTGATTATGTCACAATGTGGTTTTATAGATGTGTAAAATGTTGTCTTGCCACTAACCTTATCCAGGCAATCAGTCACTCTGGAAATCTAATATACTTGCAACATACTACCAATCTATAAGCTATTTCTAATTTGTTCGTCCAAACCCCAAGAGTCACTGCCACACAACAGAACAGGTTCGACAGAACATTTCATTGTTCTCTGATTTGGCAAGACGCGGTCGGGTAGTTGCTAGACACCTCGCCTACCGAACCGGTGGTCTTAGATTTGAATACGCATTGGGACGGATCTTAAATTACGATCTGGGCTAACATGTCTACCCAGTCCAAAGTTGGTACCAGGAAATGTCCTTGGACATGAAAGCATTCTATGTGGTACTGGACACATCACACACCTAGTCCCTATTGGTCGATAAAAATATGCGTCTAGCACAATATGCCCAATAAGCCCAAATCGTATGGAAAGGTCATTTACCGACTAAACTTTTTACTTACTCTTTTACCGCGTTTCCCGACAATGAGACTGGGTCTTATATTAATGTTAGCTTTAAAAAATGCACTAGGACTTATTTTCTGGGGGATGTCTTATGTTTTTTTTTTAAATAGATACAACATCTACACTTATTCATGTACAAAATTCTATATTTATTCAAATAGTCATGTAATCTCCTTCTGAAACATCATCATAACTCTCCAAATCCCGAATTCCGGTCTGAATTTCTTGCAACTCCATTCCCTGTAGAACCATTCGTCCAGTCTCTTATGTCCAGCAATAAACTTTTCCTTAAATGAGCATTTCTTGTCCGTGTAGCCAGCGCGTAGTGCATTCGTAACTTTAGTGACGTATTGAATTATGAACCACTTCCGTTCATTATAAAGTGCGCACCTGTGGCGTCTGTACTCCGACTAGCCATTCGGCAACAAATCTCTCATTCTAGCTGATGGTATTAACTAGGGCTTATTTTAGGAGTAGGTCTTATATTAAAAGCATCCTGAAAAAATCATGCTAGGGCTTATTATAGGGGCAGGTCTTATTTTCGGGAAAACATGCTATGTAGGCCTTATAGAGATAAAACATACAAAGGTAAAACAAACTTTTCTGGCTGCTTTTATAACCAGGTAGAAAATGATGCATGGCGACCACAAACGCAGACTTGTTGTTCTCTCCAGGTCACCTGTCCTTGAAAGTCGCCAGCTCTACAAAGGTGAGTTGCTATATAATTCAAGCTATAAAAAGCACAGACAGGATGTGGGTTGGCAGCTCTGATACGGCTGTGATCCACGGCTTAGATATGGCAATTATGTCGACCGTGGTAACAATTAGGAGAGAGTTGGTTGTAACGGCCAAGTAAATGTGACCCTAAGAGACATGATGTCCATTTTATAACAGGGCGGAAATATCCACATAAATTAATTCCTTGTTCGTTCATTAATTAATTCGTTTATTTTCCTATTTTAGCTTTCTTTGGTCAGATCGATTATATATTGATACACCACGTTTTAAGATTATTCTAAGGTCATGAAAACTATGCCAGAAAAAAAAAAACTGTTGTAGTGATCGTATTCCAGTCACGTCAGTCTGAGAGAGTCTGAGAGTACAACTGTAATTAAATGTTCAAAAATGTTTTTAATCACCCAAAACATCACAAAAATAACACACAAGTTCCAAACAAATATACTGATATGAGATTTTAAAATTCGATAACTGTTCAATATGTCTGTCAGAAACAAATCTGAAGCATATATATGGCAGGAATTTAACAAAAATGTATTCAGATATCAATGGAAGAACCTAGAAACAAGCATACAACACAAAAATAAAACTTAATTAAAATGGGAAATTTTAGACTTTACTGAATCAAGACACAAAGTATTATTAATTTAATACAGAAACCAAGAAGAAATGTAGCGAAACTAAAGCCAAATTGATGAGTGAAAACAAAGGAATTGGAAATATCACGATCAGTGCAACCTTGAATACGAAGATATGAGATGCAACAGGAATCCATACTTGCATAAAAACATAATTCGGCAAAGGGAAAAATATTCTAAGAATACAACGGATATCTTAAATAGACGATACGATTGCATCATAGAGTGATTTGATGATAACAGGGGTGATAAACCAAATATTAATAACAATTTAGAAATCTCACCGTCTACTGAAAGTTGATCAACGATCACCCACCCATACTGGAAGATCCAATATAGTCCTATAGAGAGGACGCTCGAAAAGAAAGTGGATTGACGACACAAAAGACATTGTATAATTAGATGGAATGACGTTATCCCGGATACTGGAGAGTTAACTATTACCTCCCACGACGCTTAGCGGCAAAAGTGGGCGACGACAACGGGCGACGACGACGGGCGACGACGACGGGCGACGACGACGACGGACGACGACGGACGGACAACGACGAACGCCATCGTACTTCAACATTTTGCGATCTCCGAGGCACGTACCAATTCGTATGCTGATACCTTTCCGTGCCATGACACATGTCTGTCCAGAACTTTCTCTCGCTGATTTCCTATTTCTCTATTTCCGCTGACCATTTCAGTTGTCACAATATGTTATTTTCTTCTGAGGGTAGATGTGTCAGGTGTGTATCCAACCAGTGTTACACGGGTAGTTAATATCCATTCACTTTGATTTCTGTTAAGGGAGGCGTATATATTACGGTCGTGTCCGAAGTCCAGTGAAGTTTGTTTGTTTGTTTGTTATGTTAACTAGTAACAGTTACAATCTATAATCCACGCCCTGTGGCGTTGCTGGTCATGTCAGTCCGCAATCTTCTGCCAATAATTTCTAATATTCATGTTCCTCTAGGCTATCATGTTAGACGGTCTAGTATCTTCTCTTTCGATCTTCCCCTGTCTCTCTTCCCCTCAAACTGTCCTGTTATCACGTTATACTCCGCCTTTCCCCCTTCTCATGATGTGCTCAACGACTGTGCAGCTGTCATCTTCTTATGCGAATAATAAGTTTCCTTTTCAAAATAATATCTTCCCTATACTTTTTATCTGCACATGGTGTTCTTATCATAGCTCTATAAAACCACATATCTGCCGCTTCCACATATGTCCGCACTAGCTACAAATTGTCCATCGTTCATTTCCGGACATGAAGACTGGCTCGAAATAGCTCTTTAGAACTCTTTTCCTCATCTGGATCGATAAAGATATACTGCACATAATATTCTTCATCTTGCGAAATTTTCTTTTCGCGTGTGCAGTTATACAGTTAACATCTTTAATTACGTTCACAGACCTAGGAAAATAACAAGCCCACTTGTGTGCAGCGCGTGAGTCAGTGCAAGCGCGCACAACTGTTCTGTGTCTATTCTAGGACCGTTAATGACGGCGCTGTGTTTACAATTTTTGAGGAATGCAAAACTTTTCAACATTTCACTTGAAAGCGAAATACAAAACAGTTACTGACCTGCACTAAAAGAAGTAAAGGAAAAGATAGTAGAGATGACAGGAATGACAATATAAATATTGAAATCCAAAGAAGCGCCGCTAATTGGTAGGTAAGTGGCACCTTGCCGTTATTACAGACAAAAGTAAAATATGAATAAAATTTGGTAAAACTGCGGTAAAGCTGTGGAAATGCAAACAATATAAAATAACACAAAGTAATGCTGCCTTACAGAACAGAATTACGAAACATACAGAACGTTGCGGCGACTAGCCTTCATCAGCAAACAAATACATACACAAAGCACAACATATAGTCACGGAAAAGACCCTCCGGTGACTACGTTAAGGCATAAGGAAGGGATGAAGAGAATTTTTTTTTAATTTAAAGATGAAAGAATGAGAGCAATGAGGAGAAACTGAAAATTTGAAAACAAATATGTTGCCACTTATCTCAGAATACTAGGTTGTAATACTAACACGGATGTCACCTTCATCCTCTTTTATACACAAACGTGGGGGGTCTGTGGGTCATTGGGACCGGGGTAGCAGGTGATACCGGGGTAGTGGGTGGTAACGTCTCAGTGGAAATCCCAAGTAAATGAATGGAGGTGGTAAATGAAAAAAGGAGCAGTGAATCGGTTGGCCATAGTTGACAATTATTAAAGAGCAATGATATGTGCACTTAAGTATGATGTGATTCTAACAAAAGTGATTTTCTGAGCTCCTTTGTGTGTATAAGAAACGAGTCCTAAAGTCTGGGTGGACTGATATGTGTGAGCGCACATACATACATCTAACATCTTAGCTTGACTGATACTTTTATAGACTAATGGCCTCTCGGTGGGTGATGTGGTCAGTATCACGTAGGCCGCCTTTACCTCCCGAGACATGTCCTTGTACCCGTTTTAGGCTGGATCGACATGGAAGCGCATGTCAATCCTAAAAATATCAAATTCTTATCTCATTATATGCTCGATGTGAAATGAAAACAAATCAGGGTTTCTATAAGTGCGTGTCTGACACCGATCTGTTTACCCGGTAGCCAAATCGAATCAACATAAAGACGATTCCACACTCGTGGCGGAACTCAAGTACAAGCGCCAATCAATCTGGTTATAACCGGCGGTATATGTAGTCAAGGCAAATTAACGCCCGTGTTTATTGGTTCATCCATACCTGGTCGCCGGTCTCTCTGGCCGAGGGGTTACACCACTTTCTCCGTAATCCCGTTTATCACGCAGAGTCTTGTAGCGGGCGAGAACTGGGAGCGGTTCGTCCCCCGCTGGTGACTTGCGGGATAACTGAGCCGGCCGCTCAGAAAGCAATGGCAAACTACTGAGCGTAATCTTGCCAAGAAATCAACAGACAGCTGAAAGATGCTGCTGTTGACAGCGATGTCCTGTAAAGGATATGCGAATAAAAAAACCAAATACATGGTCAGGGAGAAGCGCTAGCGTAGTGGTTGCACTCTCGTCTGCCGTATCGGTGATCTAGGGTTCGATCCGCATCAGGGCGGTTTCAATTATTTTTTTTTAAAACTGACCTGGGCTCACAAGTTAGACCCAGCCTAAGATGGGTACCAAGCAATGTCTTGGGTAGTAAAACGTTATAGGAAAGTTCTCGAACCGTCTCGTAGGTTGAATTGTTCAGTTTGACTATACGTGTGGGCATGGTCGCTACGTATGAATATGCGTCTCACCTAATCAGTTCGTTAGTTGCACATCCTTTACAGGACGTCGGAGTTAACACCGGCATATTTTTGCTGTTGTGATCTCATGGCAAGATTACGTTGAGTAGTTTACCTTTGATTTCTGAACGACCGACACCCATACCATTTCGTAAAAAATCAACACGAGTCGGTCTTCTGCCAAATCGCCCGCAGCTGTGTTTCGAACACGGGTATGCGAGATTACGAACTGCGTCCGTAACGCCTTCGCCACGGAGCAGGCACCTCATCAGTGATGGCTGCATAAAACATATGAAAGGAACATGGGTACCTCATCCCATGCAGTTATCTCACATATCTATAATTCCAACTTTCTACACCAACACTTGCTATGTCATCGCCATTCTTTTACCTCTAATGACAGTTCTCTGTTTACACGCATCGCTTCTTCACATTACTGGCCCAGCAGGCCCACGATGCACTCAGAGAGAAGAGCGTTTGTTATGTGTTCTCGCGGATTGTCTCACACGCAGCCGACACTGTTTACAACTCTGGATTGCAGCACATAAATCCTAGATTAATCATCCATGGTGTTGTTCGAAACAGGATAACAAAGCTGTGTGTTCTGTTGCGTCATCTAATAGCGCCGAGTTCATCTTCTTGTATTGTATTATGAGAAAGAGAAGCCTGCTGTTATTTGTCGCATGCTTCTTGTATTTATTCCCAATTCGAGCATTGTCCATTAACCAAATCACGCCTAGCAGGTCGATCGTTTGCTATCTAATGGTTTTTGGGGGCTGCGTGGTCTCGAGGTATGGTGTCCGCCTCGAATGCTAGAGGTCCCGGGTTCAAGCCCTGAATGAGGACCGGGATTTTTTCACGTGGACTTGTAGTAATACAATTTCCCCTGGTCTCTGGGTAGTGAGATCGGACGCCCGTGTGTATAGATGCGCACGTATGAGATCTCTTGGCAGTTGGAAATCGAAAAAGAGTAGCCTAACGGCGCTGCCCGGACAAAATTTCGAGTTAAAAATCTACCCAAAGTATTTCAGGATCCTCGCCGGTGCTACGGTGTTCGTGTACTGAGCTGAGTTTCTCCAAACTCAGGTTTGAGTTAGGAGGAGAACGGAGCACTTATGGGTTACACCCGTGTGACGTGATGTTGATCCATTGACTAAACTAAACTATATAATGCAGCTCCCTCCATGGCCTGCCCCGAATTATTCAACTCAGTCTCTAAGTTTCACCTTTATGTGTTTAGGTCACCCTCTATTGGTGTGGCTGTGTGGGTTCTATAGGAAGGTCTTCTCATGTCATCTACTGCATATTGCGATTAACGATAGGTGTATCTTGAGCCTACGCAATTAAGACCGCCTGGCTAGTGCAGTCGCCTCGTACTGTGCAAGTTAGGGTTTTCATTTTGCCCTTGACAGAAACAAATCCACACCTTACCGAGGATTCGAACCCAAGGTCTTCCCAAAGAGAACCAAGCCTTCTAGCCTTTCGGCCAGCTGCTCCTCAATCGACCAGCTGCCATTCGAAAGAAAGGACTTGAGGTTGTACTATCATCAGCTTTTCTAAGCCAGTGAGTTATATCTAAACGCCAGCGTGTTTTCTTCACATCTTGATTCACTGGAATGTCTCCTCTCTTTAAACACCGTATTAATGAATCTACCTTACCACTTTAGTCCTTCTATTCTCCGGATTTAGGTTGAAGTCTGTTGACAATGAAATATCTAAACTTTGTGGAAGAGACTAACCCGGATCTAACCCCAAGAAGATTGAATGTCCTGTTTTTAATCTGACTACATTCAAATATGAGTTAAAGATCAGTCTTCCAGTAGAAGTACGAGTTCAAGAATCAACATCGTTATACACGGGAACAGTTCAGCGTGGCCGAATGGATAAGAGCGCTCGTTCTTAAACATCCTGTGCTCTGATGCCGAGTTAGTTTCAATTTGAAATCTCGTCCTTGACTTGGGCACCACAGAAGTCAGAGTGGTTTCGCCTGAGGCGAGGGACACTGGTAATCTTTTTTTTTTTTCGCATATCCTTTACAGGAGATCACTGTCAAAATCAGCATCTTTCAGCTGATTGTTGATTTCTTGGCAAGATTACGCTCAGTAGTTTGCATTGCTTTCTAAGCGACAGGCTCACATACCCCTAAGTTACCGACGCGGCTAGAACCGCCACCGATATTCGCGCACGTCACGTTGCTCACGAGAGTATACGGGGTTACGGAGAGAGAGAGGGGGGGGGAGAGGGAAGAGAGAGAGAGAGAGAGAGAGGAGAGAGAGAGAGAGAGAGAGAGAGAGAGAGGGAGAGAGAGAGAGAGAGAGAGAGAGAGAGAGATGGACACAAATCACACTCTGTTCGGCTAGAAAATGGAGCACCCCGAGAAACCGTCTGGGATTTGGGATAAGTGACGGCAGGACGTCCATCATAAGTACCTGATGAACTCTTTCTTCCCCGTGAAGTTATTATGTTAACCCTTACAGAATTCTTCTCTCCGGGTTGCAATTTACTGTTTTAGGGGTTAAAAGAAAGTGGATCGACTCCATAAAACCGGTTTCTTCTTTTTCGTTTTCTTCCGTTGTTCGAAATGTTTGTTTTGGACGTAATTGCGTTGTGCCTGTTTACAATCAGAGCTGCGATATTTGCATCTTGCTGCCGACATATCCGACTTCTTTAGGCATTTGTTGACCGAGTTAACCTTCCAGGGTAAATCGGTTTCTACACCACATGTTCGAACCCTCTCCTTAGGGAGGCTAGCGCCAGCGGGAAGCGTCGTACAGAGCACCAACTCCGTAGCTCCATCGACGACTCCCCTGAGATCTCCTTCAACCACTGCACTTATGAACCGAATGGCAGAATCTGAAAACGAACCCACAATCATCGAAGCGCAAAGTAGATGGCTTGACCACTTCGCAAGTAGTTACATAAACCAAATAAGTATGTTCTATATGCGAGTACTGGACAATTAGAAAATCCATGGAAGCCTTGGAGATTATTTGTTATAGAAGAATGCTGAAAATTAATTGCACGGCCAAAATGAGCAATCTGGACATTTTAAGGGAAGCTGAGTCGCAAAGACAAAACTTATCACAAACATCAGAAAGAAGTTGTCATGTTATGAGAAGACAAAAACTGGAACATGTGACAACCGGAAAGATTCATGGAAAGAGATGAGAAATAGAGGAAGACAGTGTGAGAAGATTCTTGATAGTTTTGTGTCATGGCACAGAAGGGAGTCAACACACGAAATGATCCATGCCGTCGGAAATCGCAATTTGTGGAGAGGCATGATCGCCCACGCCAGCCGGCAAGGCACTGGATGAAAATGATAAAATTACGCGAATATTATAAATTAAACGTATTTTACTATGTTTGAAGGGCAAACGGATCGACTTCATTGCACCGGGTTTTATCCCACATGGCCTGGTCTCTTTCCACAGGTTGGCCTGCTGAAAGCGTCGCAAACAGCACAAACTCCGTAGCTCCAGCGATTACCCCTAGGTGCCTCCGAGAAAATTTTACTCATGAACTGAACGACGGTATTCCAGAATCGAACTCACAACTTTCGTAGCGCGAGGCAAGCGGTGTAACTATTTCACCGATGAAACTCCCTATAAATTAAATGAATATGCTGCCCAGGACTTGCTAGCTACAAGAGCCGCGGATTTACTGTAAACGATTATCAGTAAATCAATTCCATGGTTTTCAAAAATATATTAACACTCCATGACGTAAAAGCCACCCCATATCATATGTCGTAGGCTAGAATATGTGAAGGCCTAACACTTCACGTCGCATAGGTGGGCATCTGCTATGGGATAACATTGTTCTGTTCACATTACTCATAATCTGGTAGGTCCTTGCAGGACGTCGCTCTCATCACGGTCCGTCAGAATGAGTCTCAATCAATCGCCGTGTCGAAACTGTGGCGAAGGGTTACAAACACAATTTATAATCCTGCATACCGCATTCGAAACAAAGCTGCGGGAGATTTGGAAGCAGACCGCCTTGCGTTGGTTTCCATTCAAGGGTATGACTGCGGGTCGTTGAGAAAACAATTGCAAACTAATTAGCATAAAGTTGCCAAGAAATCACATGCATCTAAGAAATTCAACGGTTGACTACGAAGACATGTAAAGGATATACAACTAACTACCTCATGCATTTTCATGCTCAAGGTGTCTTCAATTTCAGTCGTTCATCTCCATGCTGGTAGACCCCTGTCTCTTTTTACAGGAACCATGTCTTCCATCACTTCCTGTCCACGCTACAAGTGACGTTGAATATGGCCAAAGTATTTCAGTTTCGATTAAAGAAATTAGAGACGTTGACTGCCAAAGTTTTTGGGCACGTTACGAGAAGAAATAAACTAGAGAACTTGATGACAACTGACAAGATGGAGGGGGAAAGAACAAGGGGAAGGCAGAGAAGTAAATATCTGGATGACTGGCCACGTAGTACGGTCGAGGCAAAAACAAGAAGCTGATCCATGAATCTGGTGATCGTGTGAAATGGCGAAACATGACCGACCACGCTTATCGATATGGCACATGATGATGATGATTTAAGTTGCGGAGATAAGATGCTGCGTATGAGCCGTTTTTATTCGATGTTCGGATCTGATAGAATATCAGTCTTTTTCTATTTCTTTTACCACGATATTCTGAGAACTGTTCTCTAACTGTTACGTTTAAAAGCCTTACTTTTCTTCTTTAGTGATTGCGAAATGGGC
>JACEFZ010027982.1:437500-573554 GCA_014155875.1 Cepaea nemoralis | reverse complement strand
TGTTAATAAGGGAAAGTTAGTTGCAAGTCCTTTACAAGATGACGCAGTCAATCCCAGCATTATCTGGCTGTTGACATAACCATCTAACGTTTGGTGCAGGAGAGCCTGGCATATGATACCACAACATCCAGCTTAAGAATGGAAGTGGAGGCAGTCACTGCGGCTCTCCGCTGGATGGAGAATACGACACACACACACATTGTGATTGTAACTGACTCAGAAAGCATGCTGACGAGGGTGAGGACGGGCAGGCTTCATGAGGAGTGGCTTGCTTCGCTTCGGGGGTCGCGGGTGACAAACATCGCCTGGATCTTTTCTCCAGGGCATGAAGGTGTGCTGGGAAATGAACAGGCGGACAGATTGGCTGGCTCTGCAGAACTTGGTGGAGTATTGATACATGACAAGGCAGATGTGGTTGCTGCCTTGTGGGAGCACGTGTACACCTCGGAGGAGCAAATGGATTACCATAGTCTGGCAAGAATGAGACAGCGAGGAGTGACAAGGGGATCTGGCCGATGCTTAACGCTCAGAGGAAAGGCGAGACGGACATATAATCAGATTGCTACTGCTACACCCATGACTACTAGTGGTTACCTTCCCCTGTGCCCTGTGCTGTGGAGTCAAGGCACAGAGGAGTAGGTTAAGAGCTATTGACCAAACACCCCGGACACTCAACATACTACAGTGGAATGCCGAAGGAGTTTATAACAAGAAAGTCTCCCTAACAAAGCGTCTTCATAAAGATAGAATAGATGTGGCATGCATTCAATGAGACACACCTCAACGCCAATCGCAAATTCTCAATCAGAGGATATCAGGCCACACGTTTCGACCGCGAAGGACACAAAGGAGGAGTTCTAATACTTACACGAAATACAATACCTTGCAGTGAAGTATCTGTGATCTCTGACAACCAAACGGAAATTATAGGTGTTGATATAATGATAAAGGACGTGAAAATAAGAATTTACAATCTGTATAGCCCAGCAGATAAGGACCTTACACTCTCAAACATGAAAATAACTGACACAAACTGCATTATTGTCAGAGACTTTAATAGCCGTTCAGAAAGATGGGGATACCCAGATACTGACAAAAGAGGAGATGAAGTGGAGGACTGGGAAATAGACTCAAATCTCCATCTACTCAACAAAGCGGATGACACACCGAGCTTCTACTCCAGAAGATGGATTACCACTTCTACTCTAGACTTAGCTTTCTGCACAGGAGACATCCTCCACAAAATCGATCGCCATGTGCTTGACCAATTAGCAGGTAGTGACCACAGACCAATCAAGCTTGTAATGAATATGGAGTATGTTCCACAGGAGCAAAAGCCTTTGCCTCGCTGGAATTACAAACGAGCTGATTGGGACAGATTTGCCATACTAACAGACAAATATTGTGAAAACATAAATACACGATATGGCAACATGAAGCAAATGGTGGAAAGTCTAACCAGAGCAATAATACAGGCGGCCACTGAGTCTATTCCAAGAGGAGCGAGGAAAAATTACAAACCATACTGGACTGAAGAACTACAAATTTTGGAGGACTAAAGTTGAAGATGCCAGGAAGAGAGCAGAGAGAGAAAAAACAACTGAAGCGAACATCTCTCTCAAAGCCATCTCAGCAAAATATAAAAGAACAGTAAATCAAACAACAAGAGATTGTTGGAGGGAAAAAACAGAAAACCTGAACTTTGACAGGGATGGAAACAAACTATGGAAACTAGTGAAAGCCATGAACAATGAAGGACCTAGAAACAAACAAATAACTATTAAACAAGGAAATGCCTTGCTTACACGGAAAAAGGCTGCAGATGCACTAATGGAACACTATGCCAGTGCAAACCACATTGATATTACAATCGAACAGAAGAAAGCAATCAAAGATATACAGATACATGATAGTAATACAGAGACAGCAGCAGAATATATGATGGCAAATCTAACAATGGAAGAAATGGAACAGGCAATGAATACCCTAAAAAAGAAGAAATCACCAGGAAAGGATGGAATCACAAATGAAATGCTAATAGGACTAGGCACTAAGGCAAAAAAGAAACTACTAGCAGTCCTAAATTACAGCTGGAAGAGAGGAATAGTCCCACAGGCATGGAAGGAAGCTATACTAATACCAGTCCCAAAGAAAGGAAAAGACCTGGAAGAACCAAATGGCTATCGACCTATCAGTCTACTTAGCTGTGTAGGAAAATTAATGGAACGCATTATCAATGGCAGGCTAACATGGCATCTGGAAGAAAACCAACTCTTAACAACACACCAAGCAGGATTCAGAAAGTACAGATCCACTGAAGATCAAATAACCTATATAGCTCAGGAAATAGAGGATGCCTTCCAAGAGAAAAAGCACACACTAGCGGTCTGGATAGATTTAGAAAAAGCATTTGATAAAGTATGGAAGGAAGGACTGAAAGTAAAACTGCAAAAAATGCATGTTTGTGGGAAAATGTACAAATGGATCAGCCACTACCTTGAGAACAGAACTGCCAGGACAAAAGTACAAGGACAAACCAGCAAAATGATGCTGTTGGAGCAAGGTGTCCCCCAAGGAGGAGTTCTTTCACCAACATTATTCCTAGCATATATAAATGACATCACGGAAAATTTTCCAGCCAGAGTACACACATCCTCCTTTGCAGATGACCTAGCCATATGGACATCTGAAGAATATATTAGTACAGCTAACAGCAGAATACAGCAAGCCTTATTAGCGCTAGAGGACTGGTCAAAATCATGGCTAGTGAAGATAAGTGAGGAGAAAACAACATGCACAGTGTTCTCCCTCTCAAATAAAACTCAGCAACCTAAGCTGGTATTGAATGGAAAAATATTGCGCCATGAAGAAAATCCAAACTATCTAGGAGTCACCTTTGATCGTTCGCCTGACATGGAAGACACAGGTTGAGAAAAATCGAACAAGAGCAAGGCAAAGAATGGCAATCATGAAAAAGCTTGCTGGTACAACGTGGGGAGCAGATGAGAAAGTTCTCAAGAAGTTATATACTGGACGGGTGAGGCCAGTACTAGAATATGGTATCGCAGCTTGGGAAACAGCAGCTTAGTCAAACTTTAACAAAATAAGTAGAGTCCAAAATCAAGGAATGCGAATCATAACTGGAAGCCTGAAGACAACGCCTATTAATGAACTAGAAAAGATCACTTGTTTACAACCAATGCAGGATAGAAGAGATAGTAGAGCCCAGCAACAAGCAGAAAAATTTAGAAGATTGACAGACCACCCTATGTATAACAGGTTTAATGGTTTTGGAAAGGGAAGACTGAAGCGTAGCAACTTTGTAGAAACTGCAAAACGAAAGATTAGGGCAGATCCTATACTTAACATATCAACAGTCAAACCCATTTACAATGCACACAAGTTCCCAGCTTGGAGACAGCAGCAACTGCCTGAGATGATAGGAAACATTCCTGGTATTGAGAAAAAGAACACTCAGAATGAAACCGAAAGAAGAAAAATAACCCTAAACTACATAAAAGAACATTACCCAAGCAGCAATTGGACCCATGCATATACAGATGGATCAGCCGAAAATTCAATAGAAAATGGAGAGGAGGAATTCTCCTAAATTTAAAAAATGGAGTGAAAAAAACACAGTCAGTGGCAACTGGAAAATTTTCAGGTACCTTCAAAGCGGAGGTAGAGGCTTTGAAAACTGCAGCAGAACTGCTCTTGGTGGAGGAAAATAAAGAGAAGCAAATAGCTATCTTCACAGATGCAAAGTCAGCAGTCTCAATACTGAAGAGCAAAAACAGCACAGAACTAGCCGACCTAAGAGCAGCACTCCATGGTCTATGCCAGAAATCCAAAAAAGTTGTAATACAGTGGATCCCATCACATTGCAGTATACCTGGAACAGACTAGCAGAAGAGGGTGGACGACTACAACAGCCTGACATAGACATAACCTATAATGAGGTAAAGAGGTTTATAAAAAGCACTTATAGAACCAAATGGGAATCAGAAGCATCCAGGCCACCAGAAAGATGATGCATATTACAAACTCGACCGAAGAGAACAAGTAGCAATCTTCAGACTCCACACAGGACAGTAACAGGCTGAAATACCACTTGTTCAATAAACTAAAGATAGGAGATACTGATGAATGTAATTGTAGGAACTGGTAAAATGACAGCTAAACATTTGCTGCAAGGATTGCCCAATATATGCAGAACAGAGAAAGATATTTTGGCCCACACCTGCTTCATTTGAGGACAAGCTCTATGGAGATATCAACAAGCTCAAGTTGACATAAGCTTACTTTAACTACATTCAAGTTGACATCTAATGGTGCATGAAGAAGTACTTAGACTGCCACACTTCATACCACTGGTATGTCGGTTTCAAAAGCGTCCCAGAGGCATGAAATTGAATATTGCTTGGATAGCACATTGTAAAAAAGATAATGCATACAGATAAAACCACTATGGAGAAAGAAATATATGTTAATGAGGAAAAATTGGAAGGTGGTGGAAAATTTTGAAGTATCTTGGGTCATTGATTACCAACAACGGTGACACAATGAAAGAAATTAAACGACGACTATCAATTGCTCTTCAAAGACTAAAACAATTGAATAAATTATGGAATGGGACAGACAGAACTACAAAAATTAGATTTTTAAGAGCATGCATCTTTCCCATTGCAACATACGCCTGTGAGACCATGGACACTTACTAAACAAGCTTGAGCAGCGCATAAATGCCTTTGAATATAAATGTTATAGACGAGTTCTAAGAATATCTTGGGTAAAGAAAAGAACAAATGCATCAATACTTCAAGAGCTGAATATTGACGAAGGTTGGCTATTAACAACTATAAAACAAAGGAAATTGAAGTATTTTGGTCACTTGAAACGTCACGAAAGTTTGGAGAGAACAATAATGGAGGGGTGTCATCAAGCGATGCTTCAGGCATTACGGGATAAACTTCTCTCGCACCACACAAAAAGATTTGTCAGTCGTACGAGAGGAATTGATTACACATTTTATTGCCACTGGCTCTTTACATTACATCAATGCACAAAACGGTCGCTAATAAATCATACATGCATACACAGAATTGCCTATCACTAGTCGTTCCTAACCCTACTGCTAAATCTATCTACTCGGCTAAAGAAATACGCATCGACGCTAAGCGATGTGTTCCCTACGAAGTCTGTCCCCTGTCTGACTATTCTCCTCGTGCTGATTACACAGTACGCGGAGGGGCCTTGTGTGTACTTCGGCTTTTGCGTGCTGCATCATTCAGCACGCTTAGAGTAGTGGCCTCTCTTGCGTTTCATTCTAGTTCTCCGTGTCTATCACGTTGGCGTGATTATGCCATGACCAGAGTGCTTACTCTCTGGTTGACACCTCCGTGTCTAATGAGAGAACTATTTGATAGTTCCCCTTCCTATCTACTCCCTACACCTACCCTGCCCTCATGTAGGGGCACTGGGTTACCTCTAATCTACTTGAGGTAGACCACTCATTCAGGGTGGTCTTCCCTGAGTCTTTGACACACACCCTCCCCTCCTGTGTTGCGTTACAAACTTTGACTCATGGTTGTGACGCAAGAGGTTTCTAAAAAATTAGTGTATCTAATTTTTGTCAAAGCCTACTGATAACTTGGTTCTGGGTAACTCAATAGACTTCTACTGACTATTGTCACAATGTAGTATCACTTTACTTGGCTACTGGTGATCGCGACAAACTTGTCTGGTTGGCGTGAGCCCTCTTCTCAATCGCAATATTATATTAATTAGAGGTGTGTCTGAACCGGACCATTGTCTTATAAGACCTGCCCTCAAATAGCAAATTAACTCACTACCCATACAAAGTTGACTTTCTTAGGGTCAACACACGAATTGCTTCATGTCCCCCATATAATATTAAACAACCCTTGCACAAGTTGTGTGCGACAGGCTTTACCTATCTTGCTTCCGCGTGTAAAGTTATCTTTCACTGTTAAGTTAGTGTTTCGTTGTCTATTGTGTCCCCTGACCTGGAGTTATCTCCCTTTGTTCTAAAAAATGTATGTAATTTACATGTTTGTTTTCCTGGTTGTTTGCGTGTTCGGATGTACCTATTAATATACTTTACCTTCTAACATGTGTGTCTGTCTATAATATGTAAGTAAGTTAGTTTTCAAGTGCCATAATTCGGTTAAATGTGGCCACAAACACGTGTATACCACTAATTCGTGACTACGTTTCCGTCTTATGAGACTTAAAATACTTTATCTAAGGTCTACACTAAACTACACACAACACATTCGAGACAGTATATTTCAACATTGAAAGCAAACGCTTGACGCAGACAAATAATAAAAAAGTCGCGTTGAGGGGTAGAAAAAATCCGCTGGTTGTCCTCACTCTCCATTGTATATTTTCCATTTTCTCTCACTTTCACACTTCTGTCACACATCTTTTATTCTCCCAATTATTTAAAAACCTTGAAGTGACACTGTACAAGTTTGGCTCAGTTTGAAAAGAGTTGAGCTTAATGACTGTGCGTAACTTACTGCACGAGTCATGTATTTACAAAATATTTACATGGATGAAATAGGGTTGATAGTTTGTACCCTGATATTATTAACACTATATTCTACTGAAATACTAATACTACTTCTATAAATATATATATCCTAATTTGTTGTACAAAATCAATCTAATTTAAGGGAAGTAATCTAACTATCTAAAAAAATGAAAATGATGTGAGATGAGTTATGTACCTTTCTGAAATGGGAAATGTGAAATGTAACAAAATTATAAATAATGTTTTAATGAAAAAATATGATTGATATTTTTACTCTACATGGTGTAAATGATGTATGTTTATCTGTATAATCCTTTTATCCTATAAGGTATAAACTAATTTTAATTCTAAATGATGAGGTTGTTAAAGTGTTCATCAAGATGGAATGAAATAAAGTGAAATGAAATGACTAAATGGTGCTGTTCCTATCTAAACTTTTTATCCTAGTCTTTAATTAGCTGTTATTAAATTTAAAGTACTATCCTAATGTGCTTTTATGCTAAGTAAGTGGGTAAATTAATGATTTATCTAAACTACAAAAAAAAATCTATTATATTCCCTAAATCTAATCTAACTCTATATTAAAGTAACTAATCTAACTATAATTAATCACTATATTAAAAACGTTATAATACATATCACAATAACCAAATATATATACATGGTATTTAAGTACCTCAGGTTAGTGGTTGACATAACGTTCCGAAATTGCTTTCGTTGGCATAGGTTATATATACACAATTGTCCTGGGTATACTAAATACACTACACAGTCATACTTGTGTCTTATGGGTATTCTTCCACTCGTAGAGTCCGCTGGTGTCGTAGACAAGTATATTTGTGTCTGTTACTTATGTATTGTTCTGACACTGTTTTTCCATGATTAACACAGGCGATTCACCGGAACACAAATGGAGCATAGTAAGTAATGAGCTGTCTATGTACACATGGTGATTCACTTGTTCTTGGAGCACAGTTCTTATTCTGCTGTCTACGGACACATGGTGGTTCACTGTTCTTAGCACACAGTCCTGATCATGATGTCTATGTATTACATAGGATATTTTACACAGGATATTTTAAGTGTACTAAATTAACATTTCTTACAATACCTTTCCATGTGGAATATCAGGTATTTCTACCTCAGATGGTTGACTAAGGGTATCAGCAAGAATGTTGTCCCTACCCTTAATATGCTCTATACTAAAGTATAATTCTGTAATATTAATGACCACCTGTAGATGCGGTCGTTGCGATGCACCCCACTTTGTATGACCGTGATTGGGGAGTTATCGGTCTGGACTACGAAGTGATTACCCGCTAGAAATTGATGCAACTTCCTCACCGAATAGATGACGCTTAGGGCTTCCAACTCTGATATGGAATATCTGGACTCAGCAGGTGTGATCTTGCGGCTCACGTAGCAAATTGGATGGAAGATGCCATCATAAAACTGGCCTAGTACTGCAGCGATGGAAATCCTGCTGGCATCTGTCCTAAGATAATAAACGAGCCTAGGATTAGGCAAACGGAGGATTGGTACATTACTAAATAGGATTTTCAATTTTGACAATGCAGAAATTAATAATGCATCTTTGACATCTAATTTTACTGATGCTTTTAAAACATTTGAAAATACACTTGTGATTTCCTTTGCCGGACACCTGGTTCAGGGGTCCAACAATATCTACCGCCACACTCTCAAATGGCCTAGAGGCCAGTGTTGAAGGTTGTACTTCAGCTGTAGGATGTTTACCCTTACGTACTAGTTGTTGACAGACATTACATGAACGACAAAATACCTTTATGTCATTACAAAAACCTGGCCAATAAAAATGAGCCTTAATTCTGGCCCTGGTTTTGTCGTATGCAAGGTGACCAGCAAACGGTGACTCGTGTGCAATCTTTAGCACAGTTTGGCGGTGTTGTACAGGTAACACCGTTTGCTGAATCTCATGGTTACCAGTTGTATAATAACGAGTAAGAATACCATTATTAAGTCTAAAGAACCATGATGCGTGTTTTGTTACTTTGGCTTTTTCTTTTAATAACTTAGATATGGAGACACACTCGGATCAGCTTTTTGCTGGTCTATGAACTTTTGTCTGGTGGTATCATCCGTGCTAGTTGGTGATAGCAACAGTAGTCTTTCATCCTGTAGTGTGTCTTGGTGTTTAATAGTATCTGCTCTGGTTGTTGCATTAGCTGCATTTAATTTTTCCCATGCAGCTATTTCTTCGTTAGTGCAATGTTTCAATTGGGGTAAGCATCCCAAAATTAAATCAGTACAAGGGTTATCTAAAATCGCACATGTAAAGGTACCAGAAAGGAAAGGAGTGTTAATACGGGCTCTTGCCAAAGGGTAAATTTCAATATTACCCGAAAAGGTTCGGCATTTGACTGAGTCACCTGTATAATCATTTGGATTCACCAGTTCCTTTCTAAGACCTATAAGAGTGCTCCCACTGTCCAGCAAACATTGGCATGGTATTTCGTTGACCAATGCATTGTGGAACACCAAATTGCCTCTGGAGGCTAATGCTGCATTTACACTCTCAGTGGAGAATGGTACTGTATGTCCACATTCTAATTTTCCGTCTGCATGGAATTGGTGACATCGCTCACAACTGTCAAAGCTTAATATATCGTTTACACAACAAACATCTTCAGATTGGTTAAAAGGTAATTCATTCTCGACCTCACACTCAGTCTCACTCCCACTATCAGAAGATGTATCAATTAACATTGCACTGTTGGCCTTCATTCTTTGGCGGTCCAGGCACTTATTGGAATAATGCCCGTAGCTAGAATAGAAGAAGCATTTGACTGCACGCCTGTATGCCGTTCTCTTGTTTTGTTGTTTCTTAATGACCATCTCAAGATGTGTTGGATAGTTTGGTGATTTATCACACATAGCGTAAGTATCATGAAAAAGTTGGCAATACACACATTTTGGCAATTTTTGATCTTTCTTGTCGACTCTCTGAAATGGTTTTTTATTGCTACGATAGCTTTTAGGTTGGTCCTTAACAAAAGAGACTATTTCAGAGTCGATACTTGATGTTTTAAAAATATCTCTATTTGATGAAAAATATGCAGAGCCTTTCTTCTCAAATTGTTCTATGGTTTCGATGTCTGACTGCTGAAGGAATTTAGCAAAAGGAGATGGTATTGTGGATATGACTTTATCCATGGCTATTAAATTTTTAAGTTTTTCAAAGTCCTTTCCTATTTTTGCTGCACTAAGCCATCTATTTAGCACGCTTTGGACATTCGAGACATAATCGATGAAAGTCTCACTTGGTTTTGGTTTTAAATTAGAAAATTGCACTTGATACCCAGGGGCATCAAGTAAGAAATGTTGCATTATCCTATCGTGAATGTACTGATAGTTAGATCTAAGATCAGTTGGTATTGATTCTATAACTTTAAGGGGCTCCCCACTGAGGTTCTTCATGTAAATCATGGCCCACATATCGATTGGTACTTGGTGGTATTTCAGCTGATATTCGACATTTTCTGTCCAAGCTGATATGGAATCTTCTTTACAGAATGGCTTAATAATATGTTTGTATTTATTAAGTTTATTCTCTTCTTGCTGACTCTTTAGTTTTGTAGTGGAGATCTCTAAGTGTGACTCTACTTCCATACCTTTCATCTTTAACTGTGTCTCTGATTCAATCTGTATTTGTTTTTCTTTCACTCTTGCCATTTCATCTATCTCTCTTTGCTTTACTTCTAAGTCTTTTTGTTTTAATTCTTTCTCCTGATCTAATTGTTTTTGCTTAATCTCCTTATCTTGTTCTAATTGTTTTTGCTTAATCTCCTTATCTTGTTCTAATTGTTTTTGCTTAATCTCCTTATCTTGTTCTAATTGCTTTTGTTTTGTTATCTCCGCTAGTTCTACAATCTCCTTTTGGTGTTGTCTTTCTCGTGCACGTTCATCTCTCTCAGCATCTTTTGCTTCCCAAAATTTTTGATCAGCATATTGCTCTAATTCCTTTCCTGTGTATTCTAATTCCTTGCCTGCTTTTATGAAATCAGCTAAAGTTGCCATGTTGTTGGGTAATTAGCTAGCGTTGAGAGGCACTTAAGTATTTATTCAGGTATATTAGATATGTTAAGTTTTAAATCCCTGTGTACAAAAATTATACTCTTAGATTACACCCTGAAAAATAGATCACAAAAAATATACTAATAGATCACACCCTGAAAAAGAGATGCATTATTAATCATATTGCATTCAAAATAATTTGGGTATACTCATCTTAACATTCCAGAAAAATCAGGTACAATCGTTTGGCACCTCAGGTCCAATCGTTCGGCACTTCGACATACAGCTTGAGTTATTCTCATAAACAGCTCTTGTTACATCTGGTTTACAAGAGCATCAACAATTAACCATTTGCAAACGACATATGACTTTAGACAATTTTGTACAATCACATGCCCCCGGACAACACAATGTGGTATAATTAATAATAAATGACAATGTCCTGTCTTCGTTCTAACGTCTTCTGCCTTCCCTAACTATTGCTGTTTAATTTATGGAAGTGCTGTGCAGACCGAGTCTTATTTTGCATAGCGAAAGTAGTGCCATCGTGACGGGTAACAAATAGAAAAGGTATACAAATAATAAAATAAATGCTTTGAAATAAATATAAAGGTAATAATAATGTTCAAATAAATAAATATATTCAATAAATAGCTTGTATAAATAAATAATATTTAATATAAGCCAAAGATTCAGGCGAGCAGCCGCTTGGCGATTTGTAAACAATCCGTCGCTGATTGCAAATGGCGTAGGGCAGCTGTTTGTCAGTCGCGATACGTCATAGGCGCAGCGCTATTTTTAGATTGGAAAAATCGATATTGTCGCCGGCTCATTTCTTGTGTATTGCTCCGCCGTAAATCATTTTTGACAAATACTCATAAATAAATCAGTAATTGTAGAAATAAATGATACAAAACTATAATAATAATACTTACAAATCAGAAGAAAACATGTTCATAAAGCACAAAACATTTTAATAAGCATAAATAAACGTTAATCGGTCACGATGGGCACAGCTCGCAATTTGTTCTAGTCTGCACACGCCATTGTTCACTAACATCAAGCGATGCTTCAGGCATTACGGGATAAACTTCTCTCGCACCACACAAAAAGATTTGTCAGTCGTACGAGAGGAATTGATTACACATTTTATTGCCACTGGCTCTTTACATTACATCAATGCACAAAACGGTCGCTAATAAATCACACATGCATACACATAATTGCCTATCACTAGTCGTTCCTAACCCTACTGCTAAATCTATCTACTCGGCTAAAGAAATACGCATCAACGCTAAGCGATGTGTTCCCTACGAAGTCTGTCCCCTGTCTGACTATTCTCCTCGTGCTGATTACACAGTACGCGGAGGGGCCTTGTGTGTACTTCGGCTTTTGCGTGCTGCATCATTCAGCATGCTTAGAGTAGTGGCCTCTCTTGCGTTTCATTCTAGTTCTCCGTGTCTATCACGTTGGCGTGATTATGCCGTGACCAGAGTGCTTACTCTCTGGTTGACACCTCCGTGTCTCATGAGAGAACTATTTGATAGTTCCCCTTCCTATCTACTCCCTACACCTACCCTGCCCTCATGTAGGGGCACTGGGTTACCTCTAATCTACTTGAGGTAGACCACTCATTCAGGGTGGTCTTCCCTGAGTCTTTGACAAGGGGTATATGCCTGGGAAGAGAGGAAGAGGAAGGCCAAAGAGAAGATGGGTGCAGGATGTGGCGGGATGATCTCCAGATGGGTGTATCGGACGCGGGACATCTTGCTTATGATCGAGAGGTTTTCCGGAAGGTTGTTATGGGAGCGAGGTTCTGCAAAGGACATGCTACTGAATGAATGAATGAATGAATGGGCACAACCATTACGTGGAAAGTCAGAATCAAAAGCTCACTGTGTGGGCTTCATAAAGGGTGGAAAAAGTGTTTTAGTAGCACTAAATGGATTATAGCTTGGATAGCAAATCCATTACATGGAAAGTTCGAATCGAAAGCTCACTGTGTGGGTTTCATAAAAGGTGGAACAGGTGTCCTAGTGGCACAAAATGGATTATTGCTTGGATAGCAAATCCATTACATGGAAAGTCCGAATCGAAAGCTCACTGTGTGGATGTCATCTGCAGACTGCATTCTTCTGGTTTCCGGAAGAACAGCCTATAGTGAACGGAAGGCCCAATATATGGAAGTGAGGCTAAGCAACCATGTGCAGGACGTGACGATTCCTTAGGTGAGCCCAGTACCAGAGTGCTATGTGTCGGCTCTGCAATTATGGAAGCCTCCTTGGATAGGCGGGGAATGCCCATGGTCTGCCTCTGCCTTCCCTTGAGGGCTGACCAGGATGTCTTTGGCTGTTCTATATGGGCCAGCTGGATAAGGGATAACACCACAACAGTGAGAGTCAAACATCCTAAGAAACCCCCGGGAAGGTTAACCCAGTCAAAAAAATGCCCACAGAAGTCGGATGTGTTGGCCTAACGGCGCAAGAACACAGCTCTGTTGTAAACAGGCACGCAATCACATCCAGAAAAAAAAACTCCGGATGAACGCAGAAGAAGAAGAAGAACGAGCGGCTCACATACCTTTCCATAAGAAACCAATGTGACGTGATCCGCTGCTGAATCTTGTGCAGCTGTGTTTTCATACGTGGATATACAGGATTACAAACAGCGTCCTTAACACCTTCGCCAAGGAGACCAACAGGAAAAACTGGTAAACACCAGTTTGTGTCCACTCCCTTTTTATAATAGGGGTGAAAGATGGAAAAAGAAAAAGCTTTAGAATGTAAAAAATAAACAATGTAGGAAAATTATGTCATATGATCCACAAATCGAGAAGAAATTGAAGGAACTAGGATCTTTCATGTGTAGTTTAGTTTTTTTAGTTTTAGTCGTTGGATCAACATCACAGCACATGGTTTAACCCATAAGTGCTCCGTTTTCCTCCTAACTCAAACCTGAGTCTGGAGAAACTCAGCTCAATGCACGAACTCCGTTGCATCGGCAAGGATCCTGAAATACTTTGGGTAGATTTTTAACTCGAAATTTTGCCCGGGCAGCGCCGTTAGGCTACTCTTTTTCGATTTCCAACTGCCAAGGGATTTTTTACGTGTGCAACAATACACGGGCGTCCGATCTTACTACCCAGAGACCAGGAGAAATTTTATTACTGGAAGTCCAGGTGGATTTTTTAAATAAATCCTGGTCTTCACCGGGGCCTGAACCCAGGACCTCCAGCACTCGAGGCGGACACCATATTTTGAGACCACTCAGCCCCCCTTTCATGTGTATTTTTTAAATTCCACTTGTTTATTAACAGAGTTCTGAAAGCAAGAAATTAATTGGATTCGGCAGACACCCGTTTGCTGCCATCTACATGGACTCACCTGCAACCGTAATGCACAAAAATGTTGCTGACAGAATTTAGTTTGTTGGAAATCATAGAGTGAAGATCTTTTTTAGCATTGTAAACAACAAAGTTTTACATATTCTACAACCTTCTGGTCTGACACATAATACACATAAATAGACTATATATAATCTATATATATAAAAGAGAATCTCTGTATGTATGTATGTATGTTATTTATGCGTTCGCGAACGGTCCATCCGATTGAGATGAAATTTTCTACACGTCTTCCTCTCTTTCCCGAGCTGCCAACTGTCATATTTTTTTTAGTGTAAAATCGGCTACTTACTTAATATTATTTAATATTTCATTTTTCATTATAATTTCTATATTGCAAGGGGACTTAACTCTAGAAAAGTTATTTCAAGGGGCATAACTTTTAATAACATTGCTATATAACTTGTAGTCATATTGTTGCATCGTTTTCAAAGATTTATAAACTCTTTGTCTATAGTTATTTACAGGCATATGAGTTATAATAAATAATGATATAATCTTTAAGGCATTTTCAAAGTTTTCATAAAAATAATGCATAACATTGTAACTCATCTTTTTATGCTTAAAGAAGTTATCTACAGTCATGTAGGTGCTTAAAAAACAGTTTTCATTAAAAATAATGGATGGTGTGTGGAAGGACATTCTTTTAAGTAACTTTTTTTTGTTAGTTAGTTAGTTAGTTATCAGTTGGGGTATCTTCGTTGCACTCCGGACATGTCCATAGGTGCTCAGATCCTCCCCCCAGCATATGTGGAGCATCTCATTTAATTCATATAAGTAGTCATATAAGCTCCCGTTCCCGTTTCCGACTATCTATCTGTCTATCTGTCTGACCCGGCCCGGCTTCGCCCAGCCCCTGATGGGGAGCATCTCATTTAATTCATATAAGTAGTCATATAAGTTCCCGTTCCCAACTATCTGTCTGTCTGTCTGTCTGTGTTCTTGCGCCGTTAGGCCAACACATCCGACTTCTGTGGGCATTTTTTTGTTGTATGAATTTAATGAGACGCTCCTCGCCAGGAGCTGGGCGAAGCCACGCTGGGTCAGATAGATAGACAGACCCACCTTTTCGCTGCAGTTATCTACAGGCATATGCGTTATAATCCTCCTCCTCCTACCTTCTTCCTCTTCCCCTCCCTCCTCTTCCTCCATCCTCATCCTCCCTCTTCCTCCTCCTCCTCCTACCTCCTCCTTCCTTCTAATCACTCCTCTTCCTTCCTCCTCCCTTCCTCCTCCCTCCTCCTCCTCTTCCCTCCTCCTCCTCATCCCTCCTCCTCCTTCTCCTCCCTCCTCCTCCTCCCTCTCCTCCTCCCTCCTCCTCCTCATCCCTCCTCCTCCTTCTCCCTCCTCCCTCCTCCTCCTCCTCCTCTCTCCTCCTCCTCCCTCTCCCTCCTCCTCCTCCCTCCTCCCCTCCTCCTCCTGCATTCTCTTCCTCCTCCCTCTTCCTCCTCCTCCCTCCTCCCCTTCTCCCTCCTCCCCCTCCTCCCTCCTCTTCCTCCTCCCTCCTCCTCCTAATCCCTCCTCCTCCCCCCCTATTCCTCTCTACTCCTCCTCTTCCCTCCTTCTCCTCTCTCTTCCTCCCTCCTCCTCCTCCCTCCTCCACCTCCCTCTTCCTCCTCCCTCCTCCACCTCCCTCTTCCTCCTCCCTCCTCCTACTCCTCCTTTTTCTTCTTCTGCTGCTGCTGCTGCCGCCGCTCCATTTACCCAAGTTAATTGTTGGGAGAAGATGTAAAGATCTTTCAAGTGCTCTTTCTAATGCTTTTTGTAAGTTGGTCTTCGTTTATCTAAGGTTCTAACTGCAACCAATAAATGATTAGACAGACAGACAGACAGAGAGGGAGGGAGGGATGGACGGACAGACAGACAGACAGATAGTTGGGAATGGGAACTTATATGACTACTTATATGAATTAAATGAGATGCTCCCCATCAGGGGCTGGGCGAAGCCGGGCCGGGTCAGACAGATAGACAGACAGACAGATAGATAGTCGGAAACGGGAACGGGAGCTTATATGACTACTTATATGAATTAAATGAGATGCTCCACACCAGGAGCTGGGTGATGCTGGGCCGGTCAGACAGACAGACAGACAGACAGACAGATAGATAGATAGATAGTCGGGAACGGAAACGAGAACTTATATGAATACTTATATGAATTAAATGAGATGCTCCCCACCAGGGACTGGGCGAAGCCTGGGCCGGGTCAGCTAGTATATATATAAATAGAATGTTATTAAATTGAAGCAAATGTACGTTTTTAATAAAGGAGGAGTTACTTTCATGTCCTGTACAGGATGTTGCAATCAATCCCAGTATTTTTGGCGGTTGTTTTATTATTTAGGTAATTTTCTTTAGTAGTTTGCCATTATTTTCTGAATGAGTAACGCCCAATCAATGCAAGGTGGTCTGCTTCCAAATCACTTATGGATTTTAAGCTGGTAAGCAAGGCCTGTAAAACTGTTCACTCTCCCTAAACCATAGACACTGGCAATAAAGGGAAACACTTTCACAGTTTAACAGCTGACTGGTTAAAGAGTTACAGGTGTTATGCATTAATGGTACTGAAAGATTTTAATCAAAGACTAATCATTATAATGGTTAATTCATGTGTTGAGTATTTGTGAGATTTCATGTGTGTAACTATACTAAATATTACAGTATTTTCCGCACCCAGACCAAGAGCAATTTAACAAGCCTGAATAATAACCAACACTTCACATTTTCACGCGATATGCGTACTACGTGGTCTAGTCAGTTGCAGACAGACCACGAGGTGAGTCTGAAAGAAAGGAAGGTCCAGCTTCCTAGCAGGGTGCGGCGCCGTGAACGGGGCACGGGGAAGGCACATGGCAGCGGAGAAGTATGGAGGCGACGGAGGCCGTGGCGGGGGATGAAGCTTGCATCACATGACCACACGTGCCAAGGGGCAGGCACTGGCTGCACTGGCTCTCCCCACCGAGGGAGGAAATTCTTGATAATGGAACAGCAAAGGGACAAGCTTAACATCAGGGATAACTAATATGACCGAACGAACGTCTCCACGGCAGGGGTGAGACGCCTGGAGTCATGACCCGGGCGGGGCCACCCCCAGAAAGTATTAAGAAATTGAAGGTCCGAAATGCTTGGGGAAGGGGGTTCATCTTCTGATGATCTGAGGCCCTCTGCCGTGTTTGCTCCGTGTCAGAGTTCTTACTACTACTCTTCTTCTTCTACCTTCTATCTCCAAATGGATCATAGGCCCTCAAGCAGCTCACACCAAGCTGTTTGTGGATTTGTTCATGATTGATTGGATCTAGACTAGCAGCTAAAGTTCTCTACAGGATGAGGTAGCCAGTCTCATGCCAACCCTCCTTAGTCACCTCCTATGATTGGATCTAGACTAGCAGCTAAAATTCTCTACAGGATGAGGTAGCCGGTCTCATGCCAACCCTCCTTAGTCACCTCCTATGATTGGATCTTGCAGCTAAAATTCTCTACAGGATGAGGTAGCCGGTCTCATGCCAACCCTCCTTAGTCACCTCCTATGATTGGATCTAGACTAGCAGCTAAAATTCTCTACAGGATGAGGTAGCCGGTCTCATGCCAACCCTCCTTAGTCACCTCCTATGATTGGATCTAGACTAGCAGCTAAAATTCTCTACAGGATGAGGTAGCCGGTCTCATGCCAACCCTCCTTAGTCACCTTCTATGATTGGATCTAGACTAGCAGCTAAAATTATCTACAGGATGAGGTAGCCGGTCTCATGCCAACCTTCCTTAGTCACCTCCTATGATTGGATCTTGCAGCTAAAATTCTCTACAGGATGAGGTAGCCGGTCTCATGCCAACCCTCCTTGGTCACCTCCTATGATTGGATCTAGACTAGCAGCTAAAATTCTCTACAGGATGAGGTAGCCGGTCTCATGGCAACCCTCCTAAGTCACCTCCTATGATTGGATCTAGACTAGCAGCTAAAATTCTCTACAGGATGAGGTAGCCGGTCTCATGCCAACCCTCCTTAGTCACATCCTATGATTGGATTTAGACTAGCAGCTAAAGTTCTCTACAGGATGAGGTAGCCGGTCTCATGCCAACCCTCCTTAGTCACATCCTATGATTGGATCTAGACTAGCAGCTAAAGTTCTCTACAGGATGAGGTAGCCGGTCTCATGCCAACCCTCCTTAGTCACATCCTATGATTGGATCTAGGACTAGCAGCTAAAGTTCTCATACAGGATGAGGTAGCCGGTTCTCATGCCAACCCTCCTTAGTCACCTCCTATGATTGGATCTAGACTAGCAGCTAAAATTCTCTACAGGATGAGGTAGCCGGTCTCATGCCAACCCTCCTTGGTCACCTCCTATGATTGGATCTAGACTAGCAGTAAAATTCTCTACAGGATGAGGTAGCCAAGTCTCATGCCAAACCCTCCTTGGTCACCTCCTATGATTGGATCTAGACTAGCAGCTAAAGTTCTCTACAGGATGAGGTAGCCGGTCTCATGCCAACCCTCCTTAGTCACCTCCTATGATTGGAATCTAGACTAGCAGCTAAAGTTCTCTACAGGATGAGGTAGCCAGTCTCATGCCAACCCTCCTTAGGTCACATCCTATGCATTGGATCTAGACTAGCAGCTAAAGTTCTCTACAGGATGAGGTAGCCGGTCTCATTGCCAACCCTCCTTAGTCACATCCTATGATTGGATCTAGACTAGCAGCTAAAATTCTCTACAGGATGAGGTAGCCGGTCTCATGCCAACCCTCCTTAGTCACCTCCTATGATTGGATCTAGACTAGCAGCTAAAATTCTCTACAGGATGAGGTAGCCGGTCTCATGCCAACCCTCCTTGGTCACCTCCTATGATTGGATCTAGACTAGCAGCTAAATTCTCTACAGGATGAGGTAGCCGGTCTCATGCCAACCTCCTTGTCACCTCCTATGATTGGATCTAGACTAGCAGCTAAGTTCTCTACAGGATGAGGTAGCCGGTCTCATGCCAATCCTCCTTAGTCACCTCCTATGATTGGATCTAGACTAGCAGCTAAAGTTCTCTACAGGATGAGGTACCGGTCTCATGCCAACCTCCTTAGTCACCTCCTATGATTGGATCTAGACTAGCAGCTAAAGTTCTCTACAGGATGAGGTAGCCGTCTCATGCCAACCCTCCTTAGTCACCTCCTATGATTGGATCTAGACTAGCAGCTAAAATTCTCTACAGGATGAGGTAGCCGGTCTCATGCCAACCCTCCTTAGTCACATCCTATGATTGGGATCTAGACTAGCAGCTAAAGTTCTCTACAGGATGAGGTAGCCGGTCTCATGCCAACCCTCCTTAGTCACCTCCTATGATTGGATCTAGACTAGCAGCTAAATTCTCTACAGGATGAGGTAGCCGGTCTCATGCCAACCCTCCTTAGTCACCTCCTATGATTGGATCTAGACTAGCAGCTAAAATTCTCTACAGGATGAGGTAGCCGGTCTCATGCCAACCCTCCTTGGTCACCTCCTATGATTGGATCTAGACTAGCAGCTAAAATTCTCTACAGGATGAGGTAGCCGGTCTCATGCCAACCCTCCTTGGTCACCTCCTATGATTGGATCTAGACTAGCAGCTAAAGTTCTCTACAGGATGAGGTAGCCGGTCTCATGCCAATCCTCCTTAGTCACCTCCTATGATTGGATCTAGACTAGCAGCTAAAGTTCTCTACAGATGAGGTAGCCGTCTCATGCCAATCCTCCTTAGTCACCTCCTATGATTGGATCTAGACTAGCAGCTAGAGTTCTCTACAGGATGAGGTAGCCGGTCTCATGCCAACCCTCCTTAGTCACCTCCTATGATTGGATCTAGACTAGCAGCTAAAGTTCTCTACAGGATGAGGTAGCCAGTCTCATGCCAAACCTCCTTAGTCACCTCCTATGATTGGGTCTAGACTAGCAGCTAAAGTTTCTCTACATGATGAGGTAGCCAGTTCTCATGTCAAACCCTCCTTAGTCACCTCCTATGATTGGATTAGACTAGCAGCTAAAGTTCTCTACAGGGATGAAGTAGCCGTCTCATGCCACCCTCCTTGGTCACCTCCTATGATTGGATCTAGACTAGCAGCTAAAGTTACTCTACAGGATGAGGTAGCCTGTCTCATACCAAACCCTCCTTAGTCACCTCTATGATTGGATCTAGACTAGCAGCTAACGTTCTCTACAGGATGAGGTAGCCAGTCTCATGCCAACCCTCCTTAGTCACCTCCTATGATTGGATCTAGACTAGCAGCTAAAGTTCTCTACAGGATGAGGTAGCCAGTCTCATGCCAACCCTCCTTAGTCACCTCCTATGATTGGATCTAGACTAGCAGCTAAAGTTCTCTACAGGATGAGGTAGCCGGTCTTGTGCCAACCCTCCTTGGTCACCTCCTCTGATTGGATCTAGACTAGCAGCTAAAGTTCTCTACAGGATGAGGTAGCCGGTCTCGTGCCAACCCTCCTTGGTCACCTCCTATGATTGGATCTAGACTAGCAGCTAAAGTTCTCTACAGGATGAGGTAGCCAGTCTCATGCCAACCCTCCTTAGTCACCTCCTATGATTGGATCTAGACTAGCAGCTAAAGTTCTCTACAGGATGAGGTAGCCGGTCTCATGCCAACCCTCCTTAGTCACCTCCTATGATTGGATCTAGACTAGCAGCTAAAGTTCTCTACAGGATGAGGTAGCCAGGTCTCATGCCAACCCTCCTTAGTCACCTCCTATGATTGGATCTAGACTAGCAGCTAAAGTTCTCTACAGGATGAGGTAGCTGGTCTCATGCCAACCCTCCTTAGGTCACCTCCTATGATTGGATCTAGACTAGCAGCTAAAGTTCTCTACAGGATGAAGGTAGCCGGTCTCATGCCAACCCTCCTTAGTCACCTTCCTATGATTGGATCTAGACTAGCAGCTAAAGTTCTCTACAGGATGAGGTAGCCAGTCTCATGCCAACCCTCCTTAGGTCACCTCCTATGATTGGATCTAGACTAGCAGCTAAAGTTCTCTACAGGATGAGGTAGCCAGTCTCATGCCAACCCTCCTTAGTCACCTCCTATGATTGGATCTAGACTAGCAGCTAAAGTTCTCTACAGGATGAGGTAGCCATGTCTCATGCCAACCCTCCTTGGTCACCTCCTATGATTGGATCTAGACTAGCAGCTAAAGTTCTCTACAGGATAAGGTAGCCGGTCTCATGCCAACCCTCCTTAGGTCACCTCCTATGATTGGATCTAGACTAGCAGCTAAAGTTCTCTACAGGATGAGGTAGCCAGTCTCATGCCACCCATCCTTAGTCACCTCCTATGATTGGATCTAGACTAGCAGCTAAAGTTCTCTACAGGATGAGGTAGCCAGTCTCATGCCAACCCTCCTTAGTCACCTCCTGTGACATGCATGGGACATTACAGTGTTACTATTCATTTCTTCCCTTATAGGCCCTAGTAACACACTGGCAATATAGTAATCTCCTAATAAATATATATTTTTTTGATTTATTTTGTTGTTTTGGGATTTGAGATTTAAATATTGAGCACAACCCACTACTGGCAACGCTGATCGTATTCTGGTATGAACCTATATATATATTTTATATATATTTTTTTGTTCAAATTTTTTTTTCATTATCTTTTTCTAATGCTTCTTGTGTAAATTGTTTTGTTGATATTGATATGTTAATGTCAGCTTTCACTTTCTCAGATTATAAGTGGCACAATCAGTCTTCCTGAAGAACCTTCTTTCCAAACGGAGCACTATGGCTTAATTTGTGAATGCACTGCCTACAGCCCTAGCCAACGATCCAGTGTACAGGAAATTAAAAGGCAGCTTAACCAGTTTCTTCACGGTATGTTTCAATAAAACTGGGACAACAGTGTATTCTAATATAAAATATATAGTAACTGGCAGCTGGTAACAACAGACATTTTTCTTCTATTTGGAATAGACTACTTTTCTGTGTCTGCTATTTCACAGGTTCTTATACGTGCAGATTGTATGCGTAGATTCATCATCATCATGTACCATGCCAATAAGCATGGAGGTCACGTTTCGCCATCTCACTCAATCACTAGAGTCATAGATCAGCTCAGATTTCTTGTTCTGACCATGCCATGTGGCCAAGCCATCCAGGTATTGACTTCACTGCCTTCCCCTTGTTCTCTTCCCCTGGATCTTGCCACTTGTCACCAAGTTTTCCAATTTATTTCTTCTCATAACGTGACCAAAACATTTTGACTTGCTTAGATTACATTTATAATAACATGCAAGATTTTTCAGTTGTTTAGTTTATCTGCTGGATGTATTACTGAGTTGGCAAATAATCAAAATGATCCCATAAGTGTGTACTCATGTGAGAGAGAGAGAATAAATGTTTAATGTGTACATGATCATCATGAACTGATTGAGTATGTCATTATTTTGAGGTGTAGCTAGAGTTATTTACCAAACCCAACAAATCTACAACCACGTGATTTACATTTGCTACAACATTACAATTCGTTGGGTTTTTTTAAATTTGCACTCACTCACTTTGAACTCAAGCGTAGTCCATACACACTATTTATAGTAGTGATGGACTGAATTTTGTGTGTGGATTAGCTTTCCCTATTAACAGTGTCCCTCGCCATCAGGCGAAGCCCACTCCGACTTCAGAGGTACTTGTAATTTACATCCCCAAGTCAAGGACGACAGGTCAACATTTTAGTCCAGCTGTCCGGTGTAGGGGTTGAACTGCTTACCTCGGCATCAGCACACCGGATGTTTAAGAAGAGAATTAGTTATTAATACACAGTTAATGATTAGTGTACTGTCATGGAAAGCACAAAGGGGTAAATGTTGTGACTCAACAAGAATGTCTCTTAAGACCAGGGAACAATGCGAACACACAGGATAATTACAGAACAGATTACATGTGGATTTAAAGGGAAATAGATGAAAAGTATTAGATGAACATGTAGATATGTTCATGATTTTGAAAATTTTATATGTATTTAGTTAGTGTTTCTTTAAAAAATATGTACATGCCAAAAGAATAGTTTGGAAATCTGGAAATATTTCCCACTTGATGAGTAATCTGCATGCCAAGATATAATTGGAGAACACAGGTTATAAAGAGGCCATGTGGAAACATGGACTTGGGTAATTAATTTTTACAAAATCCAGAATTATTCACAGATATATAATATGACAGAATAAATATGTCCTTGGAGAAAGTTATTTTTTCCACACCTAAGAATAACATAAGGCAACTTGGGTATCACCAGACCACAAAACCGAATCAACCATATCTGTATCAACAAGAAAGTGACATCATCTCTACATGACTTAAAAGTATTCAGAGGTGCAGATGTAGATACAAATCACCATCTGTTGATAAGTAACATTAAGTTGAGACTCAAGGGATACATACAATCTTATAAATATAGAAAACAATTGAATGTAGGATATCTCAGAAATAAAGAAACCAAAGATAATTTATGATCACAGTGTCTAATAAGCAGGAGGTCTTACAACAGTTAGTAGATGAAATAAGTACAAATGACTGCTGGCAGCAGTTTAAAAGCATCTAAATTCAGTCATGCATATTGAAACAAAATGAATGAGAACATAAAGCATGGATAATGCCTAAACTATTAAACATTTTTCTTAAAACACACATTTAAACTATGCAAAACTGAAGCTACTAAAATCAGAACCCATGGTTAACACAGAACTAATAGTTGTTGAGTTGAGTTGAGCATAGGTGGATAAAAGAAAAGATTTATATGACCTTATAGAAGAAGTATAAGTAGCAGCAGTGGATGCATACCTCAGAGACTTTTGCAGCACCACAAGGTAAAAAGCAGGAAAATATAACCAACCAAGTGGGCTTGTGAAAAAATCCATCCATCCATCATGTGCCATGCCGATAAGCTTGGGTGGTCATGTTCTGCCATCTCACTCGATTACCAGAGTCGTGGATCAGCTTCATGTTCCTGTCTTGGTCCATGCCACGTGGCCAAGCCATCCAGGTATTTACTTCTCGGCTTCCCCTTGGTCTCTTTCCTTCGATCTTGCCAGTTGTCACCAAGTTCTCCAAGTCATTTCTTCTCATAACATGCCCAAAATATTTTGACTGTCTACGTCTAATGACTCTAATCAGTTTATGATCTTCATTTGTTTCTTGGAAGGACTTGTTCATTGGTTTTTCTGTCTGTCCATGGTATTCTTTGCATTTTCCTCAGAAACCACATTTACACAGCCATCAGCTGTTTTTCAGCTTGACTGCTTATTGTCCACACTTCACATCCATACAAAAGTATAGGTTCTATGTAGCACTTCAACACTACTTTTCTCGTTTCAATTGATATCTTTTTATTGGTCAGTATGTTTTTCATCTTGCAAAAGGCTACCTTAGCAATGGCAATTCTTGTTCTAATCTCTTCAAGGCATCTCCCATCATATGGTATGACTGTGCCGAGATAACTGTATCGATTCACTTGCTTAAGAATATGCCCATCTACTCGTATATCACATTGTGGTATTTCCTTCTTCCCAGTGGCGACCATAATCTGTCTTTTTAATATTCACTTCTAACCCTATTTGTTCACTGTGTGCAACAACCGCGTCAACTAAATTTTGCAGGTCCTGTTCATTATCTGCAATCAAGACTGTATCATCTGCATATCTAATGTTATTGATGTATCGCCCCCAAACGTAGATTCCTTCTATATCTTCTATATTTCTGAAAATGTTTCACTGTACAGGTAAAAATGATCTAGAGACATTACACATCCCTGTCTCAGACCTCTTTTAATAGGCTGATATTGACCTACATCATTATCAATTCTGATGGCAGCTTCTTGTTTCCAGTATAGAAGAAATTTATCACATACATTAAAACTTAATCATTTCCCGGGATAATGGCGCGCGATGACCCGTTGTTTGAGGGGGGAACTGTTCAGTGTTTTCTGTGGATTCCCTATGGAAATTCCCGTGAAAATTTGTGTGGATAGGTTTTTCCTTTGGATTATGTGATGTTATTTCGTGTTCGTTAATTGGAAGTGTTCAAAAGAAGCCACGGAAGGCAGGTGGTGGATGAAATTATGAGGGCAGCCCGACAGATATTTGTTGGTTATGGTCTCGAGTTTCGCGGCGGCAAGCTTTCTCTCTCTTCGAGAGACACTGATTGCGGTCACCCGGCCAGTTATGGTCACTGCCAAGAGGAAAGCAACGGCAAACTACCTCTTTGAAATGCCTAGTTTATTATGATTCGAATTAAACTGATCATCGCAAGACAAGGGCAGAGACTTAAAATTAGGAACATGGAACGTTAGACGTTAAAAAACGACGGAAAAATTTGAGAACTAACACAAGAAATTCAAAGAGGAAAAATTAATATATTAGGTATGTGCGAAACGAGATGGACAGGAGCAGGCATCAAGATACATAAAGTTTTTAGATTTTTTTATTCTGGAGGTGAGGATCGACATAGGGGAGTGGCAATAATTTTGGACCTGAAAACATCAACGTCTGTTCAGGGATATTGGGCCGTGTCGGAACCAGCAGTATTACTAAGTTAAATTGAGTGGCAGACCTTTAACATAAATGTTAGTTCAGTATATGCCCAACAGGAGAGTCTAGTGAAGATAGTGTAGAGGAATTTTATAATGACATAGAGTCTCCCTTAAAGAAATGAAAAAAATTCAGAAATAAACATCTAATAGGGGACTTCAATGCAAAAGTAGGAAATAAAGGGGGATAGATACACAGTAGGAAACTATGGTTTAGGAGAGGAAATAAAAGAGGATACAGACTAGTAGAGTGGGCAAAAGAACAGGAAATGTTTGTGGGAAAACACCTATTTCAAACAACACCCTAGAAGATTATGGACAGGGAGGAGTCCTGATAGCAGGTTAGAAACCAGATTGACTACATTCTCATTAGAAAGATTTAGAACGCCCTAACAGTAGAAAAAACAGTTCCCAGTGCTGATTGTTATAGTGACCACAGATTACTCACAGGAACATTGAGGAAAAGTTGAAGAAATCAAGTATACAACAGGAACACAAAATTTGATTTGTTACATTGAGTAATGACAAGGAAATAAAAAACAAATTCAACATAGAAGTACAGAACAGATTTGAAATATTGTCTGATCTAGAGATCCTATTCCAGGATGTGGATGATCAAGGGGAAAATGTTAAAGAATTCAATCAATGTGGCTGCAGAACAACTTTTCCCAAATTTAAAAGAAGGGGGTCGTAAGAAATGGATGACTGAGGAATTTTACACTTAATGGAACAAGAAGACTCAACAAAAATAACCCTGCCAAATATAAGAATTCACAAAAAGTCAGAATATTATTGGGAAGGCAAAAAAATCATGGCTTGAGGAAAAGTGCTTAGAATTGAAAACAACACAACAGTAAAAATCCCAAATTAGTACACAAAAGAATTCAGGACTTATAAAAAAAAACAAGTACATAAACAGGCTGTCTAAAAACTAAAGATGGCAAAATCATAAAAAAAAGATCAGATTCTACATGTCTGGACAGATTATGTGAAAGACCTGTATAATGATAACAGAGAGGCAGTATGCTATTAGATTTAATAATGAAGGACCAGCAATTTTAAAGATGGAGGTTCAAAATGTTTTTAAAGCATATGAAGCTGGAAAGGCCCCCGTGCAGAAAACCACAACAGAAATGAGTAAAGCTTAGAAGAATTTGGGCTAAGAACAAGTCACTAGACTGCTGAACACATTATAGGAATACTGAGATATACCTTCTGAATTATGTAATTCTGTATTTATTTGAATCCCAAAGAAATCAGGAACCTTAGAATGTGATCAACATAGAACAATTAGTATAATGAGTCACATCACAAAGATTTTGTTACGAATTATTATGCAAAGAGTGAGGAAGAAAATACAACCTGAAATAGGGGAAGAACAATGTGGTTTTGTAGAAGGAAAGGGTACAGTAAATGCTGTGTATATGCTGCGAACAGTTATTGAACGTGCTTTAGAAGTAAACAAGGATATACATCTTTGCTTTATTGACTACACAAAGGCTTTTGATAGAGTTAGACATGTCAACATTGGTGGATATGCTTGCAGATCTACAAATTGATGGGAAAGACATTAGACTTATAAAAAACATATATTGGAAACAACAAGCTGCCATAAGAATTGATAATGAAGTAGGACAATATCAACCTATTAAGAGAGGTGTTAGGCAGGGATGTGTAATGTCTCCAGATCTTTTTTCCCTATACAGTGAAAATATTTTCAGAAATGTAGAAGACTAAATGGAATCAGCATTGGAGGACGAAACATAAATAACATTAGATATGCAGATGATACAGTATTGATTGCAGACAATGCACAGGATCTGCAACAATTAGTAGACGCTGTTGTTGTACACAGTGAGCAGCTGGGGTTGGAATTAAATTGTAGGAAGACACAGGTTATGGTCGTCACTAGGAAGAACGAAGTACCACAATGTAATATACAAGTAAATGGGAATATTCTTCAACAAGTGAATCGGTTCAATTATCTCGGAACAGTCATAACATCTGATGGCAGATGCCTTGAAGAGATTAGAACAAGAATCGCCATTGCGAAAGTAGCCTTTAGCAAGATGAAAAACATTCTGACCAATAAAATGATGTCAATTGAAACGAGAAAAAGAGTGTTGAGGGGATACATAGAGCCTGTTCTTTTGTATGGATGTGAAACTTGGACAATGTGCAGTCAAGCTGAAAAACATCTGATGGCTGCAGAAATGTGGTTTCTGAGGAAAATGCAAAGAATACCATGGACAGATAGAAAAACCAATGACCAAGTACTACAAGAGACAAATGAAAATCGTAGATTGATTAGAGAAATTAGACGTAGACAGTCAAAATTTTTTGGACATGTTATGAGAAGAAATGGACTGGAGAACTTAGTGACAGCTGGCAAGATCGAAGGGAACAGACCAAGAGGAAGACCGAGAGGAAAATACCTGGATGGCTTGGCCACATGGCATGGACGAGACAGGAACACTGAGCTGATCCACGACTCTGGTGATCGAGTGAAATGGCGAATCATGACCGCCCACGCTTTCCGGCATGGCACATGATTGATTGATTGATTAAACATATGAACAATGGTGTACATACTTTGAGGAATTCTAAAAAAACCCTCCCAAAAAACCACCGGATATACGGACATCAGATGTGCAGCTGGATATGTGTGAGAAACCATCTCATTGAGAATCTACCTAAAGAAGAAATTAGACAACCTTTCAAAATTTCTGAAGTGCAATTTTGTTCACCCCTCTTCTTTTTTCCCTTTCATAATTTTACTCTTCTTTACATGTTTTTTTTCTTTTTGTCATTTTTGCACTGTTTTCTGTTTCTCAAAGTTAAGACTTCTTCAGTCATTCATTTTTAGTTAGCTTTCTGTTATCTACCATAATTATATTTCTTTGCTTGTTTTATTGGTGCAGGTTTTCAGCATTTCTCATTGTTCGCGTATGATGCTATCTTTTATATTGCATTATATCTGTCTCTCATAAAACATGGTAAAGTGAGTTTGAGACAGAGAAAATATTTGGAGACAACAAAAGATAGGAGGGCTTGATGTGAGTTATTTTAAAACCACGCTTCACGAGGGATGAAGGGCGAGAAGATCAAGACCCTAATAGTTACTTCCATTCTGTGTTTTTATTTGGGGTTTTCTATTAAATTCTGGAAGACTGAATTTTAAATCTTAAGTCTGATGCATTCAGGTTGTTTTAAAAGTAAGACCTAGAAGGAGCTGCACTTGAGAGTGAACATCGGTGTAGACACTGTAGCAAACTGTGTTGCAGCAGCTCTCCTATCCGCTCTCCAACCCTGAACCAGCAAGGTGACCAAAGCTGGTGCTGGAACTTGACATCTGCAGTGAAGCATCTTAGAATGTAACCAGATTTAGCACGCACTATTAACTGTCACCTACTGCGCTATAGTATCTATGTAACCATGATTTTGCACAGCACTATTAACTGTCATCTACTGCCTATAGTATCTCATGTAACCCTGATTTATAGCACAGCACATATTAACGTCACCTACTGCCTATAGTATCTCATGTAACGAGTGATTTAGGCACAGCACATATAACTGTCCTACTGCCTATGTATCTCATGTACCACGATTTAGCACAGCAATATAACTGTCATCTACTGCTTAGTATCTCATGTAACCACGATTTAGCACAGCAACATATTAGACTGTCCCTCTGACTATAGTTATCTTGCGCGGTGTATAGAATACTAACTGTCACTACTGCCTATAGTATCTCATGTAACCATGATTTAAGCACAGCACATATTAACTGTCCTCTACTGCCTATAGGTATCTCATGTAACCACGATTTAGCACAGCACATATTACTGTCACCTACTGCCTATAGTATCTCATGTACGATGATTGCACAGCACATATTAAAACTGTCACCTCACGCATAGATCTCATGTAACTGTCACAAGCATTTAGCACAGCACCTATAGTACTGTTCTCTTTACGCCTATAGTAATCCATGAACCCACCGATTAGCACAGCCATATGACCTGTCACCTACTGCCTTAGTAGTATCTTGCGGTGTATTAGAATGGAACAGCGATTTAGCACATACATATTAACTGTCATCTACTGCCTATAGTATCTCGCGCTGTGTATTAGATGTAACCATGATTTAGCACAGCACTATTAACTGTCATCTACTGCCTATAGTATCTCATGTAACCATGATTTAGCACAGCACATATACTGTCATCTACTGCCTATAGTATCTCATGTAACATGATTTAGCACAGCACATATTAACTGTCATCTACTGCCTATAGTATCTGCGCTGTGTTTAGAATGTAACCATGATTTAGCACAGCACATATTAACTGTCATCTACTGCCTATAGTATCTCATGTACACCAGATTTAGCACAGCACATATTAACTGTCATCTACTGCCTATAGTATCTCCTGTAACCACGATTTAGTCACAGCATCATATTAACTGTCATCTACTGCCAATAGTATCATCATGTGCCCACGATTTAGCATACAGCACATATAACTGTCATCTACTGCTATAGTACTCATGTACCACTGACACATTTAGCACAGCACATATTAAACTGTCATCTAGCATGACCTATAGTATCTCATGTAGACCACGATTTAGCACAGCACATATTACTGTCACCTACTGCCTATAGTATCTTGCGCTGCGTATTAGAATGTAACCAGATTAGTCACAGCACAATTAAGCTGTCATCTACAGGCTATCAGATATCTCGCGCTGTGTAATTTAGTAATGTAACGCAAGATTAGCACAGAGCACATATAACTGTCCATCTACGTCGCATGGTAATCTCATGTAACAACGATTTAGCCACAGCACATATTGAACTGTCATTCTACGGCCTTATAGTATCTCGCGCAGTGTATTGACTGTAGCCACGATTTAGCACAGCAGCATTAAACTGTCATCACTGCTATAGTATCTCATGTAACCACGAATTAGCAGCACATATTAACTGTCACCTACTGCCTAAGTATCTGCGCTTGTATTAGAATGTAACATGATTTAGCACAGCCATATAACTGTCATCTACTGCCTAGAGTAGCTCACGCTGTGTATAGCATGTAACCATGATTAGCACAGCACATATTAACTGTCATCTACTGCCTATAGTATCTCATGTAACCACGATTTAGCACAGCACATATTAACTGTCATCTACTGCCTATAGTTCTCATGTAACCATGATTAGCACTAGCACATATACTGGCCATCTACTAGCCTATAGTATCGCATGTAACCAAGATGTAGGACAGCACATATTACTGTCATCTACTGCCTATAGTATCTCATGTAACCACGATTGTAGCACAGCACATGATAACTGTCAACCGTACTGCCTATAGTATCTTGCGCAGTGTATTAGAATGGTCATGATTAGCACAGCACATATTAACTGTCACCTACTGCCTATGAGTATCTCGCGCTGTGTATTAGAATGTAACACGATCTTAGCACAGCACATATTACTGTCATCTACTGCCTATAGTATCTCGGTAAGCCACGATTTAGCACAGCACATATTAACGGTCATCTACTGCCTATAGTATCTCGCGCTGTGTATAGATGTAACCACGATTTAGCACAGCACATATTACTGTCATCTACTGCCTATAGTATCTCATGTAACCACGATTAGCACAGCACATATTAAACTGTCATCTACTGCCTATAGTGTCTCGCGCTGGTATTAGAATGTAACCACGATTTAGCACAGCACATATTAACTGTCATCTACTGCCTATAGTATCACGCGCAGTGATTAGAATGTAGCCACGATTTTGAGCACAGCACATATTAGCTGTCATCATACTCGCCTATATTGATCTCGCGCTGTGCTATTAGAATGTAACCACGCTTAGCACAGCACATATAACTGTCATCTACTGGCTATAGTATCTCATGTACTCATGATTAAGCACAGCACATATGAACTGTCATCTACTGCTCTATAGTACTCTCGCGCTGTGGTATTAGAATGTAACCATGATTTAGCACAGCACATATTAACGTGTCATCTACTGCCTATAGTGTCTCGGCGTCTGTGTATTAGAGATGTAACTGATTATAGCACAGCACATATTAACTGTCATCTACTGCATATAGTATCTCGCGCTGTGTATAGAATGTAACATGATTAGCCGCAGAACATATTACTGTCACCTACTGCCTATAGGATCTCGCGCTGTGTATTAGAATGTAACCCTGATTTAGCACAGCCCATATAACATGTCATCTATCTGCCTATAGATCTCGCGCTGTGTATTCGAATGTAACCCATGATTTAGGCACACGCAAACATATTAAACTGTCATCTACTGCCTATAGTAATCTCATGTAACACGATTTAGCACAGCACATATTAACTGGCATCTCCTGCCTATAGTATCTCGCGCTGTGATATCAGATGTAAACCTGATTTAGCACAGCACATATAACTGTCATCTACTGCCTATAGTATCTCCGCTGTGTATTAGTATGTACACTCATGGATTAGCACAGCACATATTAACATCTGTCATCTACTGCTATAGTATCTCATGAACCAGCGATTTAGACACAGCACATATGAACTGTCATCCTACTGCCTATGGTAATCTTGCGCTGTGTATTAGAATGTAACCATGATTAGCACAGCACATATTACTGTCATCTACTGCTATAGTATCTCACGGCTGTGTATCGCATGTAACACGATTTACGCACAGCACATATTAGACTGTCGTCTACTGCCTATCGTCTCACGCTGTGTGATTAGGACTGTAACGATCTTTAGACACAGCACATAGTAACTGTCATCTACTGCCTATAGTATCCGCATGTAACACAAAGCGATTAGCACAGCACAACATTAACTGTCATCTACTGCCTATAGTATCGCACGCTGTGCATTAGAAGGTACCACGATTTAGCACAGCACGTATTAACTGTCATCTACTGCCTATAGTATCTCATGTAACCATGATTTAGCACGAGTAGCACCATAGTAACTGTCATCTACTGCCTATAGATCTCACTGTGTATTAGAATGTCACCAGGATGTAGTCACAGCACATATTACACTGTCACTAACCCCTGCACTATAGTATCTCGCGCTGTGTATTAGAATGTACCACGTTGAGCACAGCACATATTAACTGTCCTCTACTGCCGAGAGTATCTCAACCGCTGTGTATTCGAATGTAACAGGAGTTAGTCACAGCACATATGAACCATGTCATCTACTGCCTATAGTATCTCGCGCTGTGTATTAGAATGTAACCATGATTGAGAGCACAGCACATATTACCTGTCTATCTACTGCCTATAGTATCTCACGCTTGTGATTAGAATGGTCACCATGATTTAGCACAGCAATATGAAACGGGCATCATCTACTGCCGTATAGTACTCACGCTGGTGGTATTAGAATGCACGATGACATAGACACATGCACGTATTAACTGGCATCTCTACTGCCTATAGTATCTCGCGCTGCGTATGAGAATGTGAACACAGATTTAGCACAGCACATATGATAACTGTCATCTACTGCCGATAGTATCTCGCGTCTGGTATTAGATAGTAACCAGGATTTAGCACAGCACATATAACTGTCAGCGACTGCCTATCGTATAGCGTCACGCTGTGTATTAGAATGGAACACAGATGTTAGCACAGCACATAGTAACTGTCATCTACTAGCCTATAGTATCTCGAGAGCTGTGGTATTAGCATGTAACAGGAGTTAGCACAGCACATATTAACTGTCATCTACTGCCTAGAGTATCTCTCTCGCGCTGGTGTATTAGAATTAACCACGATTTAGCGCAGCACATATAACTGTCAGCTACTGCCTATAGTATCTCGCGCATGTGTATTCGAAGGAACCACGAATTAGCACAGAGCACATATAACTGTCATGCGACTGCCTAGAGTATCGTCGCGCGTGTAATTCTAATGTACCCACGATTTAGGCACAGCATCCTATAACTGTCATCTACTGCCTATAGTATCTCGCGCTGGTGTATTAGAATGACCACGATTTAGCACAGCACATATTGACTGTCATCTACTCTATAGTATCTCATGTACCATGATTTAGCACAGCACATATTAACTGTATCTACTGCCTATAGTATCTCATGTAACCACGATTAGCACAGCACATATTAACTGTATCTACTGCCTATAGTATCTCATGTAAACCATGATTTAGCACAGCACATATTAACTGTCATCTACTGCCTATAGTATCTCATGTAACCACGATTTAGCACAGCACATATAACTGTCATCTACTGCCTAATAGTATCTCATGTAACCACGATTAGCACAGCACATATAACTGTCATCTACTGCCTATAGTATCTCATGTAACCACGATTTAGCACGCACATATAACTGTCACCTACTGCCTATAGTATCTTGCGCTGTGATTAGAATTAAACACACGATTTAGCACAGCACATAGTTTAGGCCTGTCAACTACTGCGTATAGAATCTCGGCTGTGTCAGTATCTCGAATGTACCACGATTTAGCACAGCACATATAACTGTCACTCTCCTGCCTATAGTATCTCATGTAACGACGATGATTAGCGACAGCACATATATAACTGTCACCTACTGCTATAGCACATCTCGCGCTGTGTATTTAGAAAGTTGAACCACAGATTAGCAGCAGCTACATACTTGAACATGTCACCTACTGCCTATAGTATCTCATGTGAACCGACCACTGATTTCAGTCACCGCACATTGATAACGGTCATCTACAAATGCCTATAGGTATCCTTGTCGCAGTGTGCTAGAATTTCAACTCACGAGTGTCAGCACAGCACATATATAACTGTCCTCTACTGCCGATAGGATCAAGTCGCTGCTGTGGCTATAGAATGTAACACCAGTGATTTAGCACAGCACAGATTACTTTTGCTCATCTACTGGGCAGATAGTATCTCATGTCAACCGTGAATTAAGCACAGCACATATTACACTGTCATCTACTGCTAGTGTATCTCATGGAACCATGATATCTTAGCACAGCACATAGTAACTGTCATCTACTGCCGTATAGTACTCTCGCGCTGTGTATGCTAAGGGTACCCTGAAGGTCGTTTAGCAAAGCAGCATAGGTTACTGTCATCTACTGCCTGCTAGTATCTCATGTAACCCTGATGTAGTGCACAGCACATATTAACGTGTCATCTACTGCCTATAGTATCTCATGTAACCACGATTTCGCACTAGCACATATTAACTGTCACCTACTGCCCATAGTATCTCGCGACTGTGTATTAGCATGTACACGATTTAGCACAGACACATATTAGCTGTCATCTACGCCATATAGTATCTCATGTAACCTGATTATAGCACAGCTACACTATGAACTGTCATCATGCTGGACCTATAGTATCTCAAAAGCAGGTGACCATGATATTAGCACATGTCACATTGATGTAGCCAGCACATCTAACTGTCATATACTGCTATAGATATCTCATGGATAACACATCGCACTTAGCCAGTCACATATTACTGTCATCTACTGCTATAGTATCTCGCAGCTGGTATAGAATGTGCCACGATTTAGCACAGCACTAGTTAAGTGGCATCTACTGCCCAAGTGTCTCGCGCTAGTGTATCTAGCAAGTAGACATCATGATATGTAGCACCAGCACATAGATATAACTGTCATCTATCTGAGCCTATAGTATCTCGGCGCTGTGCAGTAGAATGTAACCACTGATTAGCCTACAGCACATATTACATCCATACTGTCTGCATACTAGCCTGTCCTATTAGTGTCGTTCATGCTAACTCATGAGTGAGCACAACGCAAATATTAAGACCCGTCATCTAGTGCCTATAGGCACTTCGCGCAGTGTATGAGGACGTGGCATGATGTAGCACAGTCACTAGTGGGTGACGGTGATCTATACGTCCGTATAGATATCTTGCGGCTCGTGTGTCAGTTGAGAGGTAACCAGGAGGTCTTAGGGTCACAGCACATATTGACTGTGCTAGCTACTGCCTGTGACGCATCTCGCGGCTGTGTGAGTGAAGTGTATGCTAACCAGCTGTGAAGTAGTCTGTAGCACATGTCACCAGCTGAAGTGTAGCATCCGTGCGCATTATAGTAGCTTGCGCTACGTGCCGATCTAGTATCTCATGTAACCATGATTTATAGCACAGCCCAACTGTCATACTAGGCCTGTAGTATCCGCGCTGTGTATCTCCGCACAGTAGACGATTAGCACAGCCAGAGTAACTCTGGCAGTCTGACGCCTATACGTATCTCCTGAACCAACGATTAGAGCTAGCACATATGAACTGTCACCTACTGCCTATAGTATCTCGCGCTGTGTGATAGAATGATAACCATGATTTATATACAGGCACAGCACAGTAGTAACTGTCAGCTACTGCCTATAGTATCTCACGCTGTGTATTAGAATGTAACCACTGATTTGGAGCACAGCGCATGATTAACTGTCATTCTACTGCCTATAGTAGCTCATGTATTGCGTAGTCGGTGACATACACGATGTAGCCAGAGAGCGCTATTACTGTCACCTACTGCCTAGTAGTATCTCATACGCTGTTTGATTAGCGATGTATTGATGATGCACGCACGATATGGCACTAGCACACTATGTCGGCTTCTACTACTCGTCATTCTACTGCCTATAGTATCTCATGTACCATGATTTAGCACAGCACATATTTGAACTGGCATCTACTGCCTATAGGATCTCCCGCGTGTATTAGAATGTAACCATATTTAGCACAGCCATATTAACTGCATCTACTGTCTATAGTATCTCATGTAACACGATTTAGCACCAGCACATATTAACTGTCATCGACTGCCTAGAGTACTCTCATGTAACCACGATTTAGCACAGCACAATTGACCTGTCTCTACTGCCTATAGTATCTCACGCTGTGTATTAGTGTACCTAGGAGTTTAGCACAAGCACTTTAACTGTCATCTCTGCTCTAGTATCTCATGTACCCATGATGTTTTATGCTCGCAGTGTGCACATCTTCATTACGCAGGTGGTTTCATCTACTGCTCTATTATGTATCTTCGCTTTTAGACCGTCATTTCGCGCAGTTAGCATCCTTGTAGTTGCTACTTTCATATTATACCTGTCCTCTACTTGCCTTGAATAAAGTACGTCTCGTGGCCTTCAGCACGCATCTGGTGTCATTCGGGTGTAGGATGGTTAAGTACCCAGACTTGAGGGTCTTTAGGATAGGTTAGACACAGCACATATTACTGTCTCTACTGCCTATAGTATAGCATCGTCGGCATTGTGCTGTGTGGTGTATTTTTAGAATATGTAACACCATGAGTTTTAGCACAGGCCATATAATTTACTGTCACCTACTTGCCTATAGTATCTTCGCTGGTGTATTAGAATGTACCATATTTAGCACAGCCCAGATCCGGTCATCCTACTGCCTATAGTATCTCCACCTGTGTTTAGAATGTACCATGATTAGCACGCACATATTTAACTTGTCTCTACTGCATATGTATCTCAGTAACCACGATTTAGAACGCACATATTAACTGTCATCCTACTGCCTATAGTATCTCAATTACCATGATTTAGCACAGCACTATTAACTGTCATCTACTGCCTATAGTATCTCATGTAAACAACGAGTTAGCACACACTATTAACTGGTCATCTACTGTCCTATAGTAGCTCATGTAACCACGATTTAGCACAGCCGATATTAAAACTGTCCCACCTACGCGAGAGTACTTGCGCTGTGTATTAGAAATTAACCATGATTTAGCAGCAGCACATATTACGTACATCTACTCTATAGTATCTCACGCTGTTTTAGAATGTACCAACGATTTAGCCAGCACAATTACTGTCTCTAACTGCCTCTAGTATCTTGTTAACACGATTTTAGCACAGCACATATTAACTGTCAATCTACGGCCTATAGTAATCTTCATGTAACCACGATTTAGCACAGCAATATTACTGTCATCTACTGCCTATAGTATCGCACGATGTGTAGTGGAATGTACCACATTTAGCCGCACATTTAACTGTCATCTACTGCCTATAGTATCTCATGTAATACCATGATTTAGCACAGCACATATTAACTGTCATCTACTGCCTATAGTATCTCATGTAAGCCGATTTAAGCGCAGCAGATATTACGGTCACCTACTGCCTATAGTATCTCGAGCTGTGTATTAGAATGTAACCACGATTTTTGATAGTGCATCAGGCGCACATATACTGTCATCTCTGCCTATAGTATCTCATGTAACCTGATTTAGCACAGCACATATTAACTGTCATCTACTGCCATAGTATCTCGCTCTGTGTATTAAATGTACCATGATTTAGCCAGGCACATATTAACTGTCATCTACTGCCTATAGTGATCTCATTAACCATGATTTTAGCACAGCACATATTAACTGTCCATCTACTGCCTATAGTATTGCTCTGTATAACCACATTTAGCACGCCCGCTATTACTTTCATCTCTACTGCCTATAGTATCGTGCGCTGTGTATTAGAATGTAACAACGATTTAGCACAGCACATATTAAACTGTCATCTACTGCCTAAGTATCTCGTGCTGTGTATTAGAATGTAACCACGATTTAGCAACGCACATATTATCTGTCACCTACTGCCTATAGTATCTACGCGCTGTGTATTAGAATGTAACCATGATTTAGGCACAGCACATATTAACTGTCATCTACTGCCTATAGTCATCTCATGTAACCACGATTTAGCACAGCACATTTACTGTCATCTACTGCCTATAGTATCTCATGAACCAGCGATTTAGCACAGCAACATATTACGGTCATCTACTGCCTATAGTATCTTCGCTGTTATTAGAATGTAACCATGATTTTAGCACAGCAACATATTAACTGTCATCTACTGCCTATATAGCTCATGGAACCACGTGTAGCCGCTATAGTACGCTAACTTTCCTATAGTACACCACGATGTCCACACGCACGCGCCAGCACATCATTAACTGTCATCTACTGCGATAGCGCTGATAGTAGCCAGCACTATTACTGTCCCTCTCGTGCCTCTCATTATCTCATGATAACCACTCTTTCTAGACACTAGCACATATTAACTGTCATCTACACTGCCTAGTTCGCTATGCATGTAGCACGTCCCATAGTAACCGTCATCTACTGCCTATAGCTATCTCTGCGAGGCAGCATCGCCACTAATTAACGTGCCCCTCACATCTCCCACTGCCTATAGTACCTCTCAGTCAGCACGATTCTAGCACAGCACATATTAACTGTCATCTACTGCCTATAGTATCTCATGTAACCACGATTTAGCACAGCACATATTAACTGTCACCTACTGCCTATAGTATCTTGCGCTGTGTATTAGAATGTAACCACGATTTAGCACAGCACATATTAACTGTCATCTACTGCCTATAGTATCTCGCGCTGTGTATTAGAATGTAACCACGATTTAGCAATAGCACATATTAACTGTCATCTACTGCCTATAGTATCTCATGTAACCACGATTTAAGCACAGCACATATTAACTGTCATCTACTGCCTATAGTATCTCGCGGCTGTGTATTAGAATGTAACCACGATTTAGCACAGCACATATTAACTGTCACCTACTGCCTATAGTATCTCATGTAACCATGATTTAGCACAGCACATATTAACTGTCATCTACTGCCTAAAGTATCTCATGTAACCACGATTTAGCACAGCACATATTAACTGTCATCTACTGCCTATAGTATCTCATGTAACCATGATTTAGCACAGCACATATTAACTGTCACCTACTGCCTATAGTATCTCATGTAACCATGATTTAGCACAGCACATATTAACTGTCATCTACTGCCTATAGTATCTCATGTAACCATGATTTAGCACAGCACATATTAACTGTCATCTACTGCCTATAGTATCTCATGTAACCATGATTTAGCACAGCACATATTAACTGTCATCTACTGCCTATAGTATCTCATGTAACCATGATTTAGCACAGCACATATTAACTGTCATCTACTGCCTATAGTATCTCATGTAACCATGATTTAGCACAGCACATATTAACTGTCACCTACTGCCTATAGTATCTCGCGCTGTGTATTAGAATGTAACCACGATTTAGCACAGCACATATTAACTGTCATCTACTGCCTATAGTATCTCATGTAACCATGATTTAGCACAGCACATATTAACTGTCATCTACTGCCTATAGTATCTCGCGCTGTGTATTAGAATGTAACCATGATTTAGCACAGCACATATTAACTGTCATCTACTGCCTATAGTATCTCATGTAACCACGATTTAGCACAGCACATATTAACTGTCATCTACTGCCTATAGTATCTCGCGCTGTGTATTAGAATGTAACCACGATTTAGCACAGCACATATTAACTGTCATCTACTGCCTATAGTATCTCGCGCTGTGTATTAGAATGTAACCATGATTTAGCACAGCACATATTAACTGTCATCTACCGCCTATAGTATCTCGCGCTGTGTATTAGAATGTAACCATGATTTAGCACAGCACATATTAACTGTCATCTACTGCCTATAGTATCTCATGTAACCATGATTTAGCACAGCACATATTAACTGTCATCTACTGCCTATAGTATCTCGCGCTGTGTATTAGAATGTAACCATGATTTAGCACAGCACATATTAACTGTCATCTACTGCCTATAGTATCTCGCGCTGTGTATTAGAATGTAACCATGATTTAGCACAGCACATATTAACTGTCATCTACTGCCTATAGTATCTCGTGCTGTGTATTAGAATGTAACCACGATTTAGCACAGCACATATTAACTGTCACCTACTGCCTATAGTATCTCGCGCTGTGTATTAGAATGTAACCATGATTTAGCACAGCACATATTAACTGTCATCTACTGCCTATAGTATCTCGCGCTGTGTATTAGAATGTAACCATGATTTAGCACAGCACATATTAACTGTCATCTACTGCCTATAGTATCTCATGTAACCATGATTTAGCACAGCACATATTAACTGTCATCTACTGCCTATAGTATCTCGCGCTGTGTATTAGAATGTAACCATGATTTAGCACAGCACATATTAACTGTCATCTACTGCCTATAGTATCTCACGCTGTGTATTAGAATGTAACCATGATTTAGCACAGCACATATTAACTGTCATCTACTGCCTATAGTATCTCATGTAACCACGATTTAGCACAGCACATATTAACTGTCACCTACTGCCTATAGTATCTCATGTAACCATGATTTAGCACAGCACATATTAACTGTCATCTACTGCCTATAGTATCTCATGTAACCATGATTTAGCACAGCACATATTAACTGTCATCTACTGCCTATAGTATCTCCCGCTGTGTATTAGAATGTAACCATGATTTAGCACAGCACATATTAACTGTCATCTACTGCCTATAGTATCTCATGTAACCACGATTTAGCACAGCACATATTAACTGTCACCTACTGCCTATAGTATCTCATGTAACCATGATTTAGCACAGCACATATTAACTGTCATCTACTGCCTATAGTATCTCATGTAACCATGATTTAGCACAGCACATATTAACTGTCATCTACTGCCTATAGTATCTCGCGCTGTAGGACAGGGGTGTCTTGAGCCTGAGAAATTAAGGCTGCCTGGCTAGTGCACTCGCCACGAACTGTGCAGGTTATGATTTTCTGTTTGCCCCCGACAAGAAAAAATCCACACCTTACTGATGATTTGATATTTACAATGGTATGAAACTAACCATAATCTACTACTAGACATGACTGAACAGCACACAAGTCTGATATTAATGTTACAGAATGAATCAGTTGAATTGAATTGCGTGGAGACGAGTTTGTCAGAATGTTGCATACATTTTCCCAATCATAGGGGTGTTTATGATGTGTCTGTCACTGCCATAAAGTCATGTTATGCCGATAGCATGTTCAAACTAAGGATGGAGAGCTACTTAAATTAATTTTTTGAGATGTCTTCATCCAACTGGAATCAATATTATTATACAGGCCACTGTTTACCTCTGCTTACACCTTTCCATATCATGTTTAATGCCCTTACATTATATCCATTTCTAACTTTACCTTTCCTAGTCATATTGTGCCCATATTTGGCTTCATATTTCCTAATTTGGATCAAAACACTTGAACCACTGCACACCCTTCCTGTACATGGAAGATGCATACCCATCATTTACTATTCCCTGTTTTGTATATTGTGTTATTATTTACAGTAATAATTTGTTACCTTATCCCTACTTCTACTGTTATTGAACATTAGGACTGAAACCTCAGATGTGTTGTGATTTCACTATTTTTAAAATTACATATTTCTATAACGTTATTTTATTATTATTATTCTTTATTCTTCTTATTCATTTTCTCACTGTTGATTTCTATTCACCTGCCTTAGTTTGTTGTAAGATATATACATGTGTCTGTTCTTGTTGTTTCTTCATGAGATCTTCATGTACTTATTTGTGTCATTTCATATTGTCATATCCTGCTGAAGTCGTAATCTCTCTTGTCTGTTACATTAAAGATGAATATTTTTCTTTCACCTCAGACTCAGAAAAAACTCCTTCATCATATACTTCAGTCTTCTCCGCTGACAGCTTTCACAAGCCGTCAACAGAAAATGAAAAGGTAAGATTTTACATTACAAAATAAACAAAATTATCAAGTCACAATTGTATGCCTTAAAAATTAGTCATCTCATTCCAAATTGCCACGTTTCACTATTCCTAGACCACAGATGCCACCTATGCCTTAAGGCAAGGGTGTCAAACTCAATCGCTGAACGGACCAAAACTCAAATCACATGTAAGGTTGTAAGCCGGAGAGGATAAACATTCAATAAGCCGAAAATTAAACCTTTTTTAAACATTAATATAAATTAAAACAGAAAAAAGTGTTAATAATAAAACATATTGGTATACACATTTTCACTCTTATTTCAATTTGTCAGAGCACGATGTTTGGCATCTTTTCTTGGCATCTTTTCTTGGCTACAAGTTCGTTTATGTTGGGAGTAATGTTTTGTGTCATTGAGATTCTCATGATGGACTGCAAGTGTTCATCAGTGAGACGACTCCTATGTGATATTGTGTTAATCTTCATCACAGAAAACAGCTGCTCACACAGATATGTGCTACCAAACATACTCCAGGTTCAAGCCGCATGTAAACGAAGCCGGGGCATCTTTTCAGGAATTAAACTAGTGAACTGTGCAGGCCCCACAGTGTCGTACTTTGCCTTTAGTGTCCCATTACACTGCAGCTCTATTAACTCCATCTGCAAATTTACAGGTGCAGTTTCCACATTTATGGCAAATGGATTACGAAACAGCTCGAAATTACTTTTCTGTGCTTCAAAGTCACTAAAGCGCCGCGCGAAGTAAGCTAAGTTTTTCAGCAAAGTGTGCATTGGGAAACACCATAATGTTGACTTGGTTTAACATTGCCTGGCAACAAGAAAATTAAGACAGGTTGCAATGGTGCATTTGTTATCAGTTATCAGTTGGGTATCTTCATTGCACTCCGGACAGGTCCATAGGTGCTCAGATCCAGCATTCGGTGGCTAATAGTGCCAGTTCTGTGTTGGTTAATGAGGCACCTCATTTTCCCGATGTACCTCTCATGTCTGACCGTGCCAATTCTTACTCCCAAGTCTTTCATCCTGGACAGCGATGTGGATTCACTGACGTCAAAGTCTTCTGTTCTCAACATGTCTTTAAGGACGTTAATAACATTGGCACGATCCATCTGCAAGAGGTGCAGAGCCAGCCAGTTTCTCACCTCGTTCATTTCCCTCGACTCCCGCATGTCCTGGGACAAAGATGAAGGTGACTTTACGGACAACAGACTTCCTCAGCGACTCATTCCACTGTCTACGTACAGATCCAGCTTCGACCTTCTGAATCATGCTCAATGAATCACTTAGTACACACACGTTGTTATAATGCTGTGCTTCTAGCCATAGGAAAGCCTGTGTTACTGCCATTACCTCCATCATCATGCTGCTTGTGGGCATAGTGTGGGCACCACTGGATTCTTGGACGGTTCGGCCCCCTGAACGGGCTGTAAATGCCCATGCACTTCTCTGCTTCTTTACAACAGATCCATCTGTATAGATGAGCACTTGGGGGTTGTATTTTGTGTATTGGTGCATTTATTTCTCTCATAAGAGCTGCTTCACCTTAAATGTCTTCACTGCACCATGCATATCAGTGATAATGTGATCCCGTCCCTGGAGCTGCAGGTTCAAGTCGTTGAAATGAGTGGTCAGACAGAAAAGCCAACTCACATTTCCACTTTAATCCCGAAAAAACTGGAATCTTTTCCTTTACTATCCATGAATTGACAGATGTCCTCAATCAGCTGGAAAAAATCTACTGAGAACTTTTCCCCAACTTAACCACCGCACCTCTGTATGATAAGGCATGTCACTGAACGCCGACTCTTATTTCCTGCAAAAAAAATGACTGAAATTGGTGTTGATTTAGACCTTTGGCTCTGATAAAGTTGATAGTTTGTGTTACAATACTCATTATATCTTCCATGTTGAGGACTTTACCACACAGCGATCCTTGATGTACAATGCAGTGATATGCTATCAATTCACAAGTACAGTTCTCCTGCATCTTTAACCGCATCCTTCCAACTAGTCCACTTTTTTTGCCACACATCGCTGGTGCTCCATCTGTTGTCGGTCCAACGAGTTCCAGTGGCTTTGAAAGGCTCTGTTTTCAGAATCAACTTTTTTATTGACCATTTTAAAGGCTAGCTTTGATTTTAAAAGATAGTGCATCTACCTACAGACACTTTATTGATATCAGGTTAGCCGTAGCGGGAAAAGGTGATGTAATATCCGGGCATTACACTACTTTCATTTTTTATGTGTCAATCAAAAATGGGCATCTGAACGTTGCTAGGTAACTATAGTAAAGAACACTAACTCACTACACAACTTTTATTTTCGCATATTCTGATCGAAGCAAGAACGCTCTCAGGTAGCCTATCATTGGGAAGGCTGCTAATTAGGGAATTTGATTTGCACTTTATATCGTGACCATAAAAAAATATTTTTGCCTAAAATTCTCTCTTGGGCCGAATATATTTGTACATCGGTTGAGACCTCTCAGGCCTGATATGATTGTATGGGAGGGCCGGATGTGGCCCGCAGGCCTTGAGTTTGACTCATGAGCCTTAATGGGAATATTAAAGATCATCTGGTATAAGGCAGATTTGTTTATGATGTAAATATTTTATAATGTTAAGAATAATTAAGCTGCTCTTATTTTTTTTCAATAAAATACTGAAGATATCATTTCATATATACTTCTTCTAACAGGGAATACCAGACTTAGCATGTAAGTAAATTATTTTCATAGAATTATTTTACACTAACAGATGTTTCTATTTTAGTATTCAATATCAGCTTTATTCACGTGATCATATGGGAGGTGTGGATAAAAGTTTATCTCACATTATTTATCAAGTTTATTTGATACAAAATGGACTCCCATAATTTAATTCAGACCTACATTTACAGAAGACACATTTGTTAATGTCAAAAAGCTATATTATCTGATTAAATAAAGAATGAATGAATATACAAGGGGGCTTCAAATGAACACCTTAAATGTTTTGTTTTTGGCGGCGAATATATACTGAAAAAGTTATGTACTAATGTATCATTTTTTGATGTAGTCATCAGTTCTTTCAATGCAAGTCCTCCAGCACTGATAAATTGCTTGGAGTCCTGTAGAAAAACATTCTTATGGTTGCGTGAGTAACCACTCATGCAACACCTACTGTACCTTTTCATCAGACCGAAAGTCTTTCCTCCCAATGACTCTTTGAGTTGTCCAAACAGGTGGAAATCACTTGGGGCTAGATCTGGCGAGTTTGGGGGGATGTGGTACGATTGTTTCAACAGTTGCACAGGCAGTATGGGGGTCGAGCATTGTCATGTTGCAAAAGAAACCTTTACTCAGAAGTCCGTGTCATTTGGATTTGATTGCAGGTCAAAGATGATTCCTGAGAAGATCTGTATATGTTTCATTGTGACAGTTTTCTCTCATGGCATGTAGTGCTCTAAAATAACACCTCGTTCATCCCAAAAGAGAATCAACATAACTTTCCCTGCAGATGGCTGTGTGCAAAACTTCTTTGGCTTCGATGAGGAAGGGTGGCGTCATTCTTTGCTCACTCTCTTCATTTCTGGCTCGTGTTAGTTAACCCAGGTTTCATCTCCAATAACAATTCTTGACAGGAAACCATCACCTTCTGCTTCAAAGCAATGCAAAAATTCTTGACAAGCACCAATGTGTCGTTTCAATTCTGGAGTCAACTGCTATGGCATCCACCTTGCAGACACTTTGTGGTACTGTAGCACATCATGGTTTATGTGGTCTGCTGAACCTTGTGGTACTGTAGCACATCATGGTTTATGTGGTCTGCTGAACCTTGTGGTACTGTAGCACATCATGGTTTATGTGGTCTGCTGAACCTTGTGGTACTGTAGCACATCATGGTTTATGTGGTCTGCTGAACCTTGACTAATGTCAAGGTGTACAAAATGTCACTCACAGTCAATCGGTGGTTTTCCTGTACGAGGCATTCAACGGCTGCAATCAACTCTGGGGTCACTACTCGGTGTGCCTAATCTGGTCGGGAACAGTCTTTCACAGAAGTTACGCCATTTTGAAATTTTCTTCTGCACTCATTCACTTGCTGGACTGACAGGCATGCATCACCATACTGGCCCTTCATTCACCGATGCATTTCTGTAGGTTTCACCCCTTAACTGATAAAAAAACGGATAACAGAATGCTGCTCCACTTTGACGAATGTCAAAAGTGGGGTGGCCATCTTTAAACTGTCCTTATGACGTCTCTGTGTTGATCTGCACCGTGATGCCACATGGGTTTAACACTCTTGACATCCTTATCAATAATTTTGACAGATTACAAGACAATGGCATGGTTATTGTAATTGCTAACACACTTTTAAGGTTTTCATTGTAAGCCTCCTCATAGTTATCAATGGAAGGGTAGATTAAAGCCAGGTAGTGACCCAGTTAGTTCATTCAGGATTCTCACTAAACCCAAGGAGACAGGACATTTTTCAACACTTGAAACATGAAGATGAAAGTTCAGCAACTGATATAGCATCCTGATTCAGCATTAAATCATTAGATCAGACCTCAAGGTAGAAGTAGAGTATCAGGCCCAGTTTGATAGTGCATGGCCACCTCGTTAAGATCCCGAATTGATTGGTTTAGTTTATTTCTGAAGTGTTTACCTTTATTTTCTAGAGTTTTTATGAATGTAAGATTATTTCTTCTGTTCGTGTGAAGTGATAAAAACTGTAAGTGCGACAGCAGAGTTTAATAAACAGAAGTAAAACTTGCATGGGTATTTGTTTGTTGAGAAGAGATGTTTCCTTTAGTGTTGTTATACTGGAGTCTGCAAGTGAGGAAGAATGTTAGATGGGCAAATGAATAATAAACAGGATGAAACATCTAATGGCAGTGAAGATGTGGTTTCTAAGGAAAATGCAAAGAATGCCATGGACAGGCAGAAAAACCAATGAGCAAGTCCTACAAGAAGCAAATGAGAACCATAAACTGATTAGAGAAATTAGACGTAGACAGTCCAAATATTTAAAACCCATTATAGGAAGAAATAAATTACAGAACTTGGTGACAACTTGCAAGATTGAGGGGAAAGGAACATGGTGAAGTCAGATAAGTAAATATCTGGATGGCTTGGCTACAAGGCATAGTTGAGTCAAGAATACAGAGCTGATCCACGCCTCTGGTGATCATGTGAGATGGCGAAACATGACCACCCACTCTTATTGATGTGGCACATGATGATGATGATTTTAAAAAGCTGAAAAGAAGAGTCCATCCTGACTCCATTACATTGGTGGTCATCCTCATATTGAATTTACAACTCCTAGAAAACTGATTGTTCCAGTCAATGAAACATATTTGCTAGTATTTTAAGAAAAAAAAATGTCAGGGCTCATTGTAAGAGTTATCTGTATGACATGCCGCATAAAGCATAAGTGGCCTAGGTATGGCTGTGGCTGAGCTTTCTTGGAATGTTCATTAATGCGACTCTGGCACAGGAAGACCATTGGCTGCATCAGCTGAACTTCCTTTCTTGGGTAAGTGCTGTGAAGTCTGTGACCTGTTATCAGATTTTGGTGACTGACACATAAAAACATTATAATAAAAATTATAATGGATGTATATGAATGTTAATTCACATTAATAATGTCTTGAATATTCTGTCAAAGATAAGGCTATGTAGAATGAAATAAAAGGAGATATGTTAAAAGAAAACAAAAAGAAGTAGACACACCCTCCCTGCCCCAGTAACAAGCAAGAACAAATATATCTATATTTCCCAGAGGCAAAATACACATTATCTAAAAATAAAAAGTATCATTTCATATTGTACTAATGATTAAGGTTGCCAGTGATGACAACAGTCAATACAGGAGTGAGGCAGGGATGTGTGCTCTCTCCCCTGCTATTTAATATCTACATGGACAGAATATCCAAAGAAGCAAGTCTTGACAGAACAGATTCAGACATTTTAGAACTCTTTACTCCAGATGAAACAACTGATCCACAGGAAATAAATGAACTTCTATATGCGGACGATCAGTGCCTGTTTTATAGCGACGAGGGCAGACTGCAAAATCATATTAATAATCTGAGTTCAACATGCAGGAGATACAATATGAGTATAAATACAGCCAAAACCGAAGTAATGCGAGTTAGCAGATCGCCGGGCTCACTAAGTATACAGATAAATAGCACAACTCTGAAACAAGTTAAAGAATTCAAATATCTTGGAAGTATATTTACAGTAGATGGCAGATTGGACAGAGAAATCGAAATCAGATGTCAAAAAGCTAGTGCACTTACATATATCACCCTTACTGAAACATCCAAATATACCCATGTCCGCAAAACAACAGATAATAAACAGCATATTCACACCAACCCTATGCTACCAATCTCAAACCTGGACTTTATCCAAATTACACCTTCGCAAAATCAACACCTGCGAAATGAGATGCCTGAGGAGAGCTGCCAACTTAACAATCCGAGACCGAGTAAGAAATGCTATTATCAGGCAGACTGTGGGATCAACACCATGTGCCACATTTATTGAAAGACAGAAGATCAAGTGGTTTGGCCATGTCGTTAGAATGCAACACCAGCAACTACCATCACTGGCCTTACATCAAAGATCATCTGCGACGAGACCACGAGGACGTCCAAGAAGAAAATGGATTGACGACATCAAAGACATTGTACAACCACATGGAATGACACTATCCATTGCCACGCACTGATACGCAAAATTATTCCTCCCACGGCGCTTGACGGCAGAAGTAGAAGATGATGATGATGACAACATTAATTTTATAATTATGATGTGATTTACTTTGCTTCATTTATTCCCTCATGTTTAGCTTCCAAATATATTGAAGATCAAGATCGTGATGTTGGATTGTCACCTGTAACTATATCAGACACTTTGATCAAATTTACAGACGTAAGTTTATGAATGTGATGATACCCACCTTACATGTCAACTCTGTTTGCATATTCACACACCATGACAGACAGACCATCTCTCACTGTTTTATTCAACAGTATCAGGCCAATGTCTGCTGGAGTGTTCTTAACTTATTAAGATCTCATGATGACATTAAACTGAGCTGCTGAGACAGTACAGCAGTTTTCAGAAGTGAAGCTAACTTGTAATCATAGAACATTGCCCAGTATGGAACTTAAAATCTGACAAATGTATGTGATATAAGCATCAATAGTATGGACAGTTTGAGTATGATAGTGTGTGACTTTGTTGTCTCAGAATAGGATACTCCAAAGTTGTCTGGATTTATAAAAATCTCAGATATAACAACTCTTCTGTTCTATAACACAAGTAATAGCAAGAATTCCAGTACCCTAAATATGGACATGCCGGTCTCTCTGGCCGAGGGGTTACACCACTTTCTCCGTAATCCTGTTTATCACGCAGAGTCTCGTAGCGGGCGAGAACTGGGAGCGGTTCTACCCCCGCTGGTGACTTGCGGGATAACTGAGCCGGCCGCTCAGGAAAGCAATGGCAAACTACTGAGCGTAATCTTGCCAAGAAATCAACAGACAGCTGAAAGATGCTGCTGTTGACAGCGATGTCCTGTAAAGGATATGCAAATGTAAAAAAAAAAATATGGACATACTAGTCAAATTCTCCATTTACTGCTCAAATGCAGGCAGTACACATAATTCAACTAGTTTCCTCACCAGTGTTGACCCTTATCAGTCCTTCTTAAAGTGTGACAAGAATGGAACTGCGAATGACAGAAAGAGAAGCCATAAAACACCTGATAACTTGTAAACAGGCTGTCTGACCTAAGGCGATGTTAACCCTAAAAAATTAAATTCTATAATATTTAATTTCTATGTCTTGTTATGGTATAGGGTTTGATACTGATGACTGATGATTGACAAAATACTGTCAAATTAACTTTGTACATAACGGTTGCCATGGAAACCAAGATAAAGAACGGCCATATTGGATTTCTTAAGTATGGTCTAAAACTGTTATTTATTAATTTACAGGCTTCAGTTTTTGTATGTGGGTACAGAAATAGAATATGTACATTCTGTCAGAAGCTTTTAGTGATATCCCTTGGCATTTTTTTTCTCCATAATTAAAAAGAAATTTCCACATTTTCATTGACAATTTTTTTTTTTTTTTTTACTACTGCACAAAAACTATATCTTAATTTTTAAAAAGATCTTGACAAAATGTACATAATATAATGAAGAATAAGTCTTCCAAGTTTCATTATAATGTGACACACCGTTTTTGAAAAAAATTAAAACAGTAAAAAATATGGCAAAATGAGAAAACGGGGAAAAACTAATTATTTTTATGTTTTTTTTAATGCTAAAATAAATATTTTAGTAATAAAATTTTTTATTTCACACTGACAAACAGTTTACAACTGTACCTGTGATTTAGAATGATCCTGCTGCATATGCAGGACCTCCCTCCAAGGCATGCAGCTCACCTTGTCTCTTCAGTTTGGCCACTCGTGCACTGTTGCGTCTCTTAGTTTGTTTGTCTTTCTTATATTTTATGCTGTTTCGAATTCGCTTCTCCATCCTAGATGCTCCTAGTCTCTGCATATGCAGGCCTGTAGAAAATCCAAAAAACTGGGCAGTGTCTTGAGCAGCAGCAGCTCCAAAGTTGAACTCTCTTGCAGCAGTTACAACAGCAAACCGAACGCGCTTGCGAGAGGCAAAGTTGTCTTTAGTGCATCGAGCCCATATCAAGCTGTGTAAACACTCATTTGAATTCTGAGTTTGTCCTGACACACATCTACTTAGTAGTTTCGTGTCAGACAGCCTTTCATAAATTGGCAAAAGATATTTCTCAAGCTTGTCACGGTTGAGCCATGTGTGTAACATCTTGTCATGAGGACCTGGCACCTGATGCTTAGCCAGTGCAGACTGAAAAAAACACCAAGATTGTTCTCCACTTGGGCACATTTCATGACGTGGCCTTTTGTCTGTTGAAAAACAGTGATGCAGTGAAGCCATAACACTCTTCCTCATGGACTCTACACTTGTGTTGTTTCTTATGGCCCTACTGTAATAAATTGTCAGCTTACGGATGGCATTTTGTGTAAGCTGACCTTTACCCTGTCTTCCTAGGGTCACGCCTTGCTTTCGGCAGTCAGCAACAACATTGTGGAGTGCTGTTCCTAGGCGTTTACTGACATGGTTGATACACTTCTCTTTGTCTATCTGAATGTCATCCCCATATGGTTTGATCTTGGTAAGCTCTGCAAATGGTTTGGTGTCACCATCTGAAAGTATTGACGTATAGTGAAGCTTATGTCGCCACAACACTCTTGCAGCCTCCACCTCCATCATTCCAGCAGATCCTGTGAAATTGTTATCACAGTTGGGAAGATGTTCTGCCTTCCATGCTTCAAATTCATCTAGTTTGTCTCTAGAAAGTGTCTTGCCAGTGGTTTCACACACCTGACAATATGTGGACATAACATGGGCATCTATGCAAAGTCCTGTAAAAACATCCACTGTACAGCTAACTCCAATGTGGGATGTGTGGCCTCTGGTCAGCCAAGTGCCATCAAAGCTGACACTAATATCTAGCACATCATTGTCATGTAGAGTTGTGCCTGACCATTGTGCATGAGCCTGTCGAACATACTTTACGGTTTAAGAGAAAACTTGCTTTTTGTTCCCGTTTTTGGTATCCATTGTCGTCACCAGAAGCACACTTGCTACTAGTGGATGTCATGTATTTATACGTATCTATTATAAAAAGGCTTCGGGTAATAAAAGAATCACTTCCACAACTTTGAGAATATCACGATGGCACTGATTCATTCAGATTCACTGTCAAAACACAGGGATTTGGAAGAAGTGGCGTGTGACTTTAGCTGGGTTGCTTTCAAAATTGTCTTTAGCATTTACGACGTTCGGGTAGGTTTTTCGCTGCTTACGAGCATTTCAGAGGTGTAGTCTAAGAGATATCTTACGTTGAGTAGATGACTGGATGTTAAATTTCTTGTAACGAGGCATTTTTGAATGCATGTCGATCTGTCCTCAATGATAAACATACGGCATCTAGTCATCGCGAAGTGTAAACACCACAAATCGGCCATCTTGGAAACCCACGTGATCAGTTTCAGCCATCTGGGATGGCGTATTGCTTGCCGAATCGTGACATGTTCCATATATGGAAGTTTCCGTAAGATTAATGATCCAAAACAAACTGTTGTACACAGAAACGTTTTTGATTTCACGAACTCGGAGTTTTACGAACAGTTACTGAAGATCGTGACGGTTCCAATGATACCTGACACGAGCGTGTAGCTTTTTCTAGAGATATCGTTGCTAGGGTTTGAAAACAGTCAATTTCGTAACAATTTTCAATAAGTAGACAATTTGACACCTAAGGTGGGTTCAGTAAAATATGAATATTGCATTAAAATAACAGTTTTTAAACAAAAACAAGTACCAAATCTGATAAAAGACTATGATAAGATGTTTAAAAATGAACTATTCCAAAAATTGCCAAATTGACAAAAAATTGATATTTTATCAGGTTAGCATCGCCTATTATTATCACTAGCATATTCATCGCAGTCACCAGTGGTGGCGGCGGCAGCGGCAGTGCTTAATTATAGAGGTCACTGTGACACGTGTGTAAGCACTTAACTAGGCAGAGCAGGGTTTCAGATGGCAGATTAGATCAAAGTCACTTGAGACAATACCATCTGGCCTGCCCTAGTATTCCTGCTGGCAGTTTAGGGGACTAGAAAGGTGTTCCTAGATTTAAATACTGCAATGGGGTGAGACTTCTTCAACTGGATCAAGTGGGGCAATGGTAGTTTTAAAAATGTAATGATTCATTTGAAATATAATGAATCAGCTTATCTCAAGTTTAATACCATCATCAAATCATTTCATTGAATGATTAACCCATTATCACCATACCATGATAGTAGATCATAATAGTCATGATGGATATGAGCATAAAAGTAGAAATAGGAGAATATAAGCAGATTGTAGGGCAACATGGCATTTTAGAACCAGGAATGACAGAGAGACAGGTTGATATAGTTTTTTTTTAAACTGATCAATCTCATTATTGGTAACATATTGTTTAGTGAGAAATGACATAAATGTGTTTGTGAAAATACCATGATTATAGATAAAGAAACTAAGTTGATTATATCATAATCAGGAATAGATTTAAAAACAATATTAAAAATGCCAATAGATAAATTAGTACAAATGTCAGCTCAGATCACAGAATCGTGTAGTTATAAAATATGGACACCAACAAACACGGATAATCAGTACAATAATTTACTCTCAAGTAGGTAACTCAGCACTGAAGCAGCCAGATTTGTCAATGAGTTTTAAGATGTTTTATAAAATCTGTACTACTGTATGCCCTCGAATATCAAAACTGCCTAGGTAGAGGCACAAAGATGTGGTTCTTAGTAGAATGCTAAGAATCCCATGGCAGCTAAGGAGAACCAATCTGTTTATGTATTGCAAAAAATATATTCACAGAGAAAAAATGATTACCACAATCAGGACAAAATGATCATCAAGTTTTGATGCATGTTTATGAGAAGAAAATGTCTAGAGGATTAGTTAACAACTGGGAAGATTGACGTGGGGGGAAAAAATGCTGAATATGTTGGCAAAGTGGCATAGAAGGTAATCGTCGCTCATCTATCAAGAAGGACATGGGTGGTGATAACAAAGTTCACTTCGTGGCCCTGCTACTGAGTGAGTGTGGGGCGCGACACTGTGAGCTGTGAGTTTCATGTGAAATGCTTTTGGAATCTGCCTGCGGTTGTTTGGAACGTAACTGCATGTTTGGAGTGATGGCAGGTGGTTATGTCCCAGAGGTGACCGGTTTTTGCCTTATGCAGAAATGCGTGGCTGCTGGGCTTCTGGTTGACTGCCACTGCCATCAGCGATGAACTGTATTTTCTTGGACTGTGTGGGTGGAACCATCTAGGAAACATCCAGATAGGAAAAGGACAGCCGATTTCCATCAGAGATGAACCTGGGTGTGTTCGTGGGGGACTGGTGTGTTGACATTCTGGTGGCGGCATTATGCACAGTGTAATTTGTGCGGGCTGTTGTTTGTCCGAGACTCCTGTCCTTTTTCACCTTGGGGGCAGTGGGGAGCGTTTTGTGTGGATATTCACTGGCACAGGAACGGAGCATAACTGGTGGACGACCCGTTGCTGTGAAATTGGAAAGTGTGACTAACTAACTAACTAGGTCACCAGAATGCTGTCATTCACATGATGATGATATCTGGTTGAAGTACGACCCGTTGCTGTGAAATTGGAAGTGTGACTAACTAACTAACTAAGGTCACCAGAACTGCTGTCATATCACATGATGATGATATCTGGTTGAAGTAAATAATAAATAACAGCCCAGTAGTTCAAAGTATAAAGACAGCATAAAGAGAACATCTGCAATAGAAAATTAATACAAAATGAAAGCATTTTAAAACTACCTTACAAAATAAATATATTGCAAATAAATGCAAATACTACCATATCAGTAGTTACAAACCACACAAAGAGCTATTATGGATGGCTGAAAATAATTACAACCAGTGGTGGGCTTGCCAGGATTACAGCTTGCTTGAGGGCAAGTGGGCCATCTGCACCCCTGAGGAAGTGTGGCTCCTTAAACATTAGTTAAGTTAAGTTAGTTGCATATCCTTTACAGGACGTTGCAGACAATACCAGCATTTGTTTTGCTATTGCGATTTCTTGGCTTAAACATTAGACCTATGTTAATATTGTTATTGACCTTTTAGTAGCTTTGTCTCCTGGCAACCAATATTTTTTAGACACAGTCCACCACTGACCATGAGTAAAGTGATACAGAAGTGAGAAATTCAAGAACAACTTAGAATATACAACAATAGAAAAAAATATATATTAATGTGTAGAGTTGCAAAATATAGCCCTTGGTTACTTCAGTTTAATTAATTTAGAGAAGTTTACTTTCTTACAGGCAGATGTTTACATCTTCAGAGAGAAGATTGTTCATCAAGTCACACAAAATATGGAAATCAAAGTTGAAGATGGGAAACTAAGTGACATTTTGCCAGGAATCCGAATATATCAACATCATGAAGAAGTGCACCATATTGTAAGTGTTGTGTGAAGTAAGCTGTTTATCTTGTCTAGTGTCTTGCATGTATTATGTGTTTTGTTGTTCCACAGTTGTGAATCATAAGCTGTTGATGACAATGATGCAGAAGCATTAAAATGCAATGTACATTAGACCTTCGAAAGCTCAACACTAAGTGTCCAACAGCTTGCTAATCCAACCACATGATTTCAAAGCACAACATAATTCTTCTCAGTTCTATTAAAATGTATTGATTCACTTTGATTTCTCTTTGTTTGTGCTGATTAATTAGGTATTGATCGTTCATATTTATGCTTCTGCTTCTTGTTTCACTGTTGTTCTAATAGTTACTACACAAGAAGACTGGTATCTTGGATGTATGTTGCTGTATCTGAGAGCTTATTGAGACACCCAAATAACTTTTTGTGACTGTTTGTTCCCTTGTGTGTTACTGGGGCCCTAAGGAGAAGCAAAGAATAGCAACATGCAACCTACCATACGTGTCATAAAAGGCCGCTACGGAGGACTATGCCAGTGTGTTACAGGGACCTGCAAGGGAAGAATAGCAACACTGCACCCTATTGTAGGAGGACTCTGCCAGTGTTGTACTATACATATACAGTGCTGTACTGAGGCCATGAGGAAGAAAATTCTCCCCACAGTGAAAGAGTAGCCCTAATGTTGTCCAAAGAGGCAAAGGAAGCGTTATAATAGTGGGAAGCAGTGAGCTCTAGAATAATTACAGCAAGATTTAGAACTATTTTAAAAAAAAAACATGAACATGAGTGTGTTCCAATGTTACACACCAGCAAATTATAAAGATAAATCAGTTATGGGGAGATTTTACATGAAACTTTAAACATAATAGGCAATCTAAGAAATGGCAGTATCAAAATTTTGATGGGTGACCTAAATGCCAAAATAGGATTGAATAACACTGGTTACTAAGAGGTCATGGGGAACCATGGACTATGGGTAATGAATGAAAATAAAAATTATATACCAATTTGTGCAGTGAATCAATAAGTCATAGGTGGGGGTGTTTTTCCTTACAAAAGAATCTATAAAGCCACATGGGCATCACCTGATTACAAAATGGAAAACCAAATTGATTGATTGATTGATTGATTTAGGAACCGACATCACAGCATTCGGGACATTCCCATAAGCACTCCGTCCCCATCCTCAGCAGCCAGCGAAGAGTTCCAACACTAATAGTTCCAGTAGAAATCTGATTATATGTCCGTCTCGCCTTTCCTCTGAGCGTCGAGCGTCGGCCAGATCCCCTCGTCACACTTCGCTGTCTCATTCTTACCAGACTATGGTGATCCATTTGCTCCTCCGAGGTGTACACGTGCTCCCACAAGGCCGCAACCATGTCTGCCTTGTCATGCATCAATACTCCTCCAAGTTTTGCAGAGCCAGCCAATCTGTCCGCCTGTTCATTCCCCAGCACACCGGCATGCCCAGGAGAAAAGATCCAGGTGATGCTTGCTACCCGTGACCTCCGAAGCGAAGCAAGCCACTCTGCACGAAGCTTGCCTGTTCTCACCCTTCTCAGCATGCTTTCTGAGTCAGTTACAATCACAATGTGTGTATGTATCGTGTTTTCTATCCAGCGGAAAGCTGCACTGACCGCCTCCACCTCCATTCTTAAGCTAGATGTAGTGTCATCATACGCCAAGCTCTCCTGCACCAAACGCCGACCATTAGTTTTTGCCAAGAACCCCCAGGCACTTCTCCTACCTCTCAACACCGACCCATCCATTGATCATATGTGTATTAATAACAAATTTAGATCATGTCTACATGATGTAAAAGTCTTTAGTGTGCAGATGTAAATACAGACAACCACCTGCTGATAAGTAAAATTCAGTCTGTGGCTAAGGGCTTGCGAACGCGTTTTGTGAGCCCGTGTACCCGGGTTCGAAACACAGCGGTGCTGGATTTTTCGAAAAAGGTATAGGAGCCGGTCGTTCAGAAAGCAATGGCAAACTACTGAACGTAAAATTTGCCCAGGAATCATGAATAGCGAACATGCTGGGGATGACTGCTACGTCCTGTGAAGGACATGCAACTTAATGTAAATAGTCAGTATAATTTACAGCTGGAAACAGAAAACCAGCCAGTTTAATAAATGCCCATATTCAGTTTTCGTATTTTGTTGATCAGATTACTTCATGAGAAATGAGTATTCTTTTGTTATCTGTGTGTTATTGTTCTTTTTTATCCTGTCGATAAAGGTTGAAACTTTGCTTGTATCTGCGTCTCTTTTTCCATCTGTCAATTTTCTTAGTCATATGTAACAGCTCGATAGCAGCCAACTTCCATATTTTATATCATTTTGGATTCTTTCTTTAGCTAATATATTTCCTCTTTCATTTCCAGTTATGCTACGGTGAGATGATATTCACTGTGTTACCGCTCATTTTCTTGGAGCTTACTTCAGTTAGGGATCTTTTTAGCTCTAGCAGTTTGTCACTTTTAAAATTGTATCAGTTACAAAAGCAACCTGCTGGCAGTGGCTTGTTGTGTTATTTATCATTTCAGCAGCAATGTTTATTGCAGTTCTTCATCTGAGTAGATTTTGTAGACTATTCCAGCTGTCAAGGATGTGGATTAATTTGTTATTTCTAGGTAGATCACATAAACTCTTGTTCTTCCATTATTCACTGAATATGCATCGGTATATATGCAGATGCAAGCTTCTCTGTGTAAATAATTTCACAAGCTGCTGTTCACTTTTATAGGGTATTTAGTTCCCCCATAGGATAAGTAGTTGTTGTGGTAGTTTTGATCCTTAGCTTTCCATCTTGATCCAGCTAATTTTCTCCCTATGGGTTGGACGTCTAGAGGTCTGCTATATTAGCAACATGTTGTAAATCACGGTATAAGGCAGCAGTGCTGAAACCTGTTTATGCTGCAGGCAGCTGATTGCTGCAGCCATTGATAAATTTATCCAGCAGATACTTCTTGAACCATGCTCAAAATAAACGTTAGAAACAAACACAAGAGAGGATAAATCCGGCATTCAGGCAGCAGTACACGGCTGGAGCACTCAGTGTCTGATTACTTTAACATCTGTTGAGAGAGATTGAACTGTCTGTTGTGAATTGCACTGATGATGTTTCTATGTAGCAGTAACCCTTCAAATATATTTAGACTTAACTCAGACAGGTGTGAACAAGTTGTGGATTGCTCTTTTTTCTAGATTCGGTTAAATTGTATTTTCTTTTAAATATAAATGTATGTTTGCATATTATTTATAATAATTATTGACAGTGTGGTCATGGAACCACGGTTGGTAGTAAAGTTCCAGGGATCTTCATATTTATTAGGGACGTTCATTTGAAACCCATTCTAATGGCTTTATTACAAAAGCATGAAAGAAACATTAACAGGTGTGGTAGAATTAAACAAAGCATTCAATTTGAATGAATTATGCACCATGGGTTGGTCAGAAGAATTCGCCATAGGCATTCAGGCAAGCATCCCATTGCTTAGGAAGCGAATGCCATCCGCAAAAAAAGATTGTGGTTGCTCACTGGACCAAGTGTTTACCGCGTTCATTACGTCTGCATCTATGTGAAATAGCCACTTCAGTAACTTTTTCTAAATTGCAGAGAATGGGCAGTGGGCCGCACTGAGTTTGAAGTGCAACAGCTGATCCAGAGCAACACACATCAAGGTGACATAATCATCTACACTGATGGGTCAGTGGTGAGAAACAGACCACTGGGGCTTTATTGCAAAAGCTAATGGGCGAGTCTTGAAAAAGGAGAGTCTGGCATATGAGACTATGACCTCCAGCATGAGAATGGAGATGGAGGCAGTAACAGCAGCATTCCGGTGGCTAGAGGAGACTACTGCAACACACATTGTATTCATTACGGATTCAAAGAGTATGCTTAGCAAGGTGGAAAAAGGAATGTTTCGTGTGGAATGGTTCTCGTCGCTTCAGAGGTCTCAGGTCATGAGAATTGTATGGATATTTTGCCCTGGCCATGCGGGTGTACGGGGGAATGAACAGGCTGATAGGCTAGCAGGGAATGCACCTCTTGGTGGAATTTTGCCTATGGACAAGGGGGAGGTGGTCGTGCGCTTGTGAAACCAGGTGGAGAAGGCGGAGGAACAGATTAAGAACCCATATGTGGAAAGAATGAGATTGCGGGGGATTGGCAGGAGTTCTGGAAGAATCTCAAAACTGAGAGGGAAGACCAGGAGAACTTTTAATCAGATAGCGGTGGGTACGATTAGTAGTATGACTCTTCGCTGGCTGTTGAACGAGGTGACAGAGCATGTATGGGAATGTCCTGAGTGCAGTAATGTTGGTTCTTGACTCAACTCAACTCAACTTTCTAAATTGCTTTTTAATTATATAACCTGCATAGTTGGATAGCTCTTGAAAAAACAAATCCGAAAAAACAAATCCAAAGCTACTTTATTCAAGTCTGTAGGTCAATTTTAAGCCGAGATGTTAATATTTGTGTGTAAGTTTATCAGTTAAAAGGGACATATACAATAAAAACGATTTTGACCTTTCACTTTTTGTGACCCTACCTACACACTCACACAACTATCGGTTTACACTGTCGCCAAGGGAGATTAACACCCGGCCTTCTAACTCAAGGAAAAATAACTCTGCCGGTTTATATATACACTCACGCACACAGATATATACATCTTCACGTCATCTGTGTGGCGTCAGACCGCGCGTGCACTGCACGCGGCGAGTCTTGTCAGCCAGCGTAGATAGATGCATTTTGACAAAAGATGTTCCGTTGGAAAGATGAAAAATTATCAATGACACGGCCCATGCACAGTGATGAATATTTAATATTGTTATGGAATATTCACAGTGATTTGCATGCCAATGAATGCATGATTGCATTCACCGTCAAATTTAGTATTTGTGTATACATTTATATCGCTGACAAGGAAACAGCTATTTCCGGCCATTGAAATATCACATCAGAGCATGCAATTTTCATCATTTTAGTTTGGGATGACCCTCCCGACCTAAATAGTCAAAAATGACAAGATTTACATAAAAATGGATGATACATCTAATAACACATACTAGAATAAACAAATACATCTACATAAAATGTGAGTTGCGAGTCTACTTACGTCTGAAAAAGTCACTCTGTATCTCTTTGTAGGAAACGAATTTCAGAAACACGAGATGTACACACGTAAACCGAGGAGGGAGAAACTATATAAAGTAATCGGTCCCTTTTTTAACAAGAACTTGAAATATTCGGGAGTACTCTAAACTTACTTAAATCAGAGACACAAAAAATAGTTGCCGAACAAAACCGCAAATATATTTCCGTTAAAATGCGGCAATCTGTACCGTAGTGGCTAGTGTGAAATCATCGCCCCTTGAGAGCTTTTTTAGTGGTCCGAACAAATGAAAATCACATGGTGACAAATCAGCACTATAGGCTGGATGTTGCAGAATTTCCCACTTCTTCCTTGCTAATGCTTCCTGCACAGTCTTTGCGACATGCGGACGAGTATTATCACACTGCGAGAAAGCATGCCGGGTCATTTATGCTTGATGGCTTTTTGCAGCTTGTTTAGTGTTTGCAAGTAGTGGGTAGAGTTGATGTTGACACCAGGTTCTTTAAAGTCGGCCAACAATAGCCCATCATGGTCAAAAAATGCGCTGAACATAACCTTACCAGCAGAAACATGTAACTTGAATGTTTTGGCTTTTGGTGATCCAGCATGCTTCCATTGCATGCTCTCTCTTTTGCTGCTCGGCTCAATGTGGTGACACCATGATTCATCGCCTGCCACTATGCGGAAGAGAAATGCATCACCCTCCACTCTGTAACGCAGCAAGTGGTTCAAACACCATCCCATGCGTTACTCTTTTTGGTGGTCGGTCAAGATCTGTGGTACCCACTGTGAACATACCTTCTGATATTGCAACTTCTTACGAACGACCTTTTAAATTGTAACAATTGACAAATCAAATTCTTTCCCTAGCGAACGTATGCTTCGACAATGGTTCATCTGTACTGCTGCATCAATTTTGGCGATGGTTTTTTTTTCTGTTGCAACAATATACGCTTGACTTGGCCGTTGAAGATCATCTGTCGTGAACTGACGTCCTTTCCGAAACATTCGTGCCCCGTCTTTCACTTTTGTCTTTGACACATTTATTACCGCACACTGCCTGCATTCTTCGATGAATGTCCACTGGTTGATATCCTTCAAATGAAAGAAACTGAATCACCGCTCTTTGAGCTTCTTTGGACGGATTTAGGATCACCCCAGCCATTTTCTCAATGGTCAAAAACAAAATCTATGCATCCTGGAACGATAAGCAATTGCTCTTTTATTCATTGGTCAGTACTTATCACATGACTATGACATGATCATGTTCAACGTATGCCATTACGCGCGGTGCGGCACGAACATATTTCAAATGAACGCCCCTTATACAATATACTTGAAAGTGTTAGTTATTGTTATTAAAGTTTACCGGAGAAGATAAGTTCCTGCCAAATTAGCTCTGAGTTAAAAGTAAACTACTAAATGTTCAAGCAACTTTTTATGACAATGAATGCAACTTGACAAACAAGACCAAACATATATTGACAGTGATTTACTCATAGTGATCTCTCTCTTGGCCAGGAATGCCACGTCCCTAGATCCTGTGAACGCTCCATGCTTGAAATGGTATTTGAAAGAGCCCTTGGACCATCTCTGAAACCATATTTAGATTGTTTATTGCAAGTCGCAAATTTATTGAAGAAGTTGCATGAGAGATCATGGATTTTAGGAGACCTTTGTGCTTCCTACCTGTACTTTGACCATACAGCTCAAGACTCAAAGGTAGAAGTGGCATATGTTGTTATTTATGTGCTTCATTAGTAGGGTTGAAATTGGAGTCAGTTTTGGCAAACAACACTAAAGTTTCAAGTTGTCATGTCATTGTTTTTTGTTTTACATTACAATTATGGATGGTACTGGTTGAACTCTTGGCGAAGGTGAGGTATTCCCATGACAGATACTACCAAAGAAATCATAAGTAATAGGACATAAATTGAGACTGAGCAGCAGCTGTCATTCTTACTGCTTTTCCTTCTTTCTTCTTCTTTCTGCTGTTGCTCTTATATGTGAGACAAGATGGGAAGGGATAGGAGTGACTATGTCTGGCAACTATAAAATTATCCTTTCTGGGGGAGAGAATCGCCAAAGAGGTGGAGCCATTGTGTTGAATCTGGGGCAGTGAATCACCAAAGAGGTGGAGCCATTGTGTTGAATCTGGGGGAGAGAATCACCAAAGAGGTGGAGCCATTGTGTTGAATCTGGAAAGATTACAACCTATTAAAGGATACTGAGCGGTGTCAGATAGAATATTTTTGGTTGCGATAACTGATTCAGTATACAATTATTTTACACTGTGGACTGAATTATTTACCAAACCCGAAAAATCAACACTCACATAATTTACATTTGCTGTAAATTATGCCTGAGGATCAGTACATTATAATGTATTATATATCAGTTAAAGGGAAATTGGTGAACATTGCAGATTTGTTCCCGGTTTTTGTATTCCATTTTGGTTTGGCTAGTGTTTTTTCCCCTTATGTTAGCAGGATCCTAAGAGAGAGCAAAGAAAAGTAACACTCTACTAACCTACTCTGCATGTCATAATAGGCAACCAAGGAGGCTTCACTTGTGTGTTAACAGGACCCCAAGGAGAACCAAGAATAGTATCATACTGTAACCTATCATCAGGTCGTAAGAGGGTAGGGGAGGGCTGGGCATGGGACTACTGACTTCCCCATTCTGTATAAAAACTAGCTGCAAAATCCAACTAATCGTGAACAAATCCACAGATAAAGAAAACAGGATAATTGATTCAACAACAGGGAAAGGAAGCTTTTCTAAAAAAGAGGGCTGGGCATGGGACTACTGACTTCCCCATTCTGTATAAAAACTAGCTGCAAAATCCAACTAATCGTGAACAAATCCACAGATAAAGAAAACAGGATAATTGATTCAACAACAGGGAAAGGAAGCTTTTCTAAAAAAGATTTGGAGAAAGCCACAAGACAAAATATGGGGAGGACATGGACATGGATACTAAGGATAGGAGGGCTTGCAGTGTATTGGTTGAGGGTCTATGACCTCTTCCAGAAATATGTGCTTGCTTTAAACAATAACATGGTCATCTGGAAGACATTTTCCACTTTACCACATTTTCCACTTTATCCAGTTTCCCATTAATTCTAGGCCTTTGATGAAATATTTGTTTTGCAGCGGTATGTGATTGATATATTTTTATAGTTAATCAGTTTTTAAACACAGAAAGCATAAGAAAACAGTCATTGGACATATAGTTTCATCTAATTTCACATACTTGTAATATGATCAGTGCACGTGTTAGTGAAGTTGAAAAGGAGCTGTACTGATAACGTCATGACCAGGGTTTGATGCATGTGTTTGCCATGTCACTAAGTGAGAACAAGACTGGCCACCTATTCCTGCTTAAAAAAGTCGCTTAAAAGTCGACAGGGTTGACTTCATTGCACCGGGTTTTATCCCATATGGCTCGGTCTCTTTCCGCAGCACGGAAAGCATCGCACAAAGCACTAACTCCATAGCTTTTAGCGACGACCCACAGGAGTCTCCGAAACATTTAACTCGTAAACCAAAGGGCGTGGCCCGGAATCGAACCCACAACCTTCGGAACACGAGTCAAACGGCTTGACCACTTCGCCACAGAGACTCCCAACCTATTCCTAAAGACCTATTCCTGCATGCCACATAATGTGATGGCCCTATCGCAGCACAGATATGTGGCAGTTTGATCGAAACCTTGCTTATAATGTGCACATAGACCAGGTGATAACAAAGGCCAAGCGGGGCTTGGCAGCGATGAGGGTGATGGCGGCAGCAAACTGTGAGCAGCGCCATCTATGTCTTCTGTACGAGGGGCTGGTCATGTCTGTTTTGGAGTATGCAATGGCAATCCTGACTCTCAGCCATAAGCAGATAGAAAGGATGGAAAGGATACAGAATGAAGCTATGCGCATTATTCTTGGATGTACAAGAGATACAGCATGCAGGGCGATGCGCTACCTTCTTGATTTTCCAACCATTGAAGAGAGAATGCAAGTTTGCAGGGCACGCGCCTACCTCAGAATTAACGCAAACACACAGCATCCACTGCATAGTGAAATTAGGAAGGTGAAGGGCAGCAGGTTAAAAAGAGGACGGTCGTGGATGGGTCAAGCCGAAGACATTCTTCAACAGGTGTGTTCACTTGAGGACTTAGAACCTGGCGAGGAGTGGGTGCAAGTGCCAACAGACTTCTGCACATCCTTTTCAGTTTGCATCCAACTAGATAGAAAATGCAGACAAGAAAATCCGGCTGCTGTGGAGGCTGAAGTACAAGCGTTGATTTTCGAGAATTCGCTAGACAGTGACGCGGTCATCTACACAGATGGGTCGGTCGTCCGACATGTGAGAAGCTCATGGGCCTTTACAGCTCGGGCCGGAGGGAGAATTGTGAAGGAGGACTCTGGTGCTTTCACTGAAACCACAAGTAGCCTGACCATGGAAGTCATGGCAGTAAGTAAAGCAATAACATGGCTCAAGACACAGACATTCACTAGGGCTTGTTTCCTTAGCGACTCAATGAACATGATCAAGAGGATAGAGGAGGGGTCGATCCGAAGAGAATGGTTGCTGCCTCTGGAGCGGTCTCGGCTGGCAAAGATTAGTTTCATCTTCGTGCCAGGTCATGCGGGAGTACAAGGAAATGAGCGGGCTGACAAGCTCGCAGGTGAGGCTACTGTGGAGGGCAGACGCGCCATGGACCAGGCTGACATTCTGAATGCTCTACGAGAAGTAAGACTTTTGCAAGAACCAAGTGATGACTGTGAATCTACAACAATGGCCAGACTGCGAGAGCAGCAAATTAAAAGAGGGGTGGCCAAACAAGAACACTACGCAGGAAGCCAAAGAAGATTGATAAACCAACACAGAACTGGCGTCGTTAGCCGCTACACGCTGCGGGATTTGCTGAGGAGGGGATCCGAGCACTTATGGACTGAATGGTCCGATGTGCAACGAGGATGATCTGTCGACTAACTAACTAACTAACTAACATTTAAATTGTAAGATGAACTTTCTGAACAATTGTCACTGAAAAGTAAACCATCAAAATTAAATACTCAAAATACTATTAAGTTTTTAAAAAAAAACATTAAGGATTAATAATAACATTAATATCCTTGCTTGAAATAAATTATGTATTGTTGTAAATGTGATTTGTGCTAAAATTTTATTTATTGCAACTTTTTTAGTCTTCACTGCTCGGACATAGCAAGGGGGTTATCTTTGTGATGAAGTGGTTAAGCCATATACCTTGCATTATTACAGTTTTAGAATGTGATCAACATTGAATAATTAGTATAATGTGTCACATCACAAAGATTTTGCTTTGAATCATTATGGAAAGTGTTGGGATGAAAATACAATGAGAAACCGTGTATTTGCTCAGAAAACCCAATAGACCATTAATAGAATGTAGAAAAATTGTCTTAGACTGATCACATTGTGTTAGTTTCATTATATGTACTGAAGTCACCTTAGAAATATTGGTTGATTTAGTGTCAATCTGCTGACATCTTGTATTCAACAATTTTGATAATTCTGTAGTTAACAGCAGGAACTACTCAAAGTAAGTTTCTGTAGTTTTCTTACGAAATTACACTACTATATCCACGACCTCTATTCATGAAGCGGTTTTATATGGTACGCTTGTTGTTTTGAGTACATTTATTTGTGTTTTAATTTTAGTTTCTTTAACCTTCAGTTAACATCAATTATTTGTGCTGTGTTCAATTTCAAGACTTCAATGTTGAACTGAGAACCCCCCGGGAAGGTTAACCCGGTCAACAAATGCCCGCAGAAGTCGGATGTGTCGGCCTAACGGCGCAAGAACGCAGCTCTGCTGTAAACAGGCACTACGCAATCACGTCCGAAAAAAAAAAAAAAAAAACTCCGGATGAACGAAGAAGAAGAACTGAGAACCTATTGAGTTAAATGAAGTGGATATTGATTGGTGTTGTTTGTCCCTCAAGAATGATGATGACCATTCATTTTATTCAGTGGGGTTGAAAGTATGGAGCCGTGAGTTCTAAGATGGCTGATAAGGCCTACTTTGGCTCGAAATGTTCTTTGACAATGTGGGCAAAGAATGTTTGATGTTCCAGAAGGAGGATCTCCTGCCGTGGTTTTTCTGTCCAGCCTTTTCTTCACAGCTCTTGCAGTCCTGGTGGCTTCACAAGTGACTGCACCCTTATGCAATGATGCACGCCACAAATTACGATCTTTAGCAGAAGTCTCCCAGGTGTCAAGATGAATTCCTAAAGCTTTCAGTGAAATTTTCAGAGTGTCTTTAAAGCATTTCCTCTGGCTGCTTTGGGAAGCTCGCCGTAAAAAAATTTGTTTAGGGAGCCTGTGATCTGGCATACGAGTTAAGTGACCAACCCAGCGAATCTGATTCTTCATTAGTAGAGTGTGGATACTGGGCATGGACGCTCTTTCTAGAACTTCAGTGTCAGGGATCGTGTCTTGCCATTTAATCTTCAACAGCTTCCTAAGGCAGACTCTGTGGAAGTGGTTTAATTTCCTAGCATGTCACTGATAAACAGTCCACGTTTCACAAGGATTTTGATACTTTGTTATGAGGCACTGCTAATGTATGTTTAAACTTTGAAAGTGGATGCAAAAGGCTGAAATTTTTTTTTTAATGCAGTCATTAAAATTTTTTGTTATAACACTTTGTCATATCACATTATTTGTTTTAAACAGGTTTATGTGGTGTCCTTGGCATATCTCCTACCATGTGAAATGGAAGATACTAGAAGCAATCCTCCTGAAAATATTCACGTTTGTGCAAGGTGAGGCCTGTTAGTCTCCATTTTCTTATGTATGTAAATATATCAGGTGACAGAAAATCAACATATCTGTTGGTATATAATTTGTCTGAATTATTGGACTTATGTGACATAATTTAGGGTCTGCTGTTGCTTGTTTCATGTCCATCATCTGAACAGGCTCCAACCAGTCCTTACTCTGGAGTGCCTGCTTTGTTAATATACATTACAACTGTTGAACATCACCTCTTTGAGTGCCCAGTTCTTACAGATGTCCGGACGTTTTACTCCCACCTGAGTGAGACAAAAATAACACTTCATTTGGAGCAACAACTGATGAACACTTTCATGTATCGCTGCGTAGCATTAGGCCAAAGGGTAGAAGTCCATGTGTTGCTGGATCACTAGTAACTACGCAACAAATTCCGCAGCGTAACACATTCTACTACATACAACATTTAGTGTGACAAATTCTACTACATACAACATTTAGCTTGACAAATTAATTCTACTACATACAACATTTAGCATGACACATTCTACTACATACAACATTTAGTGTGACAAATTCTACTACATACAACATTTAGCTTGACAAATTAATTCTACTACATACAACATTTAGCATGACACATTCTACTACATACAACATTTAGTGTGACAAATTCTACTACATACAACATTTAGCTTGACAAATTAATTCTACTACATACAACATTTAGCATGACACATTCTACTACATCATAGAACATTTAAAATGTAACGTTCTTTCCAAGACGTTGCGATCAACCTCAGTTTGATTTTCTAGGAAATTTTACTTCAGCAGTTTGCCATTGCATTCAGAACAACCAGTGTTTGTAGTGAACACACTACACCGCCATCAGCGTACATGAGCATGATAAATCACTATCCCACTTACCTCCACATACAATATTACCACCTTCAATCAATTGTCATGGATAAAGAAAGCATGATAAACTTCTCTGTCCCACTGACCTCAACATACAATATTGCCACCTTCAATCGTCACGGATAACGAAAGCGTGATAAACCTCTCTGTCCCACTGACCTCTACATACAATATTACCATGTTCAATCAATTGTCACGGATAAAGAAAGCGTGATAAACCTCTCTGTCTCACTGACATCTACATACAATATTACCACCTTCAATTAATAAAATACACATCTCTGTCTCACTGACATCTACATACAATATTACCACCTTCAGTAAGTAAAATAAACCTCTCTGTCTCACTGACATCTACATACAATATTACCACCTTCAATTAATAAAATAAACATCTCTGTCCCACTGACCTCTACATACAACATTACCGCCTTCAGTAAGTAAAATAAACCTCTCTGTCCCACTGACCTCTACATACAATATTACCATGTTCAATCAATTGTCACAGATAAAGAAAGCGTGATAAACCTCTCTGTCTCACTGACATCTACATACAATATTACCATGTTCAATCAATTGTCATGGATAAAGAAAGCATGATAAACCTCTCTGTCTCACTGACATCTACATACAATATTACCATGTTCAATCAATCGTCACGGATAACGAAAACGTGATAAACCTCTCTGTCTCACTGACCTCTACATACAATATTACCATGTTCAATCAATTGTCATGGATAAAGAAAGCGTGATAAACCTCTCTGTCTCACTGACATCTACATACAATATTACCATGTTCAATCAATCGTCACGGATAACGAAAGCGTGATAAACCTCTCTGTCTCACTGACCTCTACATACAATATTACCACCTTCAATTAATAAAATAAACATCTCTGTCTCACTGACATCTACATACAATATTACCATGTTCAATCAATTGTCACGGATAAAGAAAGCGTGATAAACCTCTCTGTCTCACTGACCTCTACATACAATATTACCATGTTCAATCAATTGTCACGGATAAAGAAAGCGTGATAAACCTCTCTGTCTCACTGACATCTACATACAATATTACCACCTTCAATTAATAAAATAAACATCTCTGTCCCACTGACCTCTACATACAACATTACCGCCTTCAGTAAGTAAAATAAACCTCTCTGTCCCACTGACCTCTACATACAATATTACCATGTTCAATCAATTGTCACAGATAAAGAAAGCGTGATAAACCTCTCTGTCTCACTGACATCTACATACAATATTACCATGTTCAATCAATTGTCATGGATAAAGAAAGCATGATAAACCTCTCTGTCTCACTGACATCTACATACAATATTACCATGTTCAATCAATCGTCACGGATAACGAAAACGTGATAAACCTCTCTGTCTCACTGACCTCTACATACAATATTACCATGTTCAATCAATTGTCATGGATAAAGAAAGCGTGATAAACCTCTCTGTCTCACTGACATCTACATACAATATTACCATGTTCAATCAATCGTCACGGATAACGAAAGCGTGATAAACCTCTCTGTCTCACTGACCTCTACATACAATATTACCACCTTCAATTAATAAAATAAACATCTCTGTCTCACTGACATCTACATACAATATTACCATGTTCAATCAATTGTCACGGATAAGAAAGCGTGATATACCTCTCTGTCTCACTGACCTCTACATACAATATTACCATGTTCAATCAATTGTCACGGATAAAGAAAGCATGATAAACCTCTCTGTCTCACTGTAACAAGCTACGTGGAGGGTCCCAAGTAACTATGTAACAATATTTCAATATTATTCTATAGCCCTGGCTGGGATAGGTCTTTGCTTGCCAACCCTCCTCCGTTTCCCCCGGACTCACTGTCACTCTCTCTTTCGACCTCAGGACCTATTTCCTGCAGGGTCGTTCTGGCTGACACGCATACAACATGACGTTCTTCAACATATTTGTAATTGTAAATTTAATAACTCAATACATAACAGCACAGAAAAAATATCTGGCGATTAACTCATAAACATCTACACACAATCTAGAGAGAAAACTAGTCCATACAATATCAACACAAATATAAATATCCTAGATCATCGTTTTCCATATTGTCCCATGAATTCACCACCACCTCACAGCAAGTTCCCTGGTCTTTATTTCCCGCGTAGGTTGTTCGAACAACAAGGTTCCATCGATCCAGGATTCCAAGTTTCCGTGGCCTACACGAATGTAGTGTGTCCAATGGTTAGGGAAAGTGCCCTGGGATCACGTGGCACAATTTTGGTGGGGAAATACTCAAGGAGAATAAATAGGATATATGCACGGGTGTGTCAGTGACTTAGGCGGGATTTAGCCCAAAATGCAAACATACTCGATCCCAGCTCAACGAAAAGCCTGCCGAGGTGTTCTGAAAGTATTCGTTCGGGCCCGCCGTGGTTCTATCTGGTATAGCCCAACAGCAGCAGGGACTTCCTAGTAAACATAATGTTCTATATCGATGCTCTGTCGAAACCTCCGGCTATATTCGCCGTCAAAAGAAGGATCCTGTAAAGTTAAAACAATTTTGAGAGCCTCTGGTGTAAACTTCATATACAGCCGGCATGGAGATTCCAATGGTCTCAGCATGTCGGTTGCCCTACATAAAATACATACAATTACCTAGTATTCAATTGTCTTCATACCACACTCCTCTCCACACTCATACCATGCCTTTATTAATATTGGGCACATACCTTCTCAGGCTTCCCTCTCACTTGCAAACCTTGCCTTTCTCACGACAAAGCTATTGTGGAGTAGTGTGCGTAATTATGTATGTTTCCTACTCTTAACTAATCATAATAGTGGGTCTGTATGGACCGCAGTGCATCTCCCTCCCCCATCCCTAGCAAGAACAGGAAAGAGGAAACTACCCTGTCCGGCCGCCGCTCTTGTCTGAGCTGTCACCGCAATGTATCGGCCGTGTCTCACATAACCCATACATTCAGATGAGTTCAGGTTCTCTCAGGGAGACAGGGAAGTCCATTTATACTCCCAACATCCTCCTATCGACCAGGAACCACCCGGTCCACCTGGCCCCCCCCCCCCCAATCAGCCGAAAGACGAAAGAGATAGCACAGTGGATCGCCTCTTCTGGCTCAAGAAGATATAACTCAGATGGGTGGAACCGGTCCCCACGGAGCCCTTCCCTCCCCTCGACATGCCATAGCTATAGAATGTTTATATTCAAATGAAAGAGAACACTAAACAGAGGTAAAGCCATAGGAAGAAGGATAGCCCCAATTTGTTCCCCCGCCATGCCCAGATCTAGACGCTTAGCCAAATTGGCAAGACTGCCGTTTCACCAATTCGTCTCATTATTTGAGACGACCAAGCTTAATATGCCCATGTCTGGCAGGACCAATTAATCTAAATTACCTTTCATTCCCCAGCAGTAGGATGCGGCACTTTATCTGTAAAATTCTTTAAAACTTCAATACATTGTGCCGACAACAACCGACAAGGTTGACAACGGACATTTCACGCCAACCATTACCCTAGGTCATATTTGGTGCAAGGCGTGCCATTGGGTTTTCCCGAAGAACAGATAGATTACAAAGTATTCGTGTCAAATGCTCGGGTTATGAAAGTAACCCAGAGAATTCCACTCCGAAGGAATTGAGCGGATAGGTATGAGGACATGGGCCACTGGGGTTTCGCTACATAGGCCCCCTCTTAAGAAAGTCGAACCCTACGAACTTTCAACTGCCAGAGGTTCTGTTCGAATTACCTCCCCCTCACCTTCGACCATAGGATGCCGTGACATAAAATCCGCTCCCACATTCTCCCTTCCGGGGATGTATTCGACCGTGAACTGATACGGTTGTAAGAGCAATGACCATCTCATTAACCTTGCGTTCAGTTTCTTGGAAGTTGCCAAGAACGTCAGAGGTTGATGGTCGGACTGCACTTTGAACGGTACTCCATACAGATAAGGTTGAAATTTCTGTACCGCCCACACTAGAGCCAAACATTCCCGTTCGACGGTGGAGTAATTCCGTTCCGCGGGTAACAGTTTTCTACTGGCATATGCCACCGGACATAGCACAGTAGGATCCTCTCGCCCTTCCTGCAACAGAGTTGCTCCAATCCCTATGTTACTCGCGTCGGTTCTTAGAACAAACGTTTTCTCCAAATTTGGGAGTTGCAGGACTGGCCTATCCACCAAAGCCTGTTTCAGCTTCCCATAAGCCTCTTCACAGCTCGGGGTCCAGACTATAGGATCTGGCGATCCTTTCTTCAGGGTTTCGGTTAACGGTGCCCCAATTTCGTTGAACTTCGGAATAAATTTCTGGTAAAACCCACACAGAGACAAGAAAGACCTAACATCCTTTTTGGATTTAGGACGGGGTGCGAGTCTGACCTTCTCTACATTCTTTTCTTCCGGTACCAAACCCCCCGGGGTAATAGTATGTCCCAGAAATTCTAAGGAGTGATAGCCAATCATGCATTTGGCTGGACGGGCAGTTAACCCCTCCTCTTTCAATCTTATGAAGATCTGTTCCAAGGATTTCAGGTGATCTTTCAGATTGTCAGACGCGATGAGAATATCATCCATAAACGAGACGACAGAGGCATCCCTTAAAGGGTCTAATAACTTTCTCATCATGCGTGTGAACACACTGGGCGCATTGCTCAGCCCAAAAGGCATCACCTTAAATTCGTAATGGCCGCTCGGAGTACTGAAAGCGAGCAAGGGCCGAACCTCAGGCTTCACAGGGATCTGATAATATCCCCTGCTTAGATCAATTTTTGAAAAGTACTTTGCCTTATTTAGTCTGGCAAACAGTTGATTTTTGTTCGGTAACGGTTCAACTTGGAATGTCGTACATCTGTTTAAATGCCTGTAATCAATACATAGGCGGTGCTCCCCACTTGGCTTCCTCAACAAGACAACCCCGGCATTATAAGGAGAAGTCGAAGGAGTGATGATGTCATCGTCCAGAAGCTTCTGGATTTCAGCTTCCAGGGCCTTCTCTTTCGAAAAGGGCACTGGATATATATTTTGGCGAACAGGGTCTTGGGTAGTCAGAGTCATATTAAACTCGACTAACCCTGTTCGCCCTGGCCGATCGGTAAGAATCTGCTGATGGGACTCCAACAAACGGATGACCCGGTCGGTGTCTTCAGGCGACAGATCAGGATTAATATGTACATCCCTATAGGTTTCCCCAGAGTTTAAAGGATACTCCCTATCCGCGTCTTCGCCCGATTCAGTTTCCATCGCGACCGCCATAGTCATAAGTGGGAGAGAGGTACCATCAGATCGTTCTTCATACTTTTTAAGGAGGTTAATGTGGAAGATTTTAGATTTCCCCCTGATCCGGATGGCATAGTTGGTTCGGGACACAACCCTTTCCACCGGGAAAGGTCCCTGCCAACCAATTTCGAGTTTATTGGAACCCACTGGAAGTAACAACAGAACCCGATCCCCCACTTTAAGAGACCTATCTTTTGTCCTTCTATTGTAGTAGGCCGCGTGTCTCTTTCTGGCTGCCCTTAGATTCTGAGCTGCCAAAGCCCAACCCGTCTGGAGTTTCTTCTTTAACTCTTCGACGTATTTATATGAGGATACAACTTCTTCGGAAGTTTCTTCCTCTGTCCAACATCTCAATAGGGCTTCTAAGGGACCCTTAATAGGTCTCCCGAATAGTAGAGTGGCTGGTGGCAACCCGGTCGACCCATGGGGAACCTCCCGATAGGCGAACAAGGCGGCTGAGATATACTCATCCCATCTGTCTGGTTTCTCTTGAGCCAGCTTCCGAAGCATGGTCATCAAGGTACCATTAAACCTCTCTACTTGCCCATTAGACTGAGGGTGGTACGGGCTTGTGTGAATGTGGTTAGTCTGGAAGATACGAAAGACTTCTTCCATCAGCTTACCACAGAACTGAGACCCATTGTCCGTTAGGATCTGGTTGGGAAATCCCAACCGAGTAAAGGTCTCCATCAGTGCATCAGCCACTCGCTTAGAGTCGATTGTGGCCAAAGGTATCGCCTCACCCCACATGGAACAGCAATCCACCATCGTGAGAATGTACTTATTCCTCTTCCTAGTCCGAGGAAGAGGACCAACAAGATCGATGGCAACTCTCTCGAAAGGAGAGTTCATAATGGGCATGTCACCCAAGACTACCGGAGCCGTCCAGTGTTTTGGTGCCACACGCTGACACTCTGGGCACGACTTGACGTACCTACGCACGTCTCCAGTCATCCCTGGCCAGTAGTAATGGCAGGAAATGCGCTGGAGAGTTGCCCCGACACCCATATGTCCACTGAAAGAAATGGTGTGTCCCATATGAAGAAGCTGTTCCCGATAAGCCTTAGGAACTACCAGCTGTCCATGCTGGCGTTCCTCCACTCCGGCTCTCCGGTACAGTAACCGATTCTTCATATAATACTGACCCCGTCTTGGTGGGTCAGAACTTTTTGGCAACTGGTTGAAGCAAGGTTGCAAAGTAGCATCCTGGCTTTGAGCAGCTCGTAACTCCCCAGGCAAGGGATTCACGATCAAGGCTGGCGTCTGCTCATCCTCCGATTGAGATCTGGTTTGCATCGCCCCTACGTACATGGGTTCGGTTGGAATCCCTAGAAAGACGTAGCGACAACCCAAGATCATTGGGAAGATAGGATCGAGCAGAACGGCTGCCTGTATAGTGCCGGTAACATATTTTGATTTGATGTCCACCTTCGCAATTGGAAGAGACATCGCCACCGCACTCTTTGTCGCCGTTTGAATCTCAATAGATTCCCGGTTAACTGCTCTGGGCTCACTAAGTGTGATGAAATTACAGCCTCAAACTGCAGACCTGTGTCATAGAGACACTCAACTGGTTGTCCGTTCACAAGTATCGTTTCTACTACTGGTGGTTTCTCTGAATCTTTGTTCTCAAGACCCCTCCCTTCTACCTCCTTGTTAGACCCTTCCCCGGTTTCTACAAGACAGGCAGCATAGTGAGAGTTTTTCTGTTTGCGCCGGCAATCGGCCGTATTGTGTGTGGGAGATTTGCAGTAGGCGCACCACTTTTCACTCCACTTTCTTTTAGGAGATCCAGGTGGACTCTTACCAGAGGGTTTCTTAATTGGAACTTTATCGAAAGGATCCTCCTTCTTGGTGTGAGCTGTTTTAGGGTTCTTCTTCTTTACAGACCATGTGTCTGGTGGTCGGGGATTGGGTTGTGACAGTTCCCCAGTATCTCCATGAGCCAGCACATACCTTTCCGCCTAATGTAGTTGACTAAGTCTAACCTTCTCTGCCCCATTTTCTAAGCAAGAAAGGTTTGCAATGGCTTAGGCATCATCTCTTTCATTTGGTCCACGACCACTAATTCTTCTAAACTTTCATAGTCGTTAGCAAATCCAGCTAATGACATCCACTTCAAAAGGTAAGACTTCAGTCGAACACTGTAGGCTGCGAACATCTCTCCCTGGCTCTCTCTTCGACTTTCTGAACTGCTGACGGTATGTATGGGCTGTCATCTGGAACCTTTTCAATAATGCTTTTCTCCAGAGCCTCATAGTCATTCTCCATACCAGGTGGCAACCTTGAGTAGACCTCGTACGCGGTCCCCCTCAGGCCCTGCGAGAGTTTCAAGTTCCATTTCCCACGTTCCAGTCCCATAGCCAAAGCCATCGACTGGAATTTTTGAAGATACTGGTCGATCTTCTCTTTGTGTTCATCGAACGGGAGCAAAGGGAACTTCATTGCCTGGTATGGACCGCCACTAGGAGTTGTTGAGTCAGGTAGAACTGTGCCTTCCACTGCACCCTCGCTTTCCTTGGCAGTTTTAGCTCTAAGCTCCAACTCCCTCATGCGGAACTCATGGTCTCTGACGGCCTGTTCTGCTTCCCTTTTCTTAGTTTCGCTCTCAGCTTCCATTTTCTTAGCTTCGCGGTCAGCTTCTATTTTCTTAGCTTCACGCTCGATCTCAAATTTCCTAGCTTCGCGCTCAGCCTGTCTGAAGTCTCTTTCAACTTCCTGAACATATTTTTGTAACTCTACACCATCGTAACCCATCTCACGCCCTGTAGCCTGTACTTCGGCAACATTAAATTTAGCGGATGCCATCTTACATTCAGAGGGTAAGGGAAGAGATAATTGTATATTAAATTTCAATCTCTAGTACACAACTGGTTATTTTACCTGACCACACCACGTCGTATGTCGGTCAGTCTGTGTCAGGAAGAGTATAGACAATAGCCAGGTACGGTAGGCAGAACCTATTGATAGTAGACAAGAATATCTGTCCCCTATCACTATATCAGCCAGACCTCCACCAGGATTTCAAATATCCCGCGACGTGCCCCCAGAAATTGTAACAAGCTACGTGGAGGGTCCCAAGTAACTATGTAACAATATTTCAATATTATTCTATAGCCCTGGCTGGGATAGGTCTTTGCTTGCCAACCCTCCTCCGTTTCCCCCGGACTCACTGTCACTCTCTCTTTCGACCTCAGGACCTATTTCCTGCAGGGTCGTTCTGGCTGACACGCATACAACATGACGTTCTTCAACATATTTGTAATTGTAAATTTAATAACTCAATACATAACAACACAGGAAAAATATCTGGCGATTAACTCATACACATCTACACACAATCTAGAGAGAAAACTAGTCCATACAATATCAACACAAATATAAATATCCTAGATCATCGTTTTCCATATTGTCCCATGAATTCACAACCACCTCACAGCAAGTTCCCTGGTCTTTATTTCCCGCGTAGGTTGTTCGAACAACAAGGTTCCATCGATCCAGGATTCCAAGTTTCCGTGGCATACACGAATGTAGTGTGTCCAATGGTTAGGGAAAGTGCCCTGGGATCACGTGGCACAATTTTGGTGGGGAAATACTCAAGGAGAATAAATAGGATATATGCACGGGTGTGTCAGTGACTTAGGCGGGATTTAGCCCAAAATGCAAACATACTCGATCCCAGCTCAACGAAAAGCCTGCCGAGGTGTTCTGAAAGTATTCGTTCGGGCCCGCCGTGGTTCTATCTGGTATAGCCCAACAGCAGCAGGGACTTCCTAGTAAACATAATGTTCTATGTCGATGCTCTGTCGAAACTTCCGGCTATATTCGCCGTCAAAAGAAGGATCCTGTAAAGTTAAAACAATTTTGAGAGCCTCTGGTGTAAACTTCATATACAGCCGGCATGGAGATTCCAATGGTCTCAGCATGTCGGTTGCCATACATAAAATACATACAATTACCTAGTATTCAATTGTCTTCATACCACACTCCTCTCCACACTCATACCATGCCTTTATTAATATTGGGCACATACCTTCTCAGGCTTCCCTCTCACTTGCAAACCTTGCCTTTCTCACGACAAAGCTATTGTGGAGTAGTGTGCGTAATTATGTATGTTTCCTACTCTTAACTAATCATAATAGTGGGTCTGTATGGACCGCAGTGCATCTCCCTCCCCCATCCCTAGCAAGAACAGGAAAGAGGAAACTACCCTGTCCGGCCGCCGCTCTTGTCTGAGCTGTCACCGCAATGTATCGGCCGTGTCTCACATAACCCATACATTCAGATGAGTTCAGGTTCTCTCAGGGAGACAGGGAAGTCCATTTATACTCCCAACATCCTCCTATCGACCAGGAACCACCCGGTCCACCTGCCCCCCCCCCCCCCAATCAGCCGAAAGACGAAAGAGATAGCACAGTGGATCGCCTCTTCTGGCTCAAGAAGATATAACTCAGATGGGTGGAACCGGTCCCCACGGAGCCCTTCCCTCCCCTCGACATGCCATAGCTATAGAATGTTTATATTCAAATGAAAGAGAACACTAAACAGAGGTAAAGCCATAGGAAGAAGGATAGCCCCGATTTGTTCCCCCGCCATGCCCAGATCTAGACGCTTAGCCAAATTGGCAAGACTGCCGTTTCACCAATTCGTCTCATTATTTGAGACGACCAAGCTTAATATGCCCATGTCTGGCAGGACCAATTAATCTAAATTACCTTTCATTCCCCAGCAGTAGGATGCGGCACTTTATCTGTAAAATTCTTTAAAACTTCAATACATTGTGCCGACAACAACCGACAAGGTTGACAACGGACATTTCACGCCAACCATTACCCTAGGTCATATTTGGTGCAAGGCGTGCCATTGGGTTTTCCCGAAGAACAGATAGATTACAAAGTATTCGTGTCAAATGCTCGGGTTATGAAAGTAACCCAGAGAATTCCACTCCGAAGGAATTGAGCGGATAGGTATGAGGACATGGGCCACTGGGATTTTGCTACACTCACTGACATCTACATACAATATTTTATTTAAGAATTATAATTCAAGTTGTCTAGGGTCTGGGGTATTGATAAACAAGACAAAGTTCCCTTGTGGCAGAAAGCCAGCGAATGGCTCAAGCCCCCAAGACTGATCAGAGAATTATTATTTTTATTATTATTTCCCCACTCTAAATAGTATGAATAAAGACTCTGAACTTCTGTGTACAAGGTAGGAGGAGTCCTGGGTAGTCACTGGGAAAACCAGAGCTCCACTCTTTAATTAAGGTTTTACCCATGTTATCACCCAGCCACTGGGGACTCCCATTAATTAAGTGTACACAATGTCTGTTTGAACAAATAGCCACATCTAACAATTGCTAACTTCATCAACAATTAATTAAACACAAGCACAATTTGTATTTTCCAAATGTATTGAATGAACCTCTGGTGGAGTATGAATGTCATGGATCTTTACAAAATGAAATCACGAATAACAATATTTGACATTCTACCAGTGCACTCCTTTCTTAAAAATAATTTGTAATATAATTAAATATTGTTTGTGTGTCACTTCTCTGCCTCCAATGAGGAATCTCCACACTAGTTGTCACTATGTGGTACTGTTCTTAAATTTAATTTCACAGGATATGTGGGTGTCTATATTCTAATGTATAGTTCATATTTAGTACTTAACTTTTTTCATCAGGCGGCACTCTAGGACATGGCCGAATATGGCAGTAGAAGGAAAATGGCAAGACTCCTTCTTCAACTGTATGAAGGAGGTCTGACACTCATCATTTGAAATGACAAAAATAACCTCTTTCATCTAGACAGTTTGAGGCATAACCTTCATCCGTCCTCAGCCCTTGAGCCAGACACAAATTGTTGCGTAGGATATCACAAGAAGCCAACCTTCTTTCAGCACTTTATTGACTGAATGAAAACAAATAGCTATATCCCTGCAAAGTCAGTCAAATTATTGCCCTGTTATGTTTTGTGTGAATTATTATACAGCAACGGTACATCGTCTGAAATAAACAGTAGGAGTTATTCGGATCTTCCAAGGCCTTCCTATCAATATTGGGGGGAGGGGAGGAAATCATGTTACTTTAAGCCCAATCACATCATGTGATGGTAAACATCTGTGTTGAGAAAAATCAATCACCGTAACAATCATCTATGGAAATAAATGTTAGTTTATGACAAACATATATTGTGACAAATACCTGCTGAGAAAAACTATAGATTACAATAATCATTTGTTATGGTAAATGTCTTATGAATTAATTGTCCTTTGAGATGTTATATCATGTTGGTACGATATCAAGATGAAAACAAAAAAATCAAGATGACTCAGGGACATCCAGTTGAGCAAATGCCATAAACAATGAAATGTGTTGTAATCAAGTAAAGATGAATCGTCACAGGGGAATATTGACGTTAAACAAGATACACACCACCGCATGAATACAGTTGTCAAGCACACTCAGAACCTTACTAACTGGAAAAGTATCGTCTTGTGCAAAGCAGATGTCTTATTAAGTCCCATCATTTTCCGTCATGTCCATAACTCCTCAAAAGTCATCAATAAGCCCATATGCACAATGTGAAACATGCAATAAAAATAACACATAAATCTTGTCATAAATCATTATCATAAGAATCATCCAGGGAGGTTTTTCAGATAAATATCTCATTATGTCAACAAACATTCGAACACACTGAATGTGAGATTGCCCTTCCAGCCTACCTCTATTATATAGGGGTTAAAGACACAAATTCAAACATCTGTTCCTTCCACAGGCATGTAGTTGCAACATAAACCCAGTGAACCTGCCTTCTGGCGTTCACTCACAATTTGGCATAGCACTGAACGTAAATCACCATCAGACAAGTTACAGCATAAATTTCATGCTGGCCTTTAATGCAACATCCTGCGAAACACTCAGTATCTAACTATAGTTTCCTTTTAACATGAGATATCATCTTCAGCACACATATATTATTCCCTTGAATATTCTAAGAGCACAATTAAGAAAAGATGTGTGAAAGTTGCATAAGTGCACATCATGTCCAGACAGCAACCTATAAGAATAGTCTCTACAGTACAGAGAAGACTCCTTATGAAGCGTAAGAATCAAGACATGGTTTTCACAGCCAAAGATGAGCACATATTGCAAATTACTAAAGCACAAGAAGTAAAAGATAATGATTTGCATTCAGAGCAAGATAAACTCCTGTAGCTTTCAGAATACTCCATCCTAAGAGAAGAGAGTCCAAGCAAGGCAAGATACTGGTTGACTTAGTATGGTAATTCATTTAAAAGTTATTTACAGCAAGCAAATATTCAGTGATCCTCAGTGAAATAACACATTTCACCAGCACAAATTCCACAATATTACATGACACCTTTTTCATATCTTCAGTATTATAAAAATATTTAAAGGTTTCTTTTCACTTCTTTTTTTTTCACTTACCATGAAATCCAAGAGAGCTTAGGATAGGTAAAAGAAGAATCCAAATATTAGGATTGATGAAATAGCAAAAAGAACAGACAAAAGTCTGTTGTGTCTCTCCCAGTCCTGGCTAATCAAAATGTTGAGGATTCAAACTATTCCCTCACTTTTTTTTAAGGCTGGCTGGTGCTGACTACATCACTAACAATTGTCACTGCATCACAACCACTACACTAACAGCCAATAGTAATTCTCCTTTTTGTGATTAACATGTGTCAACATTTCTCTCTCGAAGCTTTGTTGTAAATTTTGCTGTGTTTCTAGCAACAACACGTTCACATTGAGAAATGATTTCACTTTAACCTTGAACTATGCCATGTCATCCAATCACAAGCTGGTTTAGGTAGTGCGATTCATGAAATCAAGACTGGTTGCCTAGCGATTACATGTCTATTTTTACGTCTTACCATATTGGTTGCTTGTGTCAACTTTTTAGTAGGACAAGACTTACTATAATTAGATCTGTCAAGCTATTCTTGGACGTGTCATACTGGTTCAGTGTTACAGTTTTTTAACTGGGTTTTCGCCTAGAACAGAAGAATTGGGGATTGAATTCCATAATATCACAGTCATGAAAATGTAAACTCTCAACCAAAGGGTGTTTCTGAAGTGTTGTATTCTTCTTCTTCTGCTTCTACTGCATTCATCCTGAGTTTTTTTGTGTGGACGTGATTGCGTTGTGCCTGTTTACAGGAGAGCTGCGTTCTTGCGCCGTTAGGCCGACACATCCGACTTCTGCGGGCATTTGTTGACCGGGTTAACCTTCCTGGGGGTGTTGTATTCTAGCAGTAGCAGAATTAGTAAATTCAGTGATGCTCTTAGTGATGGAATTGTTAATTATAGACATATCAGGTAGTGAGGATGAAGTCACCAAGGCAGACATAGTCAGGTGATATTAATAGTAATGGTAATAACAGCAGCAGATATAATCAAGTGATTGATGAAGCTAGCAATCTGAACAGCATCAAACCTTCTCATTCACAATGGACAACAGAAACCTCAGTTGCCATTGCTATTTAATAAATGTAACACTGAAATAAATTTTGGATTTTTCTTATTGCCATCTAGCACTAGATTTGAAGTGCCTGTACAATTTAGGATGTACAAGAGTAAGTTAGTAAATTGCACAATGATATGAGACATTTGAGAATGGTTGGTAGTTTTTTTAAAGATGTCATTATGTGGCCGATCCATCCAGTTTAATGTCTATGTGTGGCAGATTATAATTGCCACATGTGTATGCGCATGCACTTATAAAGTTTCATGGGCACATGGTGTTGGAAATTAATATTGCACCAAGAAAGAATAGAAGGAAGAACAGCTTGCCATTGTGGTGGTGGGGAGGGGGGGGGGGTGACTTACGGTGCCAAGGATATTCATATGAAAATGATGCCTGTCTATAGTGGGTAGTGTTTGTCGTGAAAAGGAGTGTACAACTTGTCAACAAATGACTTGTTGATGATGAAGAAGTTTATCATCAGGTGTGAACGCAGTAAAGGTAGCTGTCAGAAGTCAGAGTTTCTCATCAATGGTATTTAGTTCTGGGTGCAGTTTCAGATTCCTTCCGCTCCAGATCCATGAGAGAAAACTCGGGACGTGTGTCTCTGTTAGGCTGAATAGAGATCAGGTCCCTGGATAGACAAACACACAGCTGATAGTAGCTTGTAAAAAAGGCAAAAGTAGCTGGTTTTGGTATCCCCAAGGAATGGGAAGGAGGAGGTTGGCTGCCAAGATTTATATCTCTTAATGGACTACTAGGCGAATGTAAAGACTAGTCATTACTTAGCCACTTGTGTGGTAAGAACAAAAGAAATACAGTGAAACACCTATATACAACAAAATGAGAAATACTAGCTCTCAGTGAAGTAATATACCACATAACAGACGCAATGAAAGTCTGCACGAATCTGTCGGTACTTAGCACTAATAGCTAGGAAATAAATCCATAGGAAATTCTAAACAGAAAACAAATTAAGACTTATCGATAAGTGATATATATATATATACATATAAAATCGCTCTTTTTATCTGATTCTTCCAGGTAGACAAATCTAAGGGAGAATCCCCATGCACAGGTATTTATATCAGGTTGGATTAGGGCCCCTTATCTCTTGACCCTTTAATTTCCCACTGTGAGTCTCGTTATTTCATTTCATTTAATCCTCACTCTGCGTTTAGCACTTAACCCGAGGTGTTAGGCATGTGGTTTTCCTGGGCTAGGTGTACTTTCTGTTCATACATTAGTATGGTTTAAAGTTCCCTTCTGAGTCTAAAATTCCCCCAGCATGATTGGCCAGTTTCTCACCTTTGACTGATGGTCTCCAGTCAGTCTAGCATTTCCCCAACATCTAGTTAACCCGGGGATTTTCATGAAGCAAGAATTTTACACTTTTTTGTCTCTTTCCTCTGCTGGGAACATCAAATCTGTTAAATTTGCAATTATACACTCATTTGTAGAATGCGAGTTTACAACTCTTTGAAGACATGAGCTGATATTGACCAAGCGACTTTACTCACTCCAGGAACGGGCCATGAGTTTAATTTATAGCAAACATTTAACTGACAATCCTAGCCTGCATAAACGCCTTCAGTTACCACCACTCCACAAACGTCTGCTTTTCAATAAGGTCAAACTAATTCACAAAATCCTACATCGTAATGCCCCAAATTACCTTTGGCCATTGTTTGAATATAATGCTAGACACAATAAACGATTAAATATATCACACATTCTGAAGCCTATGATAGACTTATACAAAACAAGCTTAACATACTCTGCAGCTCAGCTGTGGAACAATCTTCCACATGAAATAAAAGACACCAATCCCTATACATATAATCGCAAGTTATTTGAACACTATCTCAGTGCGGATTACCTTCCTCCTTAATAATTTTTTTTCCGCGTTTCCATCCTTTTCAGGATATTGCGGTCAACATCAGTATCTTTCAGCTGTATGTTGATTCTTAGGCTAGATTATGCTCATCAGCACACCACGACTTTCTGAGCGACCCGCTCCATACTCTCATAAGTCACTGGTGTGACTCGACCCGCTTCCATTTCTCATGCGCTCGCGTCAACCACGAGGGTATTCGTGGTTATGGAGAAAGCTGCTAACCCCTCAGCCAGGGAGACTGGCCCCCTTAATAATAATAGAAATAATAATAATAAAATAATAAAACCCTAGTATACCAGCCAGTCCCCTTTTGGTAGACCAGTATATTCCACATAGCTAATAACAAGTGCCACACCAGTTATTACTATTATTGAGTCGTGTAGTATTGATTTTTCATTTTCCACATGCCTTTATAATGCATACCTTTCATATTGTTGCTGTTTTCAGTTAGCCTTGAATGATGTGTGAATGATATAATGTATGAAAGAGAGTGACAAAAGGGCAGAATGTTAGACGGGCCTGCATGCCCAATTCTTAACTCTTTGAAAATAAAGTTTGTTTGTTTCTTTGTTTGTTTGTCCTACTAGTGCAATTTTGCATTAATTTTTAATGCTGCATGAAGTTTTTATACTTCTGTATTCCCGTTCTTCCTTAATTTGTCCTTCTTGATTGTAGAGTGAGAGAATCATTCTGATGGTAGCCGCTGCGTTCCATTATAGTAGTAGCCTGAAAACTTCTGTGGTGCAGGTGTTCAAAGACTGATAAAATTATGAGATAAATGCATCAATGTTCATGGAGATTATGTTGAGAAATAAGTCAAACTGCATGTACAATAATAAATGGTTTTCAGGTTCACATCACGTTTATTTTTTTTTACTTACTAACTTGTGAGTTACTGACTTACCCTCGTATCTGCATTCAGTCCAAATGAGGTTTCAAGCACAAAGTAGAGTGTAGTCTTGTTTTGATAGCCAAGTAAGTATTTGTCCAGAAACTCATACTTGTAGTAACTGATCAAGATAATTATAGTTTGGACTGCTAGTTTCATCTCATCATTTTTATAAATTGTTTTCTTTCAAGTTATCAAAGATATTGAGTTTTACTGTTGTCTATTTCCTTTTAATAAGCCTTTTCTGACATTGTTGTATATTCCTATAATATACTGCTGGGTCTTGTGGCAACCTTTTCATTTGTGCAACATACCGAAGAAGAAAAAGAATATACAATTCATACAGAACTGAAACACTGGTCACAAAATGAATAAATGTCATATTTTAAATGTTATGTATGCAGTAGCTATTCATTGTCTATTGATTATTCGTACAGATCTGCCCCAGAGGTAATCAGAGGTGGCATCTTCTCCTCCAGAAGTGATATTTACTGTTTTGGGTACTTGATGTGGGAAGTGTTGACAGCTTTTGATCACTTGCAAGAAAATGTGGAACAGTTTCTGATACACATTGAACCTGCTCACACCACAAGGGATGAGGTATGTTTATATCTTCCTTTAGCAATTTGCTTTAGTATTTTCTGTTATGGTGATGATACGCACCAAATACTAAAATGTAGTCATATAATTTCCTATTTTGTGCAGTATTTTGCAACATGTTCAGAATGGTAAATCTGATTATAGATGAGTTTATATAATGTTTGTGAATTTTCTGGAAGACTGAGTTTTAACTGTTAAGTCTAATACATTTGTGCTCAGATTGTCTGAACCGTGAAAAGAACTCAAATTTATCAGAGTGAAGTTGGTGTAGTGACTTTTCTTAATTCTGCATATCACATGTAAACTGGCAGGGATTAGGCTAGAGCTGGTAAGGTTTTCTCTGCAGGTTTCAGTTATTTCATTGTCAGTAGACTACAACCAAATTCACCCATTTCCTAGAGAGATCACTTAACTTCCTGCACCCAGCTGCTACTGTAACATTAATATTATCACCTCATACCATATTACAAGTCACTTGAAATGTTACTAGTTGCATGCCAAGAATACTAAAAGCCGCCACTTAAGATAGCTAGTAAAGGGATGCTTTTATTTAGAAGAAAACATTTTTCAATCAGTCCAGCCTAGTACGTTCCTGTCAGTCCTGTGCTTAAATGTGTTTGGGTTAAGATTGATTGTAAATAACAAATGAATATGGGGTCTATCAACTGAAACACAAGCATCAGAATGAGGCAGTCGCAAATTTATACCACATTATAGAGAAGAGAAATTTTGGAACATAAATGTGACAATTGTTAAGTTTTATGGAACGATAGAGGGAGACAGCAAGAAAAGATTGTTTTCGTTCATGGTATGAAAAGGTGTCAGCACATGAATTGATACATTCTGTAGGATATCAGGAAATGTGGAGAAGCATAACGGCCCACACCTCTCAGCAAGGCACTTGATGTTATTTTGATGATGTCATCAGAAGAGATGGAATTGAGAAATTAGCTTCATGTGAGAAAATACTGGACAAGAGAGATAGACAAAGACAGAGAAAGATGTTTGTGAAAAGCTGAAATAGTTGGACAAAAATAGTATAAGCAACACCATCGTCTTTAAAATATCAGATGACAGAAGATCACAGAGTCATGATCAACTGTGCCTGGTCCAGACCAAGGACCTGAAAAAGAAGATTGTGGTCATATATTCTGACAGATTTATTGCGGTCTATATCCATATATTGCAGGGGAGTAAAACAAGAGAAGATTTTGTAGCTCAGAAACTGAGTTAAACGTAACCATGCACCATTAAGTGTTAAATGTGTTCATCCTCAACAGGAATATAGAAAGAAGATCAGTGAGAAATGGGAAGAGAGTCATGCCAGACCACTTTGTTGCTCAGAGCGTCTCTTTGGGCTCATCTTGTCATGTACTGACAGTGCCTCAGTGAGGCGCATCACTCTGGATAATCTTATTCACAGTCTCAAGAGGTACATAAAATTATAGTTCTAGCAATCTGTTGACAAATAATTACTCAGAGATAATGTGTTGTTTCCAGTGTCAGTGATACAAGAATTTGACAAAGCTATTACTTAACTAAATGATGAATTTTAAATTACCTTTTCTGTTGTCAAAAATGGTAGTTTTTCTAGAAGTTATTGTGGTAGTAGTGTACAAATATATGAATAATAAGAAAATCAAATGAAGAGAGTTGGCTTTACAAGAACATGATCATAAATAACCAAGGATGTTATATTCACAAGCCTTCATCAGCTAATATAAACAATAGACAATGACAGAATGTACACTTATATTACTACAGTAAGGTATAATTAGGCATTACGTTTTATGTTCGCCGTATTTTACGCGAGATTTTTTTTTTTGCGGTAACTTTCAATTTCTTGTTTTTGTGTCTGCCGATTTAAGGAGACTTAGAGCAGTTAGTTTAGTGACAGTTTAGAGCAGTTAAATTCCCTGATTATTTCAAGATCGCATTACCGAGTATTGTAGTTCCTTCCCTTGTCTACGAATGTATACATCTTGGCTTCTCAAATTTTTCTTTTTATGGAGATAAAGAGACTGTCTTTTTAAGACGTAAGTTGACTCGTAAATTCCGTTTTATATAGACGTTTGGAATTGATCTAGTATGGATAATTCAATTGAGCATCCATTTTTAAGCGTAGTGTGTAATTTTCGACTATTTAAGTCGGTGATTACATCCCAAACTGAAATCATTAAGATCGCATGCCACAATTTCCATGGCGGGAAAATAGTGATTTTCCGTGTCATAATCCAGCGATGATCATTTAATATTATGGATTATTCAGAGCGATGGAAATGATAATAAATGCATGTTTGCATTCAACACCCATTTTAGTTTTATGTGTAAATTTTCATCACTCTACAAGTTCGGTTACATTTATATTTGGGTAACATTGTAAGGCGAATTCTCTGGTAAAAATAGATCACCATCTCGTGGCCTCGCGTTGACAACAATATATATATATGTAAACTGGCAGTAGTTATCTGTCCTTGAGTTAGACATCAGCAGTGGTAATATCCCTTGGATACAGTGTAACCAACAGTGGTGTGTGGGTAGGGTCACAAAAAGTGAAAGTGTCAAAATCGTTTTTTCTATATGTTTATATTAAATGATAAACTGACACACAAACATTAATATCTCGGCTTAGAAATGACCTACAGACTTGAATAAGGTACCTTTGGATTTTATTTTTTTTCAAGAGGTATCCAACTATGCAGGTTATATAATTAAAAAGCAATTTAAAAAATGTTACTAATGTGGCTAGGTATAATCATGTGTGCACATGTGCAATGAATTGTACGAGCTATTTCACTTTGTATTATTGACGTTTATAACATTATTTATCCCACGTGTAAAATGTGATGAATTGTGTTAAATTATATTTATTGTGTTGCAGAATATGTGAAGACCTGACAGATGAACGTGCTGCTCAACATTGTGCAGAAACAACAGCATAGAGAGACGTGCATAAAGACTGGTTGCCCTCTTTTCTGTTCATGTTCAGTTTTTAACAGCCTAGCTCTAATAGAGATGTTGTAAATACTATTTCATGTTAAGTCCAGTAAGTAACAGATCTGTTTAGACACTTGAGGCATGTTGGGTAAATGGTGCCAGTCCATGTTTGTACAGACCAGTCAGCACTCAATTGAACTGGTCAGTAGCATACTGGCCACCATGACTTCTTAGGACCTGGTACCTATCTTTTAAAGGCTAGGTCGACCTGGGAGCCCAGGTCAATTACAAAATCCAAATTGATGGGAATTCGAACACAAAACTACCTGGTCAGCAGGCGTGCATGCTAGCCACTGAGCTACAGTTGCTCCCTTATTTTATTATAGTTTTAACGGTGCAGCTTTATACATACAATATATATTATGAACAGTAAATTAAAAATATATATTATAAGCAGTAAATTAACAATATATATTATAAGCATTAAATTAACCATATATGTTATAAACAGTAAATTAATAATATATATTATAAGCAGTAAATTAACAGTATATATTATAAGCATTAAATTAATAATATATGTTATAAACAGTACATTAACAATATCTACTATGTAAGTAAATCACCCTTTTAAACGCCTGAAGGCGCATCAGAGACATGTGTTTAGACCAATGAGAACTGTGTGGGAGATGTGATCAGTATCACGTTGGCTGTCATTCACTTCCCAATGAGAACTGTATGGGAGATGTGGTCAGTATCACGTTGGCTGTCATTCACTTCTCAATGGGAACTGTGTGGGAGATGTGGTCAGTATCACGTTGGCTGTCATTCACTTCCCAATGGGAACTGTATGGGAGATGTGGTCAGTATCACGTTGGCTGTCATTCACTTCTCAATGGGAACTGTGTGGGAGATGTGGTCAGTATCACGTTGGCTAGCATTCACTTCCCAAGTCATTCCTGGTAGCCACTCTAAGCTAGGTCGACCTGCCATCCCAAGTCAATTATTTACATTCCTAATTTGCCCAACTGTGGATCAAACCCATGACCACCGAGTTGGTATGAGAGTGTCTAGCATCTGTACCACTCAGGCCCCTGATATATGTTATAAACAGTAAATTAACACTGTATAATAAATCAATCAGGTGCCGTCTCCACAGTGAAGGTTGGCTGTAATGAATCTCCAAAACTGTCTGTCTCTCGCCTTGACTGTACATTATGTCAAGCTGATGTTCTTCCATCTCTTGATGTTATCCTCCCACTTGTATCGTTGTCTACCTCTTGCTCACTTGCCCTCAACCTTGCCTTCCAGTATGGTTATTATAAGACTATCATGTCTTTTAACATGGCTAAAATATTTCACTTGTCTCCTCTTTATTTCTTTCATCAACTCTCTCTTCATTCCCAGTTTTTCTAGGACCTCTGCATTTGATTGTTTTTGTTTCCATGAAATATGACCTATTCGTCTGTATATCCACATCTCCAGGGCTTCTATGCGACTTTCTAGTTGCTTGTTCAATGTCCAGGCTTCCGCGCCATACAGTAGCGTTGAATATACGTAGCATTTGACAATTCTCATTTTTAATGCGTTATTAATCTCTCTAGATGTTAATACTGATTTCATGCCGTTGAAAGCATTTTTGGCCATTCCTATTCTCTTTTTGATTTCCATTTCACTTCTGCCATCATCTGTTATTATATGTCCAAGATAAGAGAAACTTGTTACTTGTTCTAGTATCTGCCCGTTTACTGTGATGTTCATTGATGACCTTTCCTTTTCACTGCTAATTATCATAGTTTTTGTTTTTTGGATGTTAATATCTAAGCCACATTCTGCACTGTGCTGTTTACTTCTTCCACTAGGTCTTGCAACTCTTGCTCACTTTCTGCTAGTAACACGGTATCGTCAGCATATCTAAGATTGTTTATGATTCTTCCATTGATGTTAAGTCCAGGCATTTCAACTTGTTTAAAAATTCTTTCTGTGTCTAGGTTGAAGAGGCTTGGGGACAGTACACATCCCTGCCCTACTACTCTTTTTATCTCTGTGGGCGACGAATAGTTATTACCACATCTAAGAGACGCCACTTGTTCCCAGTACAAGTTACTAATAAGTCTGATGCCCTTTCTATCTACTCATATATCTTGAAGGCACGTTATTAGTAGTTCATGTTGTATTCTATCAAAAGCTTTCTTGTAGTCTATAAAACAAACATATATACTTTTTTGAACTTCTATATATTTTTCAATTAACATCCTCAAACAGATAATTGCTTCTCTGGTGCCGCTGGTTTTGAGGAACCCAAATTGTTCTTCAGTTACTTCCCTCTATTTTATGTTGAATTCTTTCTTGTATGACTGTGACGAAACGCGTTTATCTGTCTTGGGTCGTCAAGATCCCGCACTATTTTGGCGCGTCATCGGGGGACTTTCCCAGCTAAAAATAGACTGAGGGAAGCCGATGGAGGAATTGCTATCTAGAATCTTCTCGAAACACCGAAATTCGAGTAACCCGTGATGCTGGGTATCGCTCTAAATTCTCGTGCAGAGAGATCTAGAAACTCTAGGCGGGGAATGACGGTTTCCCGAGAAAGTATCTTTTCTCAAGAAGCACTCGCTTCTAGTGCGCATTGAGTTGGCACGAAGCGGGAAATTGGCTAAACCAGTCATTCACTTACTTTTGTTCGAAGAGAACAGACGCAGGCCTGATGTGAGCCATTTTTGTGTTGCGTCTCACCTCAACCATGATTCGGCTGACTGTTATGGAAAGGAAGCTGAGAAGTCCTTGAACAGTTCTGAAGCTGACTGGAAATCTGGTTTTTCACCATTCAGGTAGATATTTGTTTAAATCATTTAACTTTGTACATGTGTTCCACACGCCATTGTTCTAACCTCATTACCTATGCGGATGTCCTTGCATACTAATTAGCAAACCGATCGATAACGCAGTTGACGGCGAATCGTGTGTTTGTTTACTGTGTGCTCGCGAATCAGCTGTTAGGAACGCCGTAATGTGATGTGGGCGATTTGGGTTCCAAATATATGTACCATATATTGCCAATCGTTGCATCTATTAGGTTGCTGTGTTAGAATAAAACAGTTACTTGGGCCGGATGGAAACTTAGATTATGTCAGTCAGTTGCTGAAGCCAGAAGAACGGTTAGAAAACCAGGTAAGTTGGTAGGTGGAGATTCAGACAACATTTGTACTTAGTTACTAAGTAAAGGAAGAACTTAGTTCTGTGCCACCAGGAATGATGTAACTATTGTGTAATAACTTAATAGTGAATTCATTGTGTGGAACACCGGATTTCTGTGGTAAGGTAAGTTTGCTTTGGTGATATATATGTATATATATATATGATGTGATATTGTGTGTATATATATTAGGTCATGGCATGTGATACTTCCTGGGGTAATTCCGAACGCCGAATAGCTCGACGCGTGATAACACTGCGGGCCGTCGCAATATAAATATGCGTTCTGAATTCTTGTCTAAGCTATCCAGTATCCTGGTTCTTTCATACTGGCGCTAGTGCGAGTGAATGCTAAGGTGCTGGAAGTATGGAAGGATGCAAGGAGGCTGTATGAGACTGGGGAAATATAGGATATGGGGGATGTGAAAGCAAGTTATGAAAGTATGGGTTGGTAGGCCAAACCAACGATGAAGTTTGGTCCAGGCCAAGGCTAAACCACTTGGGAGGACAGAACTGGAACATTACCCTTGGAACATGTGGGGAACATGTATTCTCAAGAAGGCTTCTTGACTCTAAGACAGAGTCTGATAAGAAGAGTTTGCTATGGCGTGGGCAGGTGATCCCACCAGCAAACAGGCTTGTGTACATAGTGGATGTGATCATGTCCTATTCCTATATCCCGAGGGATGGTATATTGATCAAGATTGTGTATTAATGTACATTGATGATGTTAGGAACGAGTCCAGGGACTCTTTACCTATTTGTTTAGTTCGATTAAATTAGAAAAATAACAGCCTTGTATCACTACTGACGTTAGCGACGACTGGTAGATGATTAGGGATAGGTGAGACCTACGATCAGACTCGTCATTCTGATTTCTTGCTCTGTTTGACGGGCTGTTCTGTGAGGCCAGCTGACATTTGGGAACCCATGCTTTACTACTCTCCATATAGAGATAATGCTTTGGTTATATGCATAACTAAGTAGCATGACTGAGGGTTGAGTAGTTATTGGTAGGATGCATGTGGACTAATGTTTGGGCCAGTATACTCTCACCGGTCGCTCTTCCTTTTCAGGAGTTTGCCTGTTGAGGAACCAGTCAACTATAATGTTGTTGGCAGGAAACCACTTCGTGTGACACAGCGAAGGGTTCAGTTCTTTACTTATCACGCCAGACTCAACCACACCAGGTACCCAATGTGATTCACCATGCGTGAAGTTTGCATCAAGAAATACAACTGCCCTGAAGGTGCACGTGTGGGAAGTGATGGTTTGTGATGTTTTTCGATAATAGAAGATACTCTGTTTCTGCCAGGAACATTTCAGCATTTTGAGTAATCATGCTCAACGAAAGGAAACACCGGACCGTATATTATGACGGTGGTTCTGCCTAAACGCAGAAGTAATTGATTTTCAGACACTTGAATGGTTCTTTGGACAGCTCTAGTGGCAGGTCCTGAGAAGAACTACACCAGCTATTGACTTGTGGCAAGTGTTACCCGGTGGAAGGGACTATGGATTATAGTCCAACCTGAATTGTTTCCGTGAAATAGATGTCTGATTCTATTAATGTACTGTCTCAGTTTGAAGATTATAAACTGTGTTCGAGTAGGACTCAGTAACATTTCAGTAGCCATATCTGATTCTACAAGCAGTGTGACTGTAAGAGACCATTGAATTGGTCATTGACATTTGTCCATCCATGTTCCTGTGATGTGATGAAGGGACCATTGAATTGGTCATTGACAGATCCGTTCTGCAGTGGGACTGTGCTATGAGTGACAGACCATTCGATTGGTCAGTGACTATTTAAGTTCATCGAAGTAACGAATACTTGGAGTCAAGTCCAGAAGGATTGTCTCCCAACCGGTATTGTTCGAGAACTGTATTAACAGTGACTCCGTGGGAGTGATACAGATGCAGTTGGTCCCGTGAAGTGTGGTCCAGCAGTGACTCTATTGTTGTGGATCCACGCTCTGGAGACGGAGTGGTCTCCAAGGTTCTAGTCATCTCACTGGAAGGAAGCCGGGTGAGTGGCGGACCGACTGGACGGGACATCTGCATCCAATCTACTTCTCAACTCGATGAAGACACCTATATCTCTGATTCTGTCTCTACTCTATCTTCTATTTGTGTAAATAGATTATTCTATCAGGATGTTCATTTCAGTTCTATATTCTCAAGGGTAGAATAAACTTTATGTAAGTTGACTTGCTCTTTGTATAATGATTGAGTGTGGTCTCGGACGATGCCTAAGTGTTCATTGTTCCACAGGTGTAGGTAGTTAGTGGGGGTCTAGAATCTGGAGGGGCTTGTAGACGTAATTAATTAATATGAGATCAACCACAGAGTAAAAATGTGTATCTGCTTGTCCAACCCCTGGGGCTAGAATACACGGGAGTGCCAGAGACACCTCGGGTGTGGTTCACTCTCACTACCCAAGGTGAACTCGTTACAATGACCTTGAGTAGTATCTTAGTTATGTGGCTCATTAAGCTGATAGTTCTGTAATCCTCACACTCAATAGCTCTTGGCTTCTTCGGTAGTGTTATGAAAATGGATGTTTTCAAATCCTTGGGGATGTACCCAGTATTATATATATCATTACATAATTCTGTGATAGTTTCAATGCCAAAGCTGGATAAGGATTTTATCATCTCTGTTGTTATCTTGTCAGGACCTGCAGCCTTTCCTTCTTTCATATTTTTAATAGTCTTTTCTACCTCGGCCGTTAATATTTTTGGTCCGTCTTGAGTGTTATACAATGTTGGTCTATTGACCCTGTTGTCCCAGAATAAATCTTCTGTGTACTCTGTCCATCTTTTTATTATGTCAGTGTTATTAATTATAATTTCTCCATTTTTTCCTCTTATATAACCGTTTCCTGTTATATTATTTTTCTTCTTTGTAAATATTTTTATATGTTCATGTAATTCTTTCGAGTTGTGTTTTATTTCCAGATCCTCTATTTCTTTGCAATGTTTCTGCAGCCACTCTTCTTTGGCAACTCTGCATAGTAATTTAGTAGTAATTTAGTAATATATTAATTTATTGTTTATATTACTATATAATATAAGCAATAAATTAACAGTATTTATTATACATTGTAAATTAATGGTCACAAATGATATTCTTACATGATTAAATCTCATCTGTACATAATATATAAGCACGTTTTCTTACACTATCTAAACCAAGTCTTACAATGTAAGGACCATGATTACCATGTAAATTATTCCTATCCAGCATATTTTAACACTGCACAACTATCATAGCGACCGAGTCTCTGTCTCTGAGGTGTTACTGCCATTTAAATAAGTGATTTAGAAAATTGTGCTTGCTTATGAGAGTATATTTCCTTCTCCATCTCCTCCTAAAAAACAAATGTGCACAAGGAGCAATGAGAGATAATTATCAGAATATGTTTATCCCATTCCTTTGAACAAATAGTGTTTGCTAATTTTGTGTTTAAATGGAATTTGAAATCTTACTGAATTTTTCAACAAATGTTAATAAATATCTGCTTTATTTCTATTTGTGAACGTGTTTTCCTTAGGACCTGTGACCAAAATGTAATACATTTTGTATCTTCTAGCTGTTTTATCTTTCTTAGTAAGTAAAGGAATTTTTTTAATATGCGTTCGGCGCTTTGGGCATATGGTGCTAGATCCATTTTTTATAGACCAATCAGCATTTAGTGGGTGATGTGATCAGTATGACATCGGCCATCTTTCCATCCCAAGACATTTCCTGATACTCATTTTCGACTGGGTTGAGCAGCCCAGCTCAATTCTAAAAGTCTATCCTGATGCAGATTCAAATCGACCAGCAGGCAAGCATCTAACCACTACATTACCGTAGGTCATGTTATTCTTCTTAGGTGTGCTATTTTATTTATAAATTGCCACTATTGGCATCAGGAAAGTCACTATTGTCTTCATAAGCTATAGTGTGTATAATTTATATGTCCTTCCTCAGCATGCTTTTCGGAGAGGGCATTCATCACCAGCATTTTCCCAGTGTAACTGAAGCTGTCCAATGTTTTAAAGCTAATCTTTGGAAATCCGGACAGAACTTCACATACTATTTGATGTCCCCAGTCATTCTTGGTCCGCATAAATGGTAGGCAATCTGCCAGTTAGTTGCACCAATATGGAGTTTTGAGGGTTATCGATCAAAGATTAAATTTGTACATGGTTCATGGAAGATGACAGTCAGCATGAACTCTCATATCTATGTAATTGACAAAACTTCATACACATACATTATAGATTAACTCTACCAGACCGCTGTACCGATTTTTCTGTAATTTCCAAATCTGCCGCTATACTGCTGTACTTAATTTTCGGTACTTTGCTTAGCACGTGAATAAAATGCGTCGCAAAAATAACCAACCAATCGTGGTCAAACCTCATGGTTAGCCATTGCAAATGTCTGCCCCCCATGTGTTTGAATTGACTTTGTGTGGTTTAACGTGAAAAAATTCTGAAAATTCACAATGAAACGAGCGGCTGATGAACCAAGCACTTCAACAAGAAAGCGAAGTAGGTCTAGGCTTTTCACAGTCCAACAAGTGATCGATACTTTGGTTGATTCAGACTCTGAGGAATCAGAATTTCATCAAGAATACGTTTTCAGTTCAAGTGACACAGACAAGTGAGAGCTCGAGTGATGAGGAGAATCTTGAACCTTATAGATCTAGAGCTAGATTCGATAGTAAGAGAAAGGGGGGGGGGGGCGTACAAAGACAATCCATGCAAGAAGGTGAAGCGCGACATCTGGTGCTCACTTTGCAAGAAGTACCTCTGTGTGAAACAAGGCTCATCCTGCTAGATGGATTGGCACACAAGGGTGAAATATTGGCGCTAGATGAAAGGTAGACCTATTTTCCACAATGTCTCCAAGTTCCATCTTATTCTAACCACTTGTTTGCATGTAACTAACATTTTTCTATATCATGTTGGTTTTTCCTCTTTAATGCTCAGAGCCCAGGTGTAGGGGACAGTTAGGTTCAGGGCCTCAGCTCTGGTAGGGTTAATATAACATATGTTGAAAAACAATATTTATGAAAAAGTATACACAATGTATAATATATATCCCAATTTTAACCTAGGAGGGTTTGAAGGGATATTTAAAACAAAAATACAATAAAAATACCAATTCCTATATGTGAAAGTAATACTCTTCATACATTTGTACATCTGGTCAATTTTACTGAAACTTGTTTTCACCTAGAGATGATTAATTTGTTTAGCCCAGGAACTTATGTCAGAATTTGAAAACAAGTCATACTTAACACAAATCAGATGTAGTTGAATTAAAATATTTGTTGCTGTCATTGATTGTCATTGTATCTGTTATTGATTGTACATGAAAATTGTGTGTATTTTGTATAATATAATTTGAAATGATACATTTGTTGTTTGGTTTCTAAACTTGTAATATTTACTTCACCAGTTTGAATTATGATATAATTATACAACTATGACAATAGTGTCGGCTATATCACTCACCACAAAAAAATGTCATGTTTCACTTTATTTATTTATCTGACACTCTTATTTTATTACCAGTATATATTTTAACAATAAATTATGATTTGATTTACAATTTAAAAAAGTATTGTAATTATGCTAGTAGGTGGTCTACATGAAGTTAGACTGACTTAATTTGTTTGCGCCAACTTTTTCTCACCCAGTTGTTACATTAACTTATGTCCCCCCTAGCTATTACTTTAGTCTAACTTATGCCCCAATTATTAGTATTGTAATTATGCTAGTTATTGTTAGTTGTAATTATGTTAGTTTACTGAACGTAAAACTTGCCTAGTACATCAACGGCAGCTGAAAATGCTGGTGTTGACTGCAACGTTCTGCAAGGGATATGCAACATTTAAAAGAAAAATTATGCTAGTAGATGGTCTACATGACGTTAGACTGACTTATTTTGTTGCGTCAACATTCATATAATTTCAATAACACACACTGAATCTAACAATCTGAGCAATTAAAATCACCAAATATGTGTTTACATTTTATACATTAACTCTCCTACATTAAAAACTATGTAATTTTTCATAAATACCTTTTAAAAACTGTCAGGAAGTGCAAGAACTCAGATTAGAGAGCCATAAGCAGCTGAAAAGTCACAAGCCACTCACTGCAGCAAGCCATATGGAAAGAGCTAAATGTCAGCAGAGAAGGCCATTGAGAATATTGTTGTTACATTAACTCATCTTCTTATGTCACACCTAGTTGTTACAATAACTTATGTCCCACCTATTGTTACATTAACTTATGTCCCACCTAGTTGTTACATTAACTTATGTCCCACCTAGTTGTTACATTAACTTATGTCCCACCTATTGTTACATTAACTTGTGTCCCACCTAGTTGTTACATTAACTTATGTCCCACCTAGTTGTTACATTAACTCATCTTCTTATGTCCCACCTAGTTGTTACATTAACTTATGTCCCACCTAGTTGTTACATTAACTTATGTCCCACCTAGTTGTTACATTAACTTATGTCACACCTAGTTGTTACATTAACTTATGTCCCACCTATTGTTACATTAACTTGTGTCCCACCTAGTTGTTACATTAACTCATCTTAGGTCCTACCTAGTTGTTACATTAACTTATGTCCCATCCAGTTGCTACATTAACTTATGTCCCACCTAGCTGTTACATTAACTTATGTCCCATCCTGTTGTTACATTAACTCATATTCTTATGTCCCACCCAGTTGTTACATTAACTTATGTCTCACCCAGCTGTTACAATAACTTATGCCCCACTCAGTTGTTATATTACCTCATCATCATCATCAAGTGCCGTGCCGACTGGCGTAGGCGTTCATGACTCTCCACAGATTTTGGTCTTTGGTTTTCTGGATCAACTCTACCTCACCTTCTTATAATCTGTCCACGAGGACGAGTCAATAAGTAAGTCACACAGTTCTGTGGGATGGCAGGTAAATGTAGTTGGTGTTTTCTACAAGTGTCATTAGGTGACAGCAACATCAAACTTTATATTCCCGTTCATTATGTGTCCCATGCACATGCGCAGCCCATGAACAAAATGGCGACTGTACTTAAGGAGTGTACAACCAAGAGCAACGTGCTGTTGTGTGTTTTTTTTTTGTGGGCAAAAGGACTGCCTGCAAAAGACATTCATAAGGAAATGCTTTCTGTTTATGCTGACAAATGTTTGTCCCGTAAAGCGGTGCATAGCTGGGTAGAAACATTGTCTCAAAGACGCTCTAAAATTGTTGATGAAATCCGATCTGGTCGTCCTGTTAAGATTTCTACAGAAACATCTGTGCAGCGGGTGGAAGAGATGATTAGAGGCGACAGGTGAGTAACGATAGACTCTGTAGCATCTGCAATAGGGTGCTCACATGATTCAGCATACAACATAATGCATGATCGATTGAAATTTCCAGGACTGCTGACTAGAGGAGTGTTGCTTCTTCATGACAATGTCAGATCACATATGGCTCGATTAACTCAGGAGAAAATTAACCAACTAAGGTAGGAAGTTCTGGAACATCCACCTTACAGCCCCGACTTCGCCCCTAGCGATTTTCAATTTTTTGGTCCACTGAAAACCAACCTTGGTGGGAGACATTTTGCAAATGATGCCGAAGTTGAATGTGAAGTGAAAATGTGGTTTAGAAAACAGAGCACACAGTTCTATACAGCCGGTTTGGGAGGACTGATAAAACGATGGGATAAGTGCATCAAAGTTGGTGGAAATTATGTTGAGAAATAAAGTGACAATGTAAGTATAAAAAAACTGGTTTCCAGTTATATTTAGTTATTTTTCTACAGCCGTTTGTGACTTACTTGTTGACTTCCCCTCGTATTAACTCTTCTTATTCAAAATAATGTATTCACTTGGTGAATTTAAACACTGAAGTCACAAAAGTATGTTGCTCAATTTATTGCCTGGCATATTTTGCTGCATCTCATCAGATTCATACTGCACAGTTATAAATCATATAAAGTGAATGAGAATATTCTTAAACAAGTGGAATCAGTACAAGTATCTCGGAACAGTCATAACATCTGATGGGAGGAATCAGTACAAGTATCTCGGAACAGTCATAACATCTGATGGGAGGAATCAGTACAAGTATCTCGGAACAGTCATAACAACTGATGGGAGGAATCAGTACAAGTATCTCGGAACAGACATAACATCTGATGGGAGGAATCAGTACAAGTATCTCGGAACAGACATAACAACTGATGGGAGGAATCAGTACAAGTATCTCGGAACAGACATAACATCTGATGGGAGGAATCAGTACAAGTATCTCGGAACAGACATAACAACTGATGGGAGGAATCAGTACAAGTATCTCGGAACAGACATAACAACTGATGGGAGGAATCAGTACAAGTATCTCGGAACAGTCATAACAACTGATGGGAGGAATCAGTACAAGTATCTCGGAACAGACATAACATCTGATGGGAGGAATCAGTACAAGTATCTCGGAACAGACATAACAACTGATGGGAGGAATCAGTACAAGTATCTCGGAACAGACATAACATCTGATGGGAGGAATCAGTACAAGTATCTCGGAACAGACATAACAACTGATGGGAGGAATCAGTACAAGTATCTCGGAACAGTCATAACATCTGATGGGAGGAATCAGTACAAGTATCTCGGAACAGTCATAACAACTGATGGGAGGAATCAGTACAAGTATCTCGGAACAGACATAACATCTGATGGGAGGAATCAGTACAAGTATCTCGGAACAGACACAACATCTGATGGGAGGAATCAGTACAAGTATCTCAGAACAGACATAACATCTGATGGGAGGAATCAGTACAAGTATCTCGGAACAGACATAACATCTGATGGGAGGAATCAGTACAAGTATCTCGGAACAGACATAACATCTGATGGGAGGAATCAGTACAAGTATCTCGGAACAGACATAACATCTGATGGGAGGAATCAGTACAAGTATCTCGGAACAGACATAACATCTGATGGGAGGAGCCTTTAAGAGATAAGAACAAGAATTGCTATGGCAAAGGTAGCCTTTTGCAAGATGAAAAACATACTGACCAATAAAAAGATGTCAGTTGCAATGAGGAAAAGAGTGTTGAGAAGTGCTTCCTGGCGAGGAGTGGGTGCAAGTGCCAACAGACTTCTGCACATCCTTTTCGGTTTGCATCCAACTAGATAGAAAATGCAGACAAGAAAATCCGGCTGCTGTTGAGGCTGAAGTACAAGCGTTGATTTTCGAGAATTCGCTAGACGGTGACGCGGTCATCTACACAGATGGGTCGGTCGTCCGACATGTGAGAAGCTCATGAGCCTTTACAGCTCGGGCCGGAGGGAGAATTGTGAAGGAGGACTCAGGTGCTTTCACTGAAACCACAAGTAGCCTGACCATGGAAGTCATGGCAGTAAGTAAAGCAATAACATGGCTCGAGACACAGACATTCACTAGGGCTTGTTTCCTTAGCGACTCAATGAACATGATCAAGAGGATAGAGGAGGGGTCGATCCGAAGAGAATGGTTGCTGCCTCTGAAGCGGTCTCGGCTGGCAAAGATTAGTTTCATCTTCGTGCCAGGTCATGCGGGAGTACAAGGAAATGAGCGGGCTGACAAGCTCGCAGGTGAGGCTACTGTGGAGGGTGGACGCGCCATGGACCAGGCTGACATTCTGAATGCTCTACGAGAAGTGAGACTTTTGCGAGAACCAAGTGATGACTGTGAATCTACAACAATGGCCAGACTGCGGGAGCAGCAAATTAAAAGAGGGGTGGCCAAACAAGAACACTACGCAGGAAGCCAAAGAAGATTAATAAACCAACACAGAACTGGCGTCGTTAGCCGCTACACGCTGCGGGATTTGCTGAGGAGGGGATCCGAGCACTTATGGACTGAATGGTTCGATGTGCAACGAGGATGATCTGTCGACTAACTAACTAACTAGCTACACAGAACGTGTACTTTTATATGGATGTGAAGCATGGACAATGAGCAGACATGCTGAAAAACATCTGATGGCTGTAGAAATGTAGTTTCTGAGGAAAATGCAAAGAATACTATAGACAGACAGAAAAATCAATGAGAAAGTCCTACAAGAAACAAATGAAAACCTTAAATTGATTAGAGAAATTAGATGTACAGTCAACATTTTTGGAGACATTACAAGAAGACATAAATTAGAGAACTTGGTGACAACTTGGGAAAAGAACAAGGAGAAAGGCAGAGAAGTAAATATCTGGATGGCTTGACCACGTGGCATGGTCGAGATAAGAACAGGAAGCTGATCCATGACTCTGGTGATCGTGTGAGATGGCAAAGATGATGACGAAGTGAATAAATAAATAATACTTTAGCTGAAATACTTAAAACATTTAGCCACAGGTATTGTTTAATGTGGAGCACTTGTTACCCCCATGGTAATTTCACATTTAAAATGAACTTTTTCTATTGCACAAAACTGGCTGGTGTCACCTAATTGCTAAGGCTTCACTATATTTCAGCTATCATCTATTGTTCGTCAAATACAGTATACGGAACACTCTTTTTTTGTTAATCTTATGAGTCTAGTTTGTGAGGTGTTGAAAAATCGCAGAGGAGGGCATTTTGTAGCCTGTTGTCTGCAAGGCATTCCTGAAGACTGATTCTCTCTCTTTTCCACCTACACTGTTATGTGTTAGGCCAATTTATTTGCTAATTGTATTTCCATTCTACCTATGCAAGTTGCTTGGCACTCACACTGGAATTGTTTAATGCATTTAAATTTGGTGTACGTAGACAATGGTTCTTGTACAGATGGAATAGGTATCAGGGTGATTTTATTTCTTATCATTGGTTCAGCAGCAAAGAATGTTTGATTTGCTGCTGTTTTAAGTCGATCATGTATTCATTTCATTATGTTGTCCCCTTAGATCAGTGTTTCCCAACCTTTTTTGTACCATGCCCCACTTAAGCCTTTCTAAAATTCATATTGCCCCCCTCCCCCGCCCCATGCCCCCCCCCCCCCCCCCCCCCCTCAACATATACATTATTTTTAATATTCAAAAATTGAAATGTTCACTAAAGAAACTTGAATGATAGGTTTTAGGAAGAAATCACTAGGTAATTATTGAGCAAACACAGTAAGTAAATTTTCAAAACATATAATGGAGAACTGAAATTCAAGTACAAAATAATTTTAATGAAAGATTTTTCTATATTATTTTAATTATTAGTAATTATTTATTATTTAAATTTAGTGAGATCCTTGCTCTTGATGCTTGCTGCAAAGAGATCTTATGTCAGGTTCCAATTTAGTTAACTTCAGTCTCAAGTCTCCCCGTTTTGTTATATTCAGCCGATTTCTTCCATTTTCGAATTGCCCCCCTTAACAGTCAAATTGCCCCCCTGTGGGGCGTGGGCCCCACGTTGGGAAACACTGCCTTAGATGGTTAGCTGAAGAAACACTTTTAAGTTTGGGTACCTTTGATTGTGTGGGGGTAGTTTTGAGAGCTTAGCAGTGGTGATGATGAAGTCGGCTAAATATCCATTAGATTGCAGTCTGGTTAAGGGTTTCCAGTTATTCTTTTAGTGTGTCATCAGAACAAATCTTTCCAACTTGACTAAACATTCTAGTTGGTATGACTGCTCTTTAGATGGTGACATCCTCTTGATATTGGATTAGGATGTCCAAGAACGATCTTCTTATGTCCCATCACGTTGTGACATTAACTCATCTACTTATGTCCTATACATTAACTCACCTTGTTTTGTCCCATCCAGTTGTTAAATTAACTGGCATTACAATCCAGTTGTCCCTTTAACCAGTCTACTCCATGGGGCTATTATTTTAAGGTTTGTAAACCCAAATATTTAATATTTAAAGTAATGACTGATTATAAGCAAATGTGTTGAAGTCTCAGCCACCAGGACCATCATCATGTGTTCTGCAACATGGCTTAGATGCTCATGTCCTTCCACGGGTCACAGTTCTTGGTGTTCTGGATTAATTCTTATACCCTCTGCCTCTTCTACCACTGATCCTTCTAGTTATCATGATGTTTGTCATGTATATACTGGTAGCAGGTTGTCCTTGTGGATATGTGTGGGATGTATGTAGATCAATCTCTCCATGACAACAATGTGTACACTAACAGTGGACTTCACAGTTCACATACAATAGGGCTCTGTGTCTGAAGATGAACAAGCACACACATATAACATCATCAGAAGCCAAGATACACCAAGTTTATCTTGTAGCAGACTGAAAATACAATGAGTCATGTATAAACAATCATAGTAGTATATTAACGTCTGATTACACACTCAATTCTAGAATGTGGAAACCCGGTGATATTTGCATTGGTGGTCATCGTTCCTGATTACAACAGAGCCCCCATATGTGAGATTGTTCCATCAGTTTCTGATCCAGTCTTCCTTTTTGTGCAGAATTGGCACACCAAAGCTCAAACGGTGCCCCCCTTTCTGGGCAAATATATTCTATGTCACTTTAAATACAGATCATATGTTAATGTATGATGATCAGATGATTGTTGGTACTGAGTGTCTTGCACTGCACTCAGTCTCAAATAATGCACACTCCCGGGTACATTAATACATCCATGACATGGTGAAGGGTCATGATTATTATTTACTGTTTTCTTCTTACTCGGTGCCATCTCAGCACGTTAATATGTCAGGATGCTTGTACACTGTATTGTAGTTCATGATATTCAATGATATTACTTTTACATAATTCTGCAAATAGATTAATTCTACACATATTGCTGCAGACTATTGAATATTACATATATTTCTGCAAACAGATGAATTTCAAACATAGCATTCATTCTCAAATATACACGCCTACTGATGTTGATGTTTTGATCAAGCCTCCCTGTGTTCTGGTTGGTCAGTCATTTTTATAAACCATCCATCATGTGCCATGCCGATAAGCGTGGACGGTCACGTTTTGCCATCTCACTCAATCACCAGAGTCATGGATCAGCTCTGTGTTTCTGTCTTGACCATGCCATGAGGCCAAGCCATCCAGGTATTTTCTTCTCGGTCTTCCCCTTGGTCTCCTCCCCTCGATCATGCTAGTTGTCATCAAGTTCTCCAAGGCATTTCTTCTCATAACATGCCCAAAAAATGTTGACTGTCATTTGTTTCTTGAAGGACTTATTCATTGGTTTTTCTGTCTGTCCATGGTATTCTTTGCATTCTCCTCAGAAACCACATTTCGACAGCCATCAGATGTTTTTCAGCTTGTCTGCTCATTGTCCACGCTTCACTTGCATACAAAAGTACAGGTTCAATGTAGCACTTCAACACTCTTTTTCTCTTTTCAGTTGATATCTTTCTGTTGGTCAGTATGTTTTTCATCTTGCAAAAGGCTGCCTTCGCAATGGCAATTCTTGTTCTAATTTCTTGAAGGCATCTCCCATCAGATGATATGACTGTTCTGCGATAACTGTACCGATTCACTAATTTAAGAATATGCCCATTTACTTGTATATTACATTGTGGTATTTCCTTCTTCCCAGTGACGACCATAATCTGTGTCTTCTTATAGTATGTCCCACAAAGAATACCTTCATTCACGATCAATTATTTTGAAAACTGTTGCATCGTTATGAAATTTTTCCAGCCGTCTTATATTTACCCCCACCCAAGGAATATGTCTTTGATAGGTCCAAAAACTACTTAAATAATCGAAAACGGCGACATTTCTTTGATGTTTTGCTGAACAACTAGTGATTTCTCGCTAGCAAATTTATGTTTATAGTAATGGAAGCCGTATGATGACAGTGTATAGGTCACTACGACACTCTACAGATCACTAATAGCCGCTACCCACCCCTTACCAATGAATTTCACTAAGCTATACCAGCTACAATCAATAACATCGACCATCTTCACTTTTTAAGGTTTTCATTTGTAACCCGAATGATGATAGTGTTTACACTACTATGACCCTCTACAGATCATATACCGACCATATATACATGTTTACCTATATGACACCTGTCACGACCCGAGGTTCGAACCACCTAGCCTTACCCCACATGCCGACACCCCATGCTCCACCCCTGAGCTCCCACGCCCTCCGCCCCCTAGACCACCTCGAGGAAGTACACTGTAACCCTAAGCCTTACACAGCCCCAATGGAATGAAGATAGTTTTTACGCCCAATACAGATAAAGAAAGAAGACGAGAAAAAAAAAGAGAAAGAGACCGAGGAGGAAGAGCACTGTACCTTAACAGCATCACTAGTATGATGATAGTTTTTTAAGCCCTGGCCAGCTACAATCAATAATAATAGCAATTATATAATTTTTTACACATATAAAATTTATCACATAAAAAGGGAAGTAACAGTGCAAAAATACGTTCGATTATTTATTCATGGGTTGCATTCCTTGAATATGAGGTCGTAAAATATGACGTTTTCTATGCGGTTGTAGACTTTTTATATAGTAAAAAATTATGGTGCTGCACCATAAATGCTAATCAAATACAACATTGCGGCAAATTAAGATGACACACAAGGCGTATCCGGATTCGTATGGGAGTGGGTGCAATGAAAGAAATAGCTTTAAAGTCAACAGGGTCAGCTGCATTGCACCAGGTTTTTATCCCATATGGCTCAGTTTCTTTCCGCAGCGCGGAAAGTGTCGCACAAAGCACGAACTACGTAGCTCCAGCGACGACCCTCGGGAGTCTAAAAAAAATGCACTCGTGAAATGAAGGACGCGGCCCGGAATCAAACATACAACCTTCGGAGCCCGAGTCAGACGGCTTGACCACTTCACCACGGAGAATCCCAAGAGGGGTGCAATGTGTAATATTAGTAAAGACAGAGAATTTACAGAGGCACGGGGTAAATAATTGGTAAATTAACAGGAAAGTAGAAGGAGTATATTTCTTACCTTATTTTTCATTTCCTTCTTGTTTCTTCAGCTGCTGGTTAATAAAGTGTACACAAGTATTCATGTTAGCTTTTTATATTGAGTTCGTGAAAGCTTCCAAATAGCTGTGCGTTAATGTGCGTATGGAGTGACCAGAAATGATACCACAATTTAGTTATCAGGTTTCCATTTTTAAGGATCTGTTCAGCTGTCAGTGTAGTTTGTTCACACGTACACATGGGTGACAGACCCGCTTTGAGTCTTCGTGAAAGACTGTCTACTCTGCTGTGTACCGTTCAGAGACTGAACATGATTACCTGTTTTGCACTATGAAAATAGTTGTCAGTGTCTCTGCAGTGGGCTTTCTTCTTAACGACCAAGATGTTGGTCCTCTTCATTGAAGTATATAGATTGATTCGTATGCACGTGTGTTGTCCCCTAATTTGACAACGTGTTTGCTCTCACGTTTCTTGTTATGCCACAATATGTCAGTTTCCACCGCAATATTACTCTTCTGTTGGTATTCAATGCGTTTAGTGTGTGTGTGTGTTCTTTTTTCTTTTCTTCTTCAATACAGTTGTTTGTCACTGCTGAGGGCTTGCGGAATTGAAAATTCTTAATTGTGAAATACAAACTGTTGCATTGATAATGATATTATGCTGATTCTGTAATGTTTAGGGCCTGCAAATTCGTCTGAATAGTTGGAGCAAAATATCCCAGTAAGTGTGTACGTAGATTAAGGTCTGCGATCTGCTCAGACCTTAATCTGTGTCGGACGGTTCCAGTAGGTTGATGATTGCTCTCGGTTGCATAAAATTCAATCCATCCTTTCTCCAATAGTCCTCTTCCTCTTTCAACACATGGTCCTCACATTGTTTTCCAGTAACTTTTATCAATATTTAATAGCGCGGACTGGTTGACAGACAGATAGAAAGGTAGGTGGGTGGGTGGATGGATGGATGGATGGCTGGCTGGCTGGGTAGGTAGATAGGTAGATAGATCCCCGCCAGGAGCTGGGCGAAGCCGGGCCGAGTCAGCTAGTTTATTTATATAATCACGTTTCATGAAAGAACCTCCATTGGAGACACCTCTGAACAATACCATTTAACTCCGCGCTGTTTGTACCAAAACGAAAACCGCGAGACAATTTCAAAAATAGCGGGGGGGGGGGGGGGGGGTGTCTTGCTGAAGGTGTAATACTCTTAAAAGATGGTATTAATTCCGGAGCCGTAAATTTTATACCGCATATAAACAAACATTGAAATCTGTTGTACAATCTCCAGAACAAAAATTTTTTTGTTGGGTGGACATAATGATAAGGTTATATGCTAAATCTCATCATTTTCCCTCAGTTGGTTACTGAGATAGTGAATTTTATATTGGGGCAAAAAAACACTAATATTCAGTTCTAACCCTATTTGTTCACTGTGTGCAACAACCGCATCAACTAAATGTTGCAGGTCCTGTTCATTGTCTGCAATCAAGACTGTATCATCTGCATATCTAATGTTATTGATACATCGTCACACAATGTTGATTCCTTCCATATCTTCTATATTTATGGAAATATTTTCTCTGTACAGGGAAAAAAGATCTGGAGACATTACACATCCCTGTCTCACAGCTCTCTTAATAGGCTGATATTGACCTACTTCATTATCAATTCTGATGGCAGCTTGTTGTTTCCAATATATGTTTTTTTTACAAGTCTAAGGTCTTTTCCATCAATTTGATGATCTTCAAGCATCAAATAATCGTTTGCACCTAGTAGCCTGCTGACGGTCTGGAGTCACCTGGTGCACATGACTATCCCTGCTGGGCGAGGCTGCTCCTATTGAGCACTCAATTTACGCAGTTTTTCTGATTTTCGATGAGACAGCTCAACATAATTTTATAAACCCCTTGACCTATTTATGGTCTGTCATCACAGTCTGTGATTCTGCATTAACTGCCCGTGTACTCATGAGTTATGAAACATTTTGCCAATATTTCATGACATGAATTATCATGAACCATTTTGTTTCTCACTCTGTGATACTTCTAGCGTGACCTAGTCATGATCATCATCAAGTGTCTTCTTTACTCAGACACTGTTAGTTTCATCTTTCCATAACATATAGGAGGCGGTGACAATGTTCTTCAATGCCTCTATTCTCACTATATGGCCCCAAAACACTGTTTATCTCTTTCTTAAAGTTGTGGGAATGAAAGAGGTAATGATGATGAATTATATTAATTATTATGTTGTACTAAATGAGACTTATACTAATTATAACTGTATAATTTTTTTAGATATTGTGTCTTCTGAAACATATAACTATATGCTGTTTTCAGACATGTTTTCTTCTAGAAAGTATAATTATATAATGTTGTTAGACATTGTTTCTTCTAGAAAGTATAACTATATGCTGTTCTGAGACATTGTTTCTTCTAGAAAGTATAACTATATACTGTTCTGAGACATTGTTTCTTCTAGAAAGTATAACTATATACTGCTTGAGACATTGTTTTTTCTAGAATGTGTAGTAACTATACAATGTTTTTAAGACCGTGTTTTTTCTAGAAAGTAACTATTTACTGTTCTGAGATATTGTTTCTTCTTGGAGAAATGGATGGCATGAGTTTCTAAAGACAAGTTTAGAACATGAACCATGGAGAAATGATTGGCATAAATTTCAAAAGACAAGTTTAGAACACCAACTATGGAGAAATGATTGGCATAAATTTCAAAAGACAAGTTTACTACACCAACCATGGAGAAATGATTGGCATAAATTTCAAAAGACAAGTTTAGAACACCAACTATGGAGAAATGATTGGCATAAATTTCAAAAGACAAGTTTAGTACACCAACCATGGAGAAATGATTGGCATAAATTTCAAAAGACAAGTTTAGTACACCAACCATGGAGAAATGATTGGCATGAGTTTTAAAAGGCAAGTTTAGAACATCAACCATGGTGAAATGATTGGCATGAGTTTTCATAGGCAAGTTTATAACACCAACCATGGTGAAATGATTGACATGAGTTTCAAAAGACAAGTTTAGAAAACCAACAATGGTGAAATGATTGACATGAGTTTTAATAGACAAGTTTAGAACACCAACCATGGTGAAAAGATTGGTATTGGTTTTAAAAGACAAGAAATAGCATGGACCTTCAAAGAGATGGATGAATTACAGCTGTGAAAGCAAAGGGACATACAAATTGAAGAAAAAATTAACATTTAACAGATTCAGAGGACCTTGACAATTGCAATCAGAATTTTGATATGAAGATTAATATCGAAAAGACCGAATTTATGTTTCCTGAACTTAGTGATGATGAGTTGGATTTGGTGCGAAACCCATTCAAATTATCAGTTGAAAAAGTTTCTGATGATTGTCAAGATAAATTTCTGGAGCTGAAAACTTATTTGGGAGCAAGAGATATGTTCGATGAGAAACAGATCGCGAAATTTTGGCCTTTGATGTGCGATTCCCGAGTGATAGAAAAAGAAATCAATGCATTGCTTCAATTTGTGTCATCATATCTTTGTGAGTAAGGCTTTTCAGCTCTGTTGGAAATTAAAATGAAACAACGTAATAGATTAGATGTTGAAAATAATCTCCATTGTACCCTTTCAAGCACTCCTCTGCGTATTTCAGAATTACTGAGGAAAAAACAATCACAGTGTTCTTATTGATTACAATCTTCATTTGAATGAAGTTAATTACAAATCTACAATATCCTCGGTTTCTGTTGAGCATTTTGTTTGATGAGGCACAATTTTCTGACATTCTGGTGTTGTGTATTAAGTTACATTATTTTGATGACGTTTTAACTGATTGTTTATTGTAATATGATTAATTTGGTGTGTTAATAAAATATTGTGAATATAAAAATGCTTTTATTTAAATTTTAATATCGATCAGCATATTCATTTGCCATTAAATATATAAAACTACACTATGTAGTTAATCTATGCATGTAAAGGTTATGTACTAATACGGAAGAAAACAAGGATTTTCAGTATTTTAGGCATTTTATTTTGAATGCACCTTTTGAGGCTGGCAATTTTGGAAAGAGGGGGAGGGGGGGGGGGGGAATGACATTCTGACATATGGTGAAAGGGTGCATGGACCAAAAAAGGTTGAGAACCACTGCTCTTTGACATGATCAATAGGAGGTAAGAGTCACCATGCATAACCTATTTTCTCTTTCTTCTAGGTTCTACTCTTTAGACAAAGTCTAACGGAAGTAAACTTTAGACAAACCAGCAGAATACAAGGAGAAACCACCACAGTACAATATGATTTGACAACTCAAACAATTTCAGATAAGCAGCTTAAATGGGTACTATCTTAGGGCAGCTTTTCACGGTAGGCAGTCATGTGCACCAGGTTACTCCATACAGTCAGCATGCGGCAGGGTGCAAAATATTGACTTTGCTTAAAGTAAGGTCATGGAATGTTCAAACTATGAACACGGATGGTAAATTAGAGAATATCAAATAAGAAATGGCCACAGTATTTCAGTTTTAAAAGTATTTCAGTTTCTGAGGCATGAGCATTTAGTGAATGCATTTATTGTACACAGTGAGCAACTTCAATCAGCATTCAATGGTAAGGGGGGGGGGGGGGGGAGAATTATGGTCATCTGCAGGAGGAAATAATTACCACAATGTAACATCCAAGTAAATTAAAAGATATGTAAACATGAAGCTATACAAATATCTTTGAACAGTCATAATATCTGATGGAAGATGCTTTGTAGACAACAAATCAAAAATAACAGTAATAGACCACATTAAAAGACAGCACTGACTTAAGACAACCTGGAGGGAAGAGTTCAAGGCAGGGCAGCAAGAGGTAGACAGCTACTATACAAATGGGGATATAACTATAACATCACAAAATGGACGAAAAGCAGTCTGTCAGAGTGTACAAGAAGGATGAGAGACAAAGAGTGTTGGAGATACATTGCAGCAACCCTTCACTTGTGGAGACTGAGACAGCAACTGATTGGATAGATGGAATCTGTTCTATACTGCTGTATGCTGATAAACATGAAAAATATGTAGACAAGCAAAGAAACATCTAATGGCAGCGGAAATCTGGTTTCTGGGGAACATATAAAGCAGAAAAACAAATATTATTAGAGTTATATTTATCTTCTTTCCAGGGCATGTGAGGACCATGGGCAATGAAAGAGCAGATAGATTGACTAATGACTGGTTCTACCGCTGGATCAGAGGCTCAATTAATCATAATCAATGCATATTTTGACCGGTAGACCGGTTCTGTCGGAAGCCACACTGTGATTCGGGGTAGACTTGATCTCCCATGACTTGAAATATGCGCAGAACAATTCTGGCAAATACTTTCCCAACAATACACAGAAGTGAGATACCCCTATAGTTGTTACAGTCGCTCCGTTCGCCCTTGCTTGAATCTTTGAAATCCTGTGGGACTTGTCCTTCTCGCCAGCATAGCTCTATTAGCTGGTGGATCTGTAGGGTGCGTGTGTCTTGCCCACTCATGATAACCTCTATTGGAATCCCATCCTTACCTCGGGTCTTGCCAGATGCAAGTTCATTTATAGCACACTTAACTTCTGTTATGGTGGGAAGTGTGTCCAGATGGTCAAGAGTTGGTAGGGCATTTATGGCGTTGAGGGCATCAGCCGCTAGTTCGGTCTCACTTGAGTAAAGCTCCAAATAATGCTCTACCCATCTATCCATGTGCTGTTCTTTTATCAGTGATGATTTCTCCAGTCAAGGTTTTCAGTGGTGCACTTTTTTTAATCATTGGACCACAGGCTCTCTTTATCCCTTCATACCTACTTCTGATGTTTCTCTTAGCACCTGCATTTTGAATGGACTCACATAACTTAGCTCACTGAGAGTTTAACGCGTTGTTCTTTGCTTGTTTCTTAAGATAGCTATCTCCTTTTTATCAATCAAGGGCTGTAGTGACTTGCTGTTTGTTGCAAACCAGTCCTGCCTCTTATGATCCACTGTGCCGTAAACTCCTAAACTGACACGTGACTGGCAAGGTCAACACAAAGAAACAGCAGACGTTCAAGATGTGCAGCGTGGGAACCGCCAAAGCCGGAAAGAAGATAAAAACGTGGAGAGCCAACCTGTGGGCTGCAAAGAACATGAAACTACAGTCACAGATGAAGCCACCACGAGGAAGATCGACAGCAGCCCACCACAGACAAGAGCCAAGACAGCTGAGAATAAGAGGGATGAGAAAGACGCCAAAGTCGGGATAACCGACTCAAAAACAATCAGATTGGTTGTCAAGCCGATCCAAGTGGAGCTGCCAGATGAAGAAATCCAGAAGCAGCTACAGGAATAAATCTTCACATCAAAATCTTGAAGGCGGAGCGGATCCTGACCTACTCAAAGATCCCTACGAGGCTGGCGGCGGTGACGACTGAGGACAGCGAGATACCACACCAAATATCAATAAATCAGAAACCGAAGGATTTATAACACGGATTACCCAGTGCTCCAGATGCCAGAGGGCTGGCGACAACAGAGCAGAATGTCGCAGTAAAACAGAAATCTGCCGTTACTGCACCGATCACCACGCCTTCAAGGAGTGTCTGCTGTCCAAGCTGGACATGGACTTCCGAGCGTCCAACAACAAGAGAAAGTGCGCCAACTGCCTGGGCAAGCTTGGAGCAAGATACCTGGGCTGTCCGTACCTCCAAAGACACAGAGAATCTTAAAAATTGCCATCACCGCAAAAACACCATTCAAGGAAGCTATGCGGAGGTGCGAGACAGCCTCGTGCGTCTCGCTAGTGGAAAAAGAACAGCTGCAGAGACAGGTCGACGAGCTGAAGAGACATATCAAGACACTTCAAACACCGGCAACGACCAGCGACAGTGAAAAACTACTTGCTGAAATAAAAGAGATACAGCAAAATATAAGACAAGAGTTGAAGAACATGATCCAGACGACCTAGAAGAACGAAGAGATTCTACGAGACATCAAGGCGGAGAGAGTAATGCTAAAAACGGAATGGGAGCTAATCCAAAATAAACCAGATGAAGCCAAGGAAAAGAATGCAGAGAAGCCACAAGACGAAGGTCAACCAAAAAAAAAAAAAAAACATCGAAAAATTGCTAAAGACAATACATAAAAAAGAAGGCAAGAAGACGGATGATGGAGCCAAATGAAAGACCAAGCAGAAACCTCAAACTAGAGCCAGCAGTCCAGCAACGATGCCTAAGCAGCCCAAGGGGAAACCAGAATCCCGCCAGCCACCCGAAGAAAGGACGGAGGAGGACTACGACACACCTGAAGAAAGATTGAGCGCAGAAAAATCCAACGAAAGGAAAAATACCTACGAAGAGAAGAAGGCGATATATATATATAGCTGCCAGCAAGAGGGAGGACGGGCAGGTTTTAATACGACTAAAGAAGTTCTAAAATACCCACATCTGGAAAGATAAACTTTAAACGGAAATGGGTCGCGTCGGACAGAAAATGCGCAAACCCCACGCTCGACCAGCTCAGAGGAAGAGTAAAGCTAACCAATCATCACACAAGGAGTACCTATAAGGACTACAACATCAAAAACGACGAGCCAGATGCTAACACTTATAAAAGAAACCGTCAAAAGAGATACACTCGAAGAAAAACTTGCTGGCCAACGAAATACCCCAGCCGACGTCACAGGCATAAAGTCTTCAACATCGAATAAGCCAGCAGAAAAACTGGCGCAGAGAAACTTATCAAACTTATCCCGCAGCATGAACTATAACCGACGCCATGGACGCGGGTTGAACGAGGAGGAAAGTTTCCTTTTTTTTTCTACGAATCGGAAACTCCTATCGCTGTTTTATCAAGAGTTTCCTTAAGTTTACCCCACTTTTCACTTGCTGTACAATTTTCTGATGTATCCGTGAACGCGTCTTCAAGTTGCTGTTGGAACTCAAAGCACTTATCAGGATCGTGGGTGTTAATAATTTTAATCTTGGGCTAGATTTGTGGTTAGCTGTGTTGATTCTCTTTGGTCTCCGTCTAACCTTGCAACAACCAAAGAATGATTCGTATCACAGTCAGCAATGTGGTAACTTCGAGTTAATGATGTTTGGTTCAGATGTTGTCTCCGCGTGATGATGGAGTCCACCTGATGCCAATGGCCGGATCTTGGATGTTTCTATGTGACCTTAAGCAGCTCTTTGAAGTCGAGTCCTTGCCCACATGAGCATTGAAATCATCGAGCATATACATGTAATCGGATTTTGGATCTGCCTTGATCACAGAGTCTAACTCCTCTTAGAACGAATCCTTCATATCATCAGGGGAAATGAGTGCATATGCACAAAAGAGGTTGCCAAGCGCAGCGATAATAGTCTTTCATTACCTCCAGCTGGAATTTCAATCATTCACAGTAGTTAATTCTTCACTGCAAAGCCCATACCATGTTGCCCTTTTTCTGCCTGATCTCTACCTTCCAAAAAAAAAAGGTGTAATTGCTTTCCCTGATTGACCTTTCCTTAGTGAGGCGAGTCTCCTGCAATCCAGCAATATCAGCGTTAAGATGATTGAGTTCGGCATCAATCACAGCCATTTTTCTCACGTCGTCAATATTCGTCAGGTAAGTGGAAAATCCTGGACACATGGTTCTTACGTTCCAGGTTGCAAGCCGTAGCTTGAGGTTTCTATTTTCTTTTTAGTAATACCTGGGCATTGGTTTAACAGCCTGCGATCCAGATTTAGTCCTAGCCTCAAGCACCCATTGAAGCAGGCGCCCAATTGGCCGGCGGGAACTACCCAGCTTGAGGCGGGCGGTAGCTGATCAGTGACACCTGTAGGTGTCTCCCACCGTCAGAGGCAGCCCATGGCGCCCCATGTCTACGCCAATTGACACTGACTTATAACCCGTAACTCCTACCTCTCGCTTTGATTTCGAGACCGGTTAAAATCAGGGATGGGGTTACATCTCTCCATAGCACAAAACCTGGGCTAAAATATAGAGACCATGTGTTGCCCATGCAACATGATCCCTCTCTCAGCTGTCTAGTTCACTCCAGAGGAAAGACAACAGCAATAAATCTGGCAAAAGCCAGAAGGAAAATAGCCACCCCGAGAAAGCTAAGTGAAACCACATGGGGATCCAGTGGGAAAATACTTAGCAAAGTTTGTCAACAGAGCATACGACGACACCTGGAACACGGGTCAATTTCATGGTTTTCAGCATCAAAAACCACAATACAAGAGCTGGACAAGGTGCAACATCAAGCACTTAAAGTCACCACAGGAGGGGTGAGATCAACCCCTATAGTAGAAATGGAGAAAATAGGGAGGACACAAACACTGAGAGAGTGCAGAGATACGGAAACACTAATACAAGCAGAAACGTTTCTCAGCTTGCCAGGGCACCCTATGAAGAACAGATTAGAAAACTTAGCTAAGGGGCGGTTGAAAAGAAGCAGTGTTAACCACCAGGCCAAACGACTCTGCAAAGAAACCACCTATTTGCCCACAGTTGGTATCCCCCCTGAAAACTATTCCAGAGCGAACTCCATGGAAAGATGAACATAGACAATCACTACAAATCCAGACCAAATTGAGAGGAATATTTGACAAGGAAAAACAGAACAGTGTACAGCGAAGAGCAGTGACTCTCAGCTTACTTGATGAAGAATACCCATAGGACCTCTGGATCCGAGTCTACACAGATGGGTCAGCACAAAATGCTGTTCGAAATGGAGGCGCGGGAGTGTACATAGAATACCCAAATAATACTTAAGACACGGCCAGAGTACCAACAGGAAAGTACTGTCATAACCATGATGCTGAAATTGAGGCAATCAAGACAGCAACAGACAAATTACTAAATACCAGCAATGGTACACAACCTGTGGTACTATTGACAGATGCAAAATCAGTACTCGAGGCGCTACTTTCTGGGAAATAGCAGTCAGCATAAGGTCACCATACAGTAGGCACCATCCCACAGTGGAGTACCCGGAAACGACAGAGCTGATCGATTCGCTAAGGAAGGAGCAAACGAAGAACGGCCTGGTGTGTACGTGACATACCACCAAAAGAAAAGAATGAACAAATCAGTCAGAAAGCCACCAAAACCTGCTCAAAATGACTACCACGTTTTGGACAGACCAGAACAAGTCATTATTCTGCGCATCAGAGCAGGACACAATAGATTACGCAACCACATGTATGCAAAATTCAAGCTTTGTGAATCAACTATGTGCAGATGTGGATTGGCGTCGCAGACAGCAGAGCACATAATCCAAGACTGCCCAAAATACAACATATCTAGGCAAACCTTCTGGCCTAGAGAGACGACAGTGGAAGATATACTCTGAGGACCGTAGAGTGAGCTAAAAAAGCAGTTAAATTTATACAAGAGACAACATTTCAGTTATAGATATATTTCAAGCGAACGAAAGAAGAAGAAGAAGAAGAAGACGAAGAAGAAGAGAAATCAACACATGTGCAAAGGCACATCAGGTATTGGGACAACAAACACCACATCTGTCGCATAGATAAATAAGTAGATACCTACTACAGTAAATCTCGTAAGAATTAATTTTGGCCTACATAATGCTACCAACGTCAAACAGACGCTTACTGCAACTAATGAGGGCAAACATAATAGAGAAGAGATGTCTTAGAAGAGCTACGGGAGTAACCATGGGAGATAGAATTAGGATCATTCTTCATCTTTGGTCTGCCTGAAATATGTTTATAACTCCAATGTTGTCTCTTGTATGAATCTAACAGTCTTTTTTTTTTAGTTAACTCAGCGGTCCATATCGTGTATCTTACACTGTTATCTCTCTAGGCCAGAAGGTTCGCCTGGATATGTTGTAGTTTGGGCAATCCTGGAGTATGTGCTCTGCTGTCTGCGACGCCAAACCACATGTGCACATGGCTGAGTCACCAATCTTGAATTTTATATAATGTGGTTGCGTAATCTATTGTGTCCTGTTCTGACGCGCAGAAGAATGACTTGTTCTGGTCTGGCCATAACGTGGTAGTCGTCTTGAGTAGGGTTTGGTGGCCTTCTGAATGATTTGATCATTGTTTTCTTTTGGTGGTATGTAATGGGCACAGCAGGTTGTTCTTCTTTTGCTCCTTCCTTAGCCAATCGATCAGCTCTGTCGTTTCCGGGGACTCCACAGTGGGATGGTATCCACTGTATGGTGACCTTACGTTGACTGCTAAGTTTAGAAAGTAGTGTCCTTAGAACTGGCAATTTCTCAGACAGGAGCGCCTCTATTACGGATTTTGCATCTGTCAATATCACCAGAGGTTGTGTACCATGGCTGGTATTTTGTAATTTCTTTGTGGCTATCTTGAGTGCCTCAATTTCAGCATCATAATTATGGCAGTACTTTCCTGCTGGAACTCTGGCCGTGTCCCTAGTATTATTTGGGTATTCTATGTACACTACCGCTCCTCCATTTCGAACAGCATTTTATGCTGACCCATCTGTGTAGACTCGGATCCAGAGATCCTGTGGGTATTCGTCATCAAGGAAGCTGAGAGTGGCTGTTCTGCACTGTACACTGTTCTGTTTTTCCCTGTCATATATTCCTCTCTTTTTTATCTGGATTTGTAGCGATAGTCTATGTTCATCTTTCTACGGGGTTCGCTCTGGAAGAGTTGTCAGGGGGATACCAACTTTGGGAAGATCGATGTTTCTCTGCAGAGTCGTTTGGCCTGGTGGATGAAACTACTTCTTTTCAACCGTCCCCATAGCTAAGTTTTCAAATCGGTTCTTCATAGAGGTGGCCTTGCAAGCTGAGGAAACTTTTCTGCTTGTATTAGTGTTTTTGTATCTCTGCGTTCTCTTAAGCTTGTGTCCTCCCCATTTTCTCCATTGCTACTATAGGGGGTTGATCTTATCCCCCTTGTGATGACTCTAAGAGCTTGATTTTGCACCTTATCCAGCTCCTGTAATGTGAGTTTTTGATGCTGAACACCACGCAGTTGACCCGTATTCCAAGTGTGGTCGTATGCTTGTTGATAAACTTTGCTAAGTATTTTCCCACTGGCTCCCACGTGGTTCCAGTTAGCTTTCTCAGGATGGCAATTTTCCTTCTGGCTTTTGCTACTGCTTTTTTGATGTGTTTTCTCCATGTCAGCCTGTCGTCGAATGTTACACCAAGGTATATTGGTTCTTTATCTTCTCTTAGGGGTGTTCCATTTATCTGAATGATCTCTGCCTTTTGTGTCGGAGAAAGGGTAAATAGAGCGGTGCTGCACTTGTCAGTGTTTATGCTGATGCCAAGCTGCTGATTCTCCTTAATTAGGATATTCTGTCTAATAACGTTATGAACCACACAGCCGGTATAACTAGATTTTGGCTCAATAATACTTGAATCAAGATAACAGCAACTGAAGCCAACTGTAAACTTAAAAGATGAAGTAACTGCTGAGTTGAACAATATGAATGCTGTTTAATCGACAGCTGAAACTATTCGTTGTAATGAATATCTTGAACAACCAGACTGCCTGTTATTACCAGGCGGGCGTCTGAATTATAGTTACAATGCATATTCAAAATACACCAAACCTGTTACAAAGTGATTCGCCATTGTTCTTGTACCTCTGTACATGTCCTTCTCTCGTTTACACAGTCTGTCTTCGCCGCTGCCTAGATTCCGTCTAGGTTTCTACCCGCCGTCTCTGGATAAGTGGCGTTATCAATCTGTTACAAGATCCTTCCATGTGTTATCCACTTTAAAGCCACTGACAAATGCCAACAATTCCGTAGCCAGGCCAATTCGTTCCAGAATCAAATTGCACTGCCTTCTCTGTCGAGAACTCCACAAAGTCTGTTTGTTGTCAAACGACGTCAGCGTGACGTTTTCTCTCTGTTGATAACTTGTCTCTTGGTTTCTCCGAGCATTTGGCTTCTAGGATTCTCCACTTAATTGCTATGACCTAATTATTGGCACCCGCTCTATGGCATTATGCCCCCCTCACCTTTAAAATGATGCAATCATTTTCTACGTCGCGATCACTACCCTGGCCAATAGCAGTGCAGACATAATGAGTCATATGCTATGCTAAATACGACGTTATGGCCCCCTATTAATCACCCACAAAATAAAAAAAAAATATTATACGACGGGCACGCACCCCTGTCTACAATCCCACGGTAGACGTCGTGTAGACAGCCCATGGGGAGGCTGTACTAACTAACTATAACAAATTAGTCCCTCATTTGTCCATACGGACAAGCGTCCTCACTCTGGGTCAATACCTGGAGTCAGGGGACGTGAGTAAACAACAGATACCAAGTCGTCAATATTAGTAACCGCTCTATAATTGTCGTTGAATTATATCTCTACTGCTGTGTTCGTAACGCATATATGAGGTATATATATATATATATATATATATATATATATATATATATATATATATATATATATATATATATATATATATATATATATATATATATATATGAGGTGTCCTGCCTTCGTTGTAGATATAGTGCAATAGTGCAGTCATATTAACCTGGAGACTTATACAGCATCGACTTGTTGACCATCAACGAATTGGATTGTGTGCAATGCAATGGCACTTATTCTTTATCTGTGGTGCAATCATAATGTGGCTTAACCTTTTAGATACGTTGAAAATGATGAAGATAATGAACCAATTATACACATATATTAACTAACTAATTATAACGAAGAACGTACACTTAAGTATAGTAATTTAAATCTTGTGAACAATCTAATTAACATAATATTACTGTACTATACTAAAACTATATAACACCATCCTATAGACTATGTTATTGTTCATACTTCCATTAACAATATGGAATAATTGTTCGTGTAATTTTCTATCACTTGCCAGTGTCAATACCTATCCATAATTACTGTTTGTAATATCAGAAATCCATATGTTCTAAGTAAACAATATAATAACATTGTCACTAAACCACAAAGCACTGCAATCCTTTCGAATGAGTAAGTTCTGTCGAAAGTTCGTCGACCATAAGAACCAAATCGCATCCTCTTAATCTCTGACGTATGTGTAACAATCAACAGCCTCATCTTGCCGCATCTCATGCCACATCATGTCTCTGCCAAAGAACGCAAATAACAACATATGTATACAAGTGAATAAAACTATTCCAAATTTAGCAATTTGTTGTTTGCTATGGAATTTGTCATCTCACCGGGTGTATTTTCAATGTAAATCCATCGGCCTAAATAATTAATATATAACTGAACGGAAACAAACGTTAAGAAAAAAGAAACTACTGTGTAGAAGATCTAAAGTCGACTAAGAAGATCTGCCAAGTTATTATCTTTACCAGGAATATGACAGATATCGAACTCATAATCTTGTAAGAGAAGAGAATTCTTTAAGAATATGTAACGAAGTAAACCCGAATTATAGACAGAATATTCGGAATTAACAAGAGTAAATATTTATCAACGCCCTCTATTATTGATAAAGTTAACAACAAGTGTCTGAAAAATTAAAGAACCGGAAGTAACTTTACCAAGGTGAATTGTAAAAGCATAAATGTGATAGCGTGAAGCATTCTGACAAAGTTTGGCTTCATATAAGCGAAATTTGGAACAACTTATTTTATAAGACCCTAATGTGTCTGTAGTAAAACTTGTGCTGATATAATTATTACTTTCATTCTTTCTTTCACTCATTCTTTTCGTCTATACTCCTTTTTTCTTCCTTTCAAACTTATGGTGTCTCTTTTCTGTATGTAAGTTCTTTTTTGACTTGCACAATGTTATAGTTTTCACTCGTGTGTATACTATGTAATGCATACGCTGTAATGAGTTATGTTTGGTCAATCTGCACCAGAAGTAAGCCAAGTAAATAGAGCAAGCAAAGATAATTGTAGTTTGTTTATTGTAATATTCTCTGCTTTCATTCAACCAGTTTATACATAATTTTCTGGCTTGTGTGCAATTTTTCTTGACTTGCGAGTGAATGTTTGTGATATGTTTCTTGAATTGTGCGTAAATGTTTGTACTGGCACAACTAACGTACATCTTCATTCGTGAGTACATGTTCGCAATGACACATTCAACCTGGGATAGTGTGGAATTAATCAAAATTATGATCAGGGCAACAAATATGGTTATCATGTTCCACTGCCCCTGTTTGTTACCAGTGTGTATGACTTTTGTTCTCTTCTTGTGATGTTTTTGAATGGTGTCATTCGTCGACATCTGAGGTTGTCTGGTTGCATGCTTTTGTTTTTCACTTATACTCACCGAAATAACCTTATTTAATGGAGAATTCCCTTTCTTGTGTTTGTATTTGTTTACCTTGTGAGTATTATGGTGTAAACTTTTTTGTACTGTTGTGTTGTCTCTCTTTTGTGTTACACCATGTTTGTTAACAGTTAATATACTCTGTTTCAATTGCATATCTTCTTCTTGCGTCATGTGAACTTGAGTTCTTGTGAGTGCCCTGTTAGGTTTGTGTTAGATGGTCACTCCTTGAACGTAATCTTTGACATTAGGGATATTACCAATTATCAACCCAGCACATGGGTTTGGTAATACTGCTGCACATACTTTACCTTCATAGTATGGGCATTTTATCATGACCCATGCGGTCTTGTACGTTTCTGTTGTACCCCCAAATGTTCTGCAATAAACGTTATCATGTGTGAAGTCTTTATTGTTTACTAGTTTGTGACTAACTCCCGCAATATCAGATCCTGTGTCTCTAAAACAGGTTGTTGGTGAACCATTAACCCACGCTTGGTGGATCACAAGAGTACCTTTATGAGTGTCTAGTGCATTAGCTTCATGTATATGTCTTTTGTGGACTGGTGTGAGATTATCATCATCATCATCATCATCATCCATCATCATCATCATCATCATCATCATCATCATCATCATCATCATCATGACCTTCCTTACCTGTTTTGTTATTGTATGTCTGCATGTGTGTCTTCTATGTCATCAGAATCGCTACTGGGGAACACATAAGCAGTACTTGCTTCTTTCCAAGTATTTCTCATCGTGCATGACTTACTGGTATGCCCGTACGCCCGACAAGAAAAGCATTTAACACTTCTCTTGTAGGAGTCATACTTACTTCTTTTATTTGCTGTGATATCTCTCAAGTATGCAGCATATCCAGGATGTTAATCACACATTTCCAAAGACCCGTGAGACAGTTTACAATGTTGACATCGTGTGAAGTGACCCTTTCTAGGTCTGTCTGCATCTCTGTTTGTGATTTGGTAAGGACCTCTGTTTCTATTTGAAAATTTCTTAAATTTACCATTACCTGTGTGAATCTGGATTCTGGCGCTAGTCCCTATCACAAGTTCTGGTTGTGCACATTCAGCAAATATGTCACGGTGGGCATTATAAAACGATTCACCCCGTGACTCCATCTCACTAAGTGACTTACATTTATTCTCTACGAGGAATACAGACATAGCTTCAGGTACAGCAGAAAGAAATTTGTCTCTCAGTATTAGATCACGTATCTTATCGAAATCAGAACCGACGTCTGCTGCCCTTAACCACTTGTCAAAGCAAGAATATGTCTCCGACACGAAGTCGAGGAACGTTTGGTTCGTTTTAGGAGATAGTGTCTTGAATTTTGTACGTAAACCAGCTTCATACAAAGAAAGATTTGCAAGTACTCTATCTCGCATGTATTTATAGTTGGTTCGCTAGTTCTCGGGAATCAACTCAATCACATTTAAAGGTTCCAACGCGAGATGTAGATGGAATAAAATTGGTAAGTCCTGTTCAGGAATTTTATAGAATTTGGCTAACACTTCGAAGCTGGTAATCCATGAACTAACAGATTCACCTTGTTGGAAGTTACGAATCAATCCTTGGTACTTCTTGACTGAATCACTATGTTTTGCTTGTATTCTTTCTAATTCTATCTCAGCTTCACGATCCATTTCTAATGTCTTAACCTTCAAATTACCCTCAAGTTCCTTGTCTTTCAAAATTGCTTCGGCTGCTAGCTTCTCCTTCTCAAGTGCTAGTTGTCTTTCCTTCCTTACTCTTTCTAATGCTAGTTCTATTTCCTTTGCTGCTATTTTCTCTCGCTCTAAAGCTAATTCTCTATCCTTTATCGCCATCTCCTTTTCTTTTAATTCTTTCTGAAATGCAATCTCTTTTTCCTTGTTTTCTTTCTCTGCAGCTAACCTTTCTTGTCTTTCTTCTCTTTCACGTGCTGCTTGACGTTCTTTCGCTTCTCTCTCTGCTGCTAACTTCTCTGCTCTTTCCTCCCTTTGCTGGGCTTGAAAGTCCTTCAATTCCTGTTTCGCCCATGTCCTGAACTCGAGACCGGTCAAAACAGACTTCTCACCCATGATTATAAAGTCTTGTAGTGTCGACATGTTGTCCTAACTGTGCTATAACTTATCGAGCTGAAATAAAATAGAAGAGTGCAAAGGAATCGACAAGATGCAAGTATGTTGACAACAGAGTAGAAGATATATCAAAATACAAATGTTGAACGAAATGTCAACTTCAAAATGAACAATAATGTAGAACAGAATAATGCAAGAAAATTAGCAAACTTAGCGCGAATAAATATCGCCCTAACCGTTACAGTATGTAAATAAAAGAAAATAGTATGAAAAATATATTCTGTATAAAGAATATAATAACACAAGACAAATAACAGTCACGAGAAAACGAGCGACGTGTAACGTAAACACATCTATTCTTATAAAGAAAATAACACTGACTAGCGATACACAGGTAACTAACGTATATGACTACTACAACACACTACTAGTACCGACAAAACGTGAGATCGCTACAAAAGAAATTCGTAACGAGCTGACGAGTGTAAGCACGAAACGTATCTCTATGCTATATAATGATTTTACTTAGCAAAAAGATAGCTCACCAACCACCCGCGTCGTCAATGAAACGACGAATCGGCCATCGTTAAAATAATATGTATGAACACACACCCAATTTGATAACAAATAACACAACAATCAACACATATACTGGCCTTATGTAGATGTGATGCGTTGAACGAGTTGACGTTGAAATGGGTATCTGACTATTAATGATACCGCCGGTAACGTGATGTTAGTTAGTCTTTCCTCTTGAGCCTAAGGCGGCGCATAGGGCAGAAGTCCTGTCTCTCCATGCCTGGCGGTTCGCTGCTACCTGTTGTAGATCTTGGATATTTACTTGGCCATTGAATGAGCCTTCTCTAATGATGGTTCTACGCAGGGTCTCTCTTGGTCTTCCCCGTTTTCTTTTCCCTACCGGTGACCATATGAGAGCTTGGTAGGGGAGTCTTGTCTTGTCCATTCTGAGTACATGGCCGATGTAGTTCCAACGGCGTCTTCTTGTGAAATTGGATACTGTATCTTGCTTAGCCTCTTGTCTTATGGTGACAATCTTGTCTTATGATCTCTTGACGTGATGTAGGTGACTAATAAAGCGTGAACAATGTCCTGTGGGGTGTGTGATGTCCCATCCTGTCCATAATAGTGTCCGATAGTGTGATAATCGCAATGAAAATGTCCAGTAAAATATCCGCGTGGTAGAGTCCTAGTCCTGGAGTCAGCTTCAAAGTGTCATTCAAGATGTAAATAGGTCCTGATAAAGATCCGGTGAACCAAGTCCAAATGAGCGTGTCCTTGAGAATGATGGTGGAGGGAAGCGTAGATGGTGGAAGTAAAGTCGTGTCTGTTTCCCAGTACTTGATTCTTCAGTGTAATGCACCGAAATACAGTTTCGTTGTATAATGTGTCGCCGTGGCAACGCGCCTGGTGTATCGGACGAATTAACACTAACAGCACCGGTGTCACTGGTTTAAGGTGTGGACCTTACGACGATAAATAGCTGGGCTGCTAGGTCTGGTGGTGAAATGTGAAACGATCCGTGTATAAGTTGTAAAAAAAAAACGTCACTGTTTGGAATTTCCTGGAGGGAGGTGTCGGTGTGAAGGCTAAAGTCGTCCATCTTCCGTTATAAGTTAATATGGGTGTCCACTTGTTACAAAAATCAAGTCCCAGATGTGTGTATATATGTCTCAACTGTAAAATGACTGTGTAGTGGCAGACACTATACAATTCTTCACGTAACGAATACGAATATAATTCACACACACATAATTGATTTTGGAGTGTGATGCTGTTTTGGCAAGTGCATAATGAATGGTGGCTACTGGCTGAAAGCTGTTGACATTCCCGGAATATGAGACCTCCACGTGCCAAGCTGCTGATTCTCCTTAATTAGGATATTCTGTCTAATAACGTTATGAACCACACAGCCGGTATAACTATATTTTGGCTCAATAATACTTGAATCAAGATAACAGCAACTGAAGCCAACTGTAAACTTAAAAGATGAAGTAACTGCTGAGTTGAACAATATGAATGCTGTTTAATCGACAGCTGAAACTATTCGTTGTAATGAATATCTTGAACAACCAGACTGCCTGTTATTACCAGGCGGGCGTCTGAATTATAGTTACAATGCATATTCAAAATACACCAAACCTGTTTTCAAAGTGTTCGCCATTGTCCTTGTACCTCTGTACATGTCCTTCTCTCGTTTACAAGTCTGTCTTCGCCGCTGCCTATATTCCGTCTAGGTTTCTAACCGCCGTCTCTGGATAAGTGGCGTTATCAATCTGTTACCAGATCCTTCCCCAGATCTGTCTTTCCCAGATTTTAGGAGGGGTATCATGATTGCTTCTCTCCAGACTTGTGGAACACTGCCTAAGGTCCATGTGTTATTAAAGATCTGTAGCAGCTTTGCTTTGGCCTCTGTTCCTAGGTTCCTGATAATTTCATTGGAGATACCATCAGCTCCTGGTGACTTTCTCATTTTCAGTTTTGATATGGCTAGCTCCAGTTCACTGATTGTGATAGGTGCCTCCATAACCTCATGTACAATTTTCTTCTGTCCTACATGTTGCCATTTCTCTCGAATCTCTTGTTGTTTCTCTGGACTAATTTCTATATTGTTATCTTGTGCGAATGAGTCCGCAAAATGGTCAGCTGCTTGCTTTCCTGTTAAGATGTTTCCATCTTTATGTAGTGCAATTTTTGAGTTTCTCCCTGTGCCCTCATCGTTAAGCTATTTTTTTTTCTTCAATGCACAAACAAACTTGGAAATCATGTTACAAGAGAACCTATAATCAAATAGATCACATTTTAATTAACAACAGAAATGCATCAATCATACAACAAGTTAAAAGTTATAGAGGAGCTGAGTGCCACAGCGACCACTTCCTCGTTGGAACAAAATTTAAAATAAAACTTAAGAGAGATTTCTATACTAAATTACAAAGATTACACCCAACATATAACAGAGAAAAACTACAAGAAATTACAGTCAAAAAAGAAATTGTAAGAGTCTGTAAGGTGTGGAATGCGCCTGGCCCTGCAGCCAGCAGGGTTAGGATCGGCTAGCCTCTCCCAGGAGGGGTGAAGAGCGAAAATTAGTAGCCTGCCGATGACCCGCAGACTACACAAGTCAACCCCCACCTTCACGTGGTGCAGACCGGACAACCATGACCGCGAGGTCATGGTCTAACGGGGCTATGGCTCGCCATAGGGGATGGACTGCCTGTGGTCAGATTAGTGTCCTAAACCTGCGACTGACCTAGCAAGCCAGAAAAACTAAGAAGTATAAACAGACTGACCCAAACGGTAGTATTTCTAACAACTTCTCAACATCCCATCAGATGTCACAGGAATTCAAGAGACTTACACAGATGTCACCGAAGAACTAGAACCAGACATACTAAAAGAAGACATTATAGAAGCCATCAGATTAGCCCCATTGAACAAATCACCGGGACAGGATGAAATACCAAATGAACTAATTAAAGCAGCAAGAGAAGTAGGAACAGCTTGGCTACATAGACTATTCAACCATGTTTGGGTAGAACAACAGACACCACGAGACTGGGGAAACGCCATAATTATCCCAATTTGGAAAAACAAAGGCAGCAAAAGAGACTGCACACAATACAGAGGCATTTCACTGTTGAGTCATACTGGGAAAATATTTTGCAAAATTCTTGAATAAAGATTACGAACCTCTTTAGAACCCCAGCTAAGCGAAACGCAATTTGGATTTAGGAAACACAAAGGATGCACAGATGCCATTTTTGATCTTAGACAACTTATAGAAAAATCAATCGAATTCAATGAAACACTCTACTTAGCCTTTGTCGACCAAGAAAAGGCATTCGATAGGGTAGATAGAAACAAGCTGTGGGAAATCCTTAAACAATATGGAGTGAGTACACATCTAACAAACCTATGTAGAAGTTTATACAACAACAGTGAATGCATAGTGAGAGCAACTGGAGGACACTCAGAACCCTTCACCATAAGATCTGGAGTACGACAAGGTTGTGTCCTGTCCCCTCTCTTGTTCATAACATATATAGACAACATATGTAAAGAAACCAGTCCAAGCAGAGACAGCAAGAATACCAGCATGACGAGAACACAGAAGAAGAACCATCTGCAAATCTAACCATTAGAGAACTCCTGTTTGCGGACGACCAAGCACTAATAGCAAAATCAGAAGCTGAATTACAAGACCACATGAATAGTCTAAACGAAATGTGTAGGGAACATAACATGAAAATTAGCACAAGCAAAACAGAGGTAATGACTATAACTAAAGAAGAACAAACAACAACAATTCACCTAAACGAACATCCCTTGAAACAAGTAAAGAGTTTCAAGTACCTAGGAAGTATAATATCATCAAATGGCAGATCAGAAGACGAGATCGAAAATAGGTGCAATAAGGCAAATCAACTCATTGGACAAATGGCACCAATACTAAAGAACAAACATGTATCAATAACTACTAAGAAAGCACTTTACAACACAATCTTCCTTCCTACCAACTCTGTGCTACCAATGCCAAACCTGGACAATGACAGAAAAAGAGAACAGAAAAATAACAACAGAAATGAGGTTCCTGAGAAGAATACTCAACGTATCAAGAAGAGATAAGATCAGAAATGAAGAAATCAGGACTAAAGTGGGGGTTAAAGCAGCACTAGATTTTATTAGAAAGCAGCAAGTCAAATGGTTTGGCCATGCAAGTAGGTTACCAGTCAACAGCATGCCACAACAAGCAATGATGTACAGACCAGATGGAAACAGAGGAAGAGGCCGACCACGGAGACGTTTAACGGAGGGAATAGCAGAATCCATGGGAATGTCGATATATGAAGCCCATAATCGGGCACTCTCACGAAGTTTATACTTCACCTCGACACCACAAGGTACAAGAGGAACATGATGAGATGAGATGAGATGAGAGAAATTTACAGATGAAATAAAATGTAAACTTGAAACTCTGCAAAATCCTTTGGAGGAAAGCGTTGACCAAACGTGGTTGAACATCAAGAATATAATTCAATCTACTGCAGAAGAATGTCTTGGTGTGTTAACCACTGCATGGAAAGAACAGGTGGTTCAATCAAAAATGTGAAGAAGCAGTCATTAGGAAAAAGAATGCCAGACATGTATGGTTAAATGACATCAACAACATCCAAAAGGAAGAGCAATATAGAAATGAATGTAAAGAGGCTACAAAAATAGTTCGACAGCAGAAGCGAGAATATATGAGTAATATAATCAAAGATATGGAAACTAATCACCAGAAAAACGAATCCAGAAAGTTTTTTTTTAAAGAACTGTCAATGAAACTAGGGCACCAACACAACACATATGGTTTAAAAGACAAACATGGGAATATGATACTTTTGGCATGTTCAAAGATTTGTTCAAAGTGGAAGACACATATGAAGGTGAGCAATTATTAAAAAAAAAAAAGATCACACGCAAAAGAATCACAAAGTAGGCATCACAGCAATAATTCGCAAAACAGTGAGTTTACAGTTCAAATAATATTATAATTTATTCGGGATTTACTCATTACCGGGGGGGGGGGGGGGGGGGGGGGGGGGGGGGGGGGTTTGCCAGATTGTTGAGCGTTGACCCAAGTCAGTTCAAAGTTTAAATAATGGCAGTTACCATAATTTACGCGCGTCCAGAGGGGTAATAAATACTTAGACAGTAATAATTAAATGACACCGAAAGAAAAGTAAAATCAAGAAAATATCCAACTCCAAATAAAAAACATCTATAATTACATCTAACGTTCAAAACGCCAGAAAACGACATCTAGACACCGGCAGAAACATCTTAGATCTGGATGTAAAACATCTAGAATGGCAACCCTGGTAGGAAGATGAAGTTATAAAATTTCGGAGCTTATATGAAACGATTCTAGTGGAATCTGCTTTCTGGAACAAAAACAAATAAAAGTCAAATCATTTGGAGTCATTAGTTATTGTTTGTTAAATTATACCATTTTAAACAGCGTTGCTGGACTTTCCACGGCTGATTACTTTTCGCGCAATAAGTTATATTAAGTATGTGTTTGCTGGTTGTGAAATTATTTAATAATTAAATTATTAATTTAATTATACAACGATTGTCGATTGTCACTGAGATACTATCTATCTCAATAGTCAGTTTAATTTATTTTTAAACTGTTTATTTATATTTAGTTGTAGTTTAGTGATAGTGAGTGATCCAGGACTTGTGACTGTGATTTTATTAAATGCTATTATTTACAACAAATAGTATTTTATAATATTAATAATAAATAATTAATAATAATATTAGTTATTACTATTGGCTATTGCAAATCAACTTGAACTTGTTTGCCTGTCAGTGTCAAACTCAACTGCTCCGTTTCAATCGTTAGTAGCGTTGCAATACGATACGTCACATTTTCCAGCGGGATACTTTATTATATTAGCAAATGTTTGCTAATAATGTCCCGTACATTATTCGCAAACGGCTGATCAAGTGACGTTTACTACCGCAGTCGATTGGCTTAAGAAGAGTGAAGACTATTATTAATTATTCTCCCTTCTTGTCTGTCTTTTGTTTGCAAGTACTTTTTCTTCAAACCTCACAAAGACGATATGTGTCGACAAGGACACACACTACGTACAGTGATAATTTATTTGCCAAATAAAATTCACAATAAACAAAGACATCTATTAGATCCATCGATTCTGACACTCGATCACTCCGTCGCTGCCTGGGGTATGTGCCCCCATCCTGACAGCTTCCGCAGAGCCATAGAGCACACTTTATTCACAAGCTTCGAGTTTCTCAGTTCTATATTTTAGTTTGTAAGTGTTAAATATTTTTTCGAGATTTAATCAGGATATATAATCAGGAGATCTAATATTTATTTTATTAAACATTACAAAAAATTGCTGGCAGGGAGACGAACCCCAGTCTCTCACGTGACAGGTGGAGATACTAACCACTACACTACTGAGGACACGATACCACAAACATTAATAATGTCGTCAAACCTAGGTCACGTGACCTTTTTACATTATTAGCAAATGTTTGCTTATAAGCACTTCGTTTTCCAGCTTCGGATCTTAGGATTCTAGTATAATAATAATAATAATACTAACCAATAGTAGTATGTTGTGTATAGTGTAGCACACTTTAAACTTATAGTTTAAGTGGGGAGACATAATATATTTAATAAGCTAAAACTTAAACTAAAATTAAAGTGTAAAGAAAGTGTAGTTCGTTCAACTTAAAAAAATGTTTAGTATTTAACTTTAAATTAATTAATTAAACAATTAAAGAATGTTACTTACAGAATCACAATAAATTCTAAAGTAAATAAGTTTAATAAGCTATTACAAACAATGGCATTAAATTAATTTTAATGGGTGTAGTGTAGGAGGTAGTAGTGTAACAATAATGTATGTATAGAAAGAAAACCATGAGACAACCTCGTTGATACCATTATAATATAATCATATATAATAATAAAGTTCAAGAAATATAAGATGTTGAAAATACAAATTATTTGTGTTTTATCAATTAATTTTCTTTTTAAATATTAAGCACAACCCACTACTGGCAATGCTGATCGTATTCTGGTATGAACCTAAGGCCTATCCACATCAATGTGGAAGCACTAGACGTGGATAGGCCTTAGGTTCATACCAGAATACGATCAGCATTGCCAGTAGTGTGTTGTGCTCAATATTTAAATCTCAAATCCCGAAACAACCAAATAATAAATCAATTTTCTTTTTTGTTTGGATTGAAAAAGTATGCCATTAATTAATGTAAATAATGTTTTGTGCATGGGATTTCTGTGGTATATGTTCATAATGAAATGAACATTTTCATGCTAAATAGAAGTCAGTCAAAGAATTTGGAAATTCTGTATGAAACCAATTTTAGCATTTGGTAAAACAAAGAAAATTGAAATATTTTGTTACTTGAAACATCACAGAAGTTTGGAGAGAACAATAATGGAGCGGGATATGTCTGGGAAGAGAAGAAGAGAAAGGCCAAAGAGAAGATGGGTGCATGAAGTGGCAGGTGATCTCCAGATGGGTGTACTGGATGCGGGACATCTTGCTTATGATCGAGAGGTTTTCCAGAAGGTTGTTATGGGAGCGAGGTTCTGCAGAAGACATGTTACTGAATGAATGAATATCTAATATAAAGAAAAGTTGTAAACTGAATAATTGTTTATTATTATTATTATTATTATTATTATTATTATTATTATCGTTTGACAGTAGACGGTACTACCTACTTTCTGTTAGCGCTGAATGTTGGTGGCACTCATCAAACCCCGGCAGTACTACCTACTTTCTGTTAGCGCTGAATGTTGGTGGCACTCATCAAACCCCGACGGTACTACCTACTTTCTGTTAGCGCTGAATGTTGGTGGCACTCATCAAACCCCGACGGTACAACCTACTTTCTGTTAGCGCTGAATGTTGGTGGCACTCATCAAACCCCGACACCCCACCTTGTGCCAATGGCCTCAGGCGGATGAGTGCAATAGGGATGGGTATATACCTTATCCTGGTGCGAACAAATCAACCTAAAGACTAATTGTCATGACAGAGCAGACCAGGCCCTAAGCTTTTGTCAGGAACTGGTCTAAAATCAAAGCTCTGGCAGGAGTACAGTTAGAGCATTGTTTTGCTGATCCAACAGCTTTTGCAGCTTGTCTTGTTTCAGATGTATTGGTGTTACCTTTTCTCTGGAGTAAAGTAGGCAGGCAGAGAGAGGGATCATGCTGCATGGGCAACACAATCCTCTAAAATTCAGCCCAGGCTTTGTGCTATGGAGAGGTTATTATGCCTTTTTTAAAGCACAACAATTATCGTCTGTCAAGACGGCAATTTGCCAGTATTTGTATTGTTAATGACCTTGTCGTTGTTAGATACACATTCTAATTTAATTAATCAAATTATAATCACTATAAAATGCATATCAGTTTAAGGAGCTGTGGATGAAGCATTAGATTGACATTCTAGTAAAAATTGTCTCACTTCTACATCAAATTATTGTGATAAAATCTATAGTGGGAATGATTGCATGTTCATTGAAAAGTCTTTGCTTGTTGAGAGCAAAGCTAGTTGAGAGTTGCTTTCTTTAAACATATTCACTTTGTTTTCTGAAGGTGTAAGAAGAGGAAGAATAACAAAGATGAGAAAACCTAGTCACATATAAAGTAGATTCATGGGTTGAAAAATGCCCTGCGCCTGGACATCTGTAACTGGTGCCTGAGTTATCAAGTGTTTTGTTAGTCCGTGTTTGGAAAAACACATACTGGCTCTTGAGAAAAAGGGACTAGCTCCTGAATTTTGCTTAGTTTTTTTTCTACTTCTAGATACAGTAATCATCATCATCTAGTGCCTCGCCGGCTGGCGTGGGCGATCATGCCTTTCCACACATTTTTATTTTTGACGGCATGGATCAATTGATTGTTGACTCCTATTCTTGACATGACACAAGACTGTCAAGAATCTTCTCATGTTGTCTTCCTCTGTCTCTCTTTCCTTAAATTTCTCCAGTTGTCACAGCATGTTCTAGTATTTGTCTTCTCATAATGTGATGTTGTCTTCCTCTGTCCTCTTTCCTAATCTCTCCAGTTGTCACAGCATGTTCTAGTATTTGTCCTTCTCATAATGTGATGTTTCCTCTCTGTCCTCTCTTTCTTAAAGCTCTCCAGTTGTCACAGCATGTTCTAGTATTTGTCTTCTCATAATGTGATGTTGTCTTCCTCTGTCTCTCTTTCCGTAAATCTCTCCAGTTGTCACAGCATGTTCTAGTATTTGTCTTCTCATAATGGATGTTGTCTTCCTCTGTCTCCTCTTTCCTTAAATCTCTCCAGTTGTCACAACATGTTCTAGTATTTGTCTTCTCATAATGTGATGTGTCTTCCTCTGTCTCGCTTTCCTTAAATCTCTCCAGTTGTCACAGCATGTTCTAGTATTTGTCTTCTCATAATGTGATGTTGTCTCCTCTGTCCTCTCTTTCCTTAAATCTCTCCAATTGTCACAACATGTTTCTAGTATTTGTCTTCTCATAATGTGATGTTGTTTCTTCCTCTGTCTCTCTTCCTTTAAATCTCTCCAGTTGTCACAGCGGTTCTAGTATTTGTCTTCTCATAATGTGATGTTTGTCTTCCTCTGTTTCTCTTTCCTTAAATCTCCTCCAGTTGTCACAGCATGTTCTAGTATTTGTCTTCTCATAATGTGATGGTGTCTTCCTCTGTTTCTCTTCCTTAAATCTCTCCAGTTGTCACAGCATGTTCTAGTATTTGTCTTCTCATAATGTGATGTTGTCTTCCTCTGTCTCTCTTTCTTAAATCTCTCCAGTTGTCACAACATGTTCTAGTATTTGTCCTTCTCATAATGTGATTTGTCTTCCTCTGTCTCCTTTTACCTTAAATCTCTCCAGTTGTCACGCATGTTCTAGTATTTGTCTTCTCATAATGTGATGTTGTCTTCCTCTGTCTCTCTTTCCTAAATCTCTCCAGTGTCACAGCATGTTCTAGTATTTGTCTTCTCATAATGTGGGATGTTGTCTTCCCTGTTTCTCTTTCCTTAAATCTCTCCAGTTGTCACAGCATGTTTCTAGTATTTGTCCCTTCTCATATGTGATGTTGTCTTCCTCTGTCTCTCTTTCCTTAATCTCGCCAGTTGTCACAGCATGTTCTAGCTAGTATTTGTCTTCTCATAATGTGATGTTGTCTTCCTCTGTCCTCTATTCCTTAAATCTCTCCAGTTGTCACAGCATGTTCTAGTATTTTGTCTTCTCATAATGTGATGTTGGCTTCCCTCTGTCTCCTTTCTTAAATCTCTCCAGTTGTCACAGCATGTTCTAGTATTTGTCTTCTCATAATGTGATGTTGTCTTCCCTCTGTCTCTCTTTCCTTAAATCTCTCCAGTTGTCACAGCATGTTCTAGTATTTGTCTTCTCATAATGTGATGTTGTCTTCCTCTGTTTCTCTTTCCTTAAATCTCTCCAGTTGTCACAGCATGTTCTAGTATTTGTCTTCTCATAATGTGATGTTGTCTTCCTCTGTCTCTCTTTCCTTAAATCTCTCCAGTTGTCACAGCATGTTCTAGTATTTGTCTTCTCATAATGTGATGTTGTCTTCCTCTGTCTCTCTTTCCTTAAATCTCTCCAGTTGTCACAGCATGTTCTAGTATTTGTCTTCTCATAATGTGATGTTGTCTTCCTCTGTCTCTCTTTCCTTAAATCTCTCCAGTTGTCACAGCATTTCTAGTATTTGTCTCTCATAATGTGATGTTGTCTTCCTCTGTCTCTCTTTCCTTAAATCTCTCCAGTTGTCACAGCATGTTCTAGGTATTTGTCTTCTCATAATGTGATGTTGTCTTCCTCTGTCTCTCTTTCCTTAAATCTCTCCAGTTGTCACAGCATGTTCTAGTATTTGTCTTCTCATAATGTGATGTTGTCTTCCTCTGTCTCTCTTTCCTTAAATTTCTCCAGTTGTCACAGCATGTTCTAGTATTTGTCTTCTCATAATGTGGCCAAAAAAAACCACTACTTCTTTCTGATGTTTATGATAAGTTGTCTTTGTGATTCAGTGTGCCTTAAAATGTTCAGATTGCTCATTTTGGCTGTCCAATTATTTTAAGCATTCTTCAATAAAACCACATCTCCATGGCTTCCTGGGATTATTTTGCCTGTGTACTAATAGTCTAGGATTCGCAGCCGTATGTTAAAACTGGTTCTATGTAATATGCAAGAACTCTTTTTCTAAGTTTCAAGGACAATGACTTATTGTTCAATATGTTCTTCATTTGATAGAATGCAGTTTTTGCTTGTCCCATTCTGCTCTTTATCTCAGTGATGCATCTTCCATTTGATGTTATCCATGTGTCTAGATATCCAAATTTCTGCATTTGACCCAAAATAACGCCAAGGTACAGTAATACTACTGAAAATTATGTCAAGGTCATTCAATTTTAGCAGTGTTTCTGACATTTGCTTCAACAACAGATTATGTTGATGGACATTTAGAACAGTATTTGAACAGATGTGGTCTAGCGAACGCGGTTTGTGAACCCGTATACCCGGGTTCGAAACACAGCGGTGCTGGTTTTTTCAAAAATAGGTATAAGAGCCGGTCGTTCAGAAAGCAATGGCAAACTACTGAGCGTAAAATTTGCCCAGGAATCACGAAT